>CM067320.1:54929375-55465472 GCA_034231615.1 Meghimatium bilineatum | reverse complement strand
AGGGTATAAAGAAAAGGTGGGTAACTCAAACAAAACGGTGATTAATGTTCATTCCGTTTGGTTGCAAGACTCCCATATGACAAATGAGACGATATTCCAAGGACTGACGTTGCCGGTCACCGGTATAACAACGTAACAAACCGGTTACAGAGACATCAGAGCTACCATGATGTGACGGGCTGTTAAAATGATTAGCCACTGGGGAGTCACGATGATTCGTGATATCTCTCAAATGTTCGGCGAATCTATCAGCTAAACGTCTACCAGTCTCACCAATATACTTCATATCACAACGCTTACATATGATAGAGTATATTAAGTTACGGGACACACATGAAAAAGAATCATGAATATCAAAGTGTGATTTAGGAAACTGTAAAATAGGAGTGAGAATAACAAAAGGGCAAGTCAAACAATTTCGATGACAAGGGACAGTTCCTAGTTGACCTGCAGAAGTGCGCAGACGAGAATGAACTAAGAGATCCCGAAGGTTTCTGTCCCTCCGAAAAGCGACTAGTGGAAGAGAGGGAAATGCAAGGACTGGAGATGGGATCTAACTGGAGGATAGAGAAATGTCGTAATAGGATACGTAGTGCCGGCATATTATGAGGATGAAAAGTGATAGCCAGTATTGGGCGATCAGAGGTATGTTTAATAGATGGTACGAGGGCCACTGAGCGGGAAATAGTACGAACACGTTGTAAAGCTGATGACAGAATATCATCAGGGTATAAGCGACGGCGAAAAAAATCCAGCATCTTAAGAGATTGAACCTGAAAATCTACATCGTCTTGGCAGAGACGACGAAGACGAAGCAGCTGAGAGAAAGGGAGGGCATGCCGACAAGACCTTGGGGAGTATTCGAAATATTATTTTATTATTTTATTATTTTTTTATTTTGTCGTTTTCTGTTGTTTGTCTCTTGAAAAAGGTTCAATTTGAGCCGATACGTTGAGAATTGTCCTGTTTAGTTTTATTGTATGTTTTTTTTTTTTTTTTTTTCTTAAATATATTTTTATTAATAGGCTAGGTAAGTGTTTTAGTAACCTTTTTACATCATTTTGCATTACTATTTGTTCATTAGGTTACTGCGGCACCATCCACTTTGTCGGACACCCTCTGGCCATTTGGTTATTTATATTTCTGGCTATATGGCAGCATGGTACAGAAAGTGTGTGTGATGACCAAAGTACAAGGTTCAAAGTCCACAGTCCATTGTTCAGAAAACATTAGTCAACTACTATATATATATATACCGGGGTATATATATTTAACTTACCTAGAAAATCACTGCAGCCAAAAAATGTTGTGTTGATGGCTACATCCTGAATAGGATATGCTACCAATTATTTTTTATATCCTATATTCTCCAAAATTACACTTATACAGGCATTCACTTAATTGAATGTGTTGTCTTATCTTCATAGAATATAAGGGAAGATACTTTTTTAGTTTCTACATACACCTCTCTGAGTAGGATGATTGCTCCAAAGTATTGCATACCAGTGGTAGCTAAAGTCTAGAAATCAAAGAAATCTCTAAGAAATCCATCATCATACATAGGAAACAAGAGCTTCATCACTCATATTCCTGGAGACCAATTAAAAATACATAAAAATGTATAAAGCCTACACCCGATATATACTGAATGGGATGGGCTGCATGAAAAATAATGAGGCACTTACTTTAGAACATCCTGGTCATATATTAATCCAGCACTCTTTCCAGTATCACAGACATATTTGATACAAAAACGGGAGTGCGTCAAAGTTGCATGCTCTCACCTTTGCTATTCAATATATACATAGACAGAATAATAAAAGAGGCAAATAGTACAGAGGGCAACATCATCGATTCAGAAAAAGACAACTCAGAGCAACTAAACAATGAAATAAATGAACTACTTTTCGCAGACGATCAGAGCCTCATATACGAAAACGAAGAACAACTACAAAATCATGTTAGCTCACTATCTGCAATATGTAGAAAATACAACATGAAGATCAATACACAAAAGACGGAAACTATAAAAATATGCAGAACAGAGTCCACTAAACATACAGATAGACAATATAGGAGTAAAACAAGTAACAGAGTTCAAATATCTCAGTAGTATTTTTACAGAAAATGGAAGCCTCGATAGAGAAATAGATATGAGATGTCAAAAGGCAAATGCAGTAACATACCAACTGTCACCACTACTTCTTCACCCCAAGATTGAGATGGAAGTTAAGAGACAAATGATCTACAGTATATTCCTACCAACACTGTGTTACCAGTGCCAAACCTGGTCTCTCTCATCTTCACATTACAGTAAGATAGTGACATGTGAGATGAAATGCTTGAGGAAAGCTGCCGGGGTCACCAGACTTGATAGATTGCGAAATGAACATATCAGGGAAAGAATGGTATAATATCTTGTACAAATTACATAGAGAGAGAACAGATCAAGTAGTTTGGCCACATTATGAGAATGCATCACGAAAAGTTGCCCGTACAAGCATATATCCAAATGAGATCAGGGTACAAGGACAGAGGAAGACCACGGAAAAGATGGATAGAAAACGTCAGGGACATTCTGAACAGACATGGTCATAGCACAGCCGAGGTCACACATCTGGCTTTAGAACGCAAGCTCGAGCTCCAATCACCCATACACTTAATGGCAAGAGTGGATCACAAACCACCTGGGGAAAGACAATAGACTATTACCAGTCGTCTCTATTGTTTCTTACCACAGGTTTAAAATAGGTCTGTACGAGGCAGTGAGGTTGCCGATTAGTGAAATTAGTGATGATTTCTTTATTTTATTCTGAGAATGCTTGAATTCAAATAAAGTGCATACTACAGTTTCAGCCACACATGCAGGGAATTGTATGCGACAATTTGACTTTTTAGTTATCTCCCCAAACACTTGAGAGATGCAACAACACAGGTCTGATACTGTGCAAGATTATTGAGATCCCTTTGGCCATCAAGTTAATTTGGTTCCAAGTAAATGAAAAAAAGCAGACAAATTAGGCAAAACAAATTTTGGGGGCAAAAAAAATCAACCTCCCTCAGACCTGCGTAACTCAGTTCTTGAACGCAAAGTCTCTGCTAAAATAATCTATGTGATTTCATTGAAGATTTTACTAAATAGAAACTACAGTCCTATTAGACAACATTAGCAAATTGAACATAAATGAACAGGTCATGACATTTTGAATGAGAATGGGGCACTGTTGTCTAAAAGCACACTTACACTGAGTACTCTGCAGCTTGCATCTGCGGAGCAGCAGCACAGATATCAGAATACATACTACAGAATTGTCCCAGTTTAAAACTGTTTACAGAACGACAATCTGGCCCACATGTCTTCTCTGCAAAACAAGTTGTGAAGAACCCCAGAATACCTAAAAGAAACCATGACATGGCTTCAGTTTAGTACTGTTAATGGTGACAATCAGTCTATAAATGACCAATATTGGACTGGATGCAAATTATTAATTAAAAGAGATGGTTTTATTTAAAAAGCAAGGTTATGCTTCCATTTCCTGTGTACATTTCACTATTTTATGATGGGAAATTTGAAGAGAATTTTGTGAAAAATAACTAAGAGAAGGGGTTTTTTAACCGACTTTTTGGCTAAGTTCCTAGTACCAAAATCATGTTCAGATTGGGGGGGGGGGGGGGGGGGGGAGGGGATTCCACGACCTAGGCAAGGGACTAACTGAAAGTGTAACAATTGATAGCAGAAGTAGGTTTCAAGTTCTTCGCCCCTCAGTTCAAACGCAACATTGCATAAAAACTCACGACCAAATGACTGGTATATATTATAAGTGAGGATTTCTCGTGTTCTATGACTAGAAAGTGAGATCTCGGTTTGAAATGTGGTGTCGCTAGAAAGAAGCGGTTTCGTGGACGAGAAAGAATGATGGTGAATGAACGACGTACTGGGACCGTCAGTCATCGTGTAATGGCGTATACACTCAAGGAGAGATCGGATTGTAGTGACGATGATCCAACGGGACTAACTAGTAGTTAACATTGCACTTCTATTTTGATGTCAAATGCTGACAATATTTCGAATACTCCCCATCCAATCTTTCTCGTTTGACTCACTTTGAAGCCATGTATTATTAAAGTCATATATTTCATATTTATACCCGGGTATTACAACAAATTTCTAATGAGGAAATCACACTTTGTAACAAGGTGTACAACTTTCTACAATTTCGATAAATAGCAGACAACGAATACAATTTGTTGAGCCACGGTCACTGATAACAATTGCTTCCGGAAAAAATTGCTTCCGGTTTATTTTGACCAAGACGATCGAATATGATATGATATTGTAACACAACCTTGGAGCGTCAGGGATATTTACAGGTCAGACACTATAGGCGTCTGTTTGTTATTGTTCTGCAATATGTGACGAAATGACATCTTATCATCACGTGGCCTTATCTTTATCACAAATATAATTTTTAAGAAACGGGAATAGTTTCACTTTCACTGGCAAGAATAAAAGTAGGTACTTGGACAAAAATTAAAAATACAATCAATATAGTTAGATAGCCCTTGAAAATTGCAATTCAACGATACCTCAACCAAGTCTGTACGTCAACCCTGAAAAATGTTATGAATTTTTTTCGAATTAATTTGATATCAAAATAAGTTACATGAAACATATAGGAAAATATAAATAAAACTTGTGACCACAAAAACAGTAACAGCTGATATTACTGATAATGGTAAAAGTACAGAATTGTTCTCCACTGTGCTATAAATAGCACGCTGTTTACATTTTAAATTAACTGACGTCATAGATCTCCCTAACATCAATTATCCATAGGGTTGAGAAACTGTAACAATGTGAATAAAACCAGACACTTACCTTAGTCAGCATTCTCTGTGGGATACACTTTTTTAATTACAGAAATGAACTCCATGAATATTCCCGCTATTCTATATAATAATAATCTATTCTATATAAATAATAATAAATACTGAACACTTATTCTACTCCTTAACACTAACTCTAATGCAAGCGTTTTCAATTAATAATATATCATTCGACTTCACACGCTTTCTTCTCCATATATGAATTTATAATGAAAGTAAGATCACATGTTGGCAACACGGATGCCATAATTGTTCGATTCCGTCTGATAATCTATACCACTGCGCATGTCCCTTAAATTATATCTTCCTGCTATTGTACATAATAATAATTTACTTTAATTCTAACAAGAGGTTAGAATTAACACTAGAAACTGATCCTAACCCCAGGCTGAATACTAACTCTAATGTAATTGTTTTAAATAAATATTAATTTTAAATACTACTTATATTCGAAACTAAATCATACAACAATACTAGCACTCTGAAAGGCAATCACAACACAAAGGTTAGAAAACACCTCGAAACTAGAGCAAATTCACAGTGGAGAACTATACTGTACTTCAGCTGCTGATAATTTCTAAATTATCTTTATTTTCAATATTACAACACACAAACTATACTATAGTTTACATTTTTGTGTTCGTGAAGACAAGATGCTTATGAATTATGTTGATAATATTTCTGGAATATTCAGATGGACACAGAACTGATATTCAAAATAGCTGATAATTTGCATAATTATAATGAAAATAAATGAAATATCTATTAAACATAATAAAATACCACAGAAACTATATATTTTTGTATTCACAAAGACAAGACGCATCTGTTGATCACATTGTTGGGATTCTCTGAAGCATGTACAACTAATTAATATTCAAAATGTCGGCCAATTTGCATAATTAAAACAATTGTTGATATTTAAAAAAAAATTAACTGCTGTTTTCTGCAACGTCCTGCATAAGTTACACATATAAAAAGAAAAATGGTTACAGAAGTTAATAAATCAAGTTGCAAGCATGTCAAATGATGCCGTCACTAATTTTCACTAAATGTGACTAGAAATTTAGGTGAAAGTAAAGAATAGTTCTCCACTGTGCTATAAATAGGACACTGTTTACATTTTTAACTAGGTGACATCACGGATTTCCATGTGACACAAATGAAGTTGAAATAGAGGCAGTGACGTCACATGTCCCGATGCAAACGAGTTTTAGTTATCACTATCGCTGCACAAAATAGCACTGAAGAAAATGACATTTTGTTATGCAGTGTGCTGTCTTTACCGGCTGAAAATGCACTAATGTTTTAGTGTTTTCTACGTCTCTGCATCTATCAATTTCATTGGTGTTACACAAAAATCCATGAGGTCGAATAGTTAAAGGTGTAAACGGTGTGCTATTGCGATTCCTAATCCCTAAACATATTCCCTAACGCCTTAAACCTAATCCCTATTCCCAAACCTAATCCCTATTCCCCAAACCTAATCCCTATTCCCCAAATCTAATCCCTATTCCCCAAACCTATTTCCTAATCGTAATCCCTACGGTTAGCCCAAAGGTTATGATATACCACGAAACTAGAGCAACGGTCACAACGTAGCATTAAAAGCAACTTGTGTAACAATGTGAATAAGACTTTCTCATCAGCTTCATATATTCTCCACAAGACGGACACACATAATACATACCAAACCCTCGCTCATGCACCAGTCCAATACACATTTATTACCACCACTACGCAAATTTATAAAGAAACTAAGATCATTTCTAACATGTGCCATTCTCTACTGTCCCTTTCTGTCTGCTCCTGTTCATTTCTTTCCATCTGCTACTGTATACCACTGCACATGTCCCTTATTAATAGCACTCTACAAGGCAATCCAAAAACAAAGGTCAGAAAACACATCAAAACTAGAGCAAAGGTCACAGTGGAGAACTATACTTTACTTCAGCCGAAATTTATAGCCTAAGCAAAACTTTCCAAACACGCTAATCCCAGATGTCCAAGTACCTAATAAAAGAATTTCAAGAATTATTAATTAAACTTAACTATTTCTATGTGGGAAGAACTGTATGAAGATACCAAAAATGATACTAACTTAAATTATAACAATGAAGGTCCAAGTATATTAAAACCAGAAATAAAGGAAGCTATACAACACTTAAAAAGCAACAAATCATCGGCTCCGGACAAGATTACACGAGAAGAATTAGAAGCCCTGGGAGATCATTATGGCATTGAAGTTATCACCAAAATGTTACATGACATCTACAACAGTGGTTATATTCCATCTGATTTGCTACAATCAATTTTCATAGCGCTACCAAAGAAACTTGGTGCAGTAGACTGCGAAGACCACAGGACAATGAGCCTTATGAGTCGGATGACCAAGATTCTACTGCGCATAATAATGAGGCATATAAGAGGTAAATAAAACCAGAGATAGCAAATGAACAAAATGTGAATTTGTAGAAAGAAAAGGCACAAGAAATGCCCTATAATATATAGTAAGAACATTAATGGAGAGGGCCATTGAAATACAACAAGACCTTTATCTGTACTTCATAGATTACAGCAAAGCATTTGACAAAGTGAAATATTCAGAAATTATAAAACTGCTAGAAAATCTTAAGGTTGATGGGAAAGATCTAAGAATAGTAAGAAATATGTATTGGAAACAAACAGCTGTGATGAGAGTTAACAACACTATAGGTAGATTTCAAAAGATAGAAATGAGTACCAGGCAAGGTTGTGTAATGTCACCAGACCTTTTCTCCCTGTATACAGAATACATTATGCGAAATATAGAAGATATGCCAGAAATAGTCACAACAGGCAAAATTGAAGGCAACAGACAGAGGGCAACAACGAGAGAAAATATTAGACAGTTTGACAACCTGGCACGGCAAGGTAGTAGGTCTATAACAATTATTGGTACTATGATCGTAGTCCAACTCCTGTTTTCTTTATTGTATCTCATTAGTGCCTACTTACATATTTTTTGGTTAATTGATCTACAGTAAGTATTATATCGATAAATAATAATATAATCAATAATTAATTGAAATATTCATTTGTTGGGGTTAGGATTAGTTATGTTTTACATAACTAATCCTAAACATAATTACATTAATAAATGTTAAATATAAACTGATAAAACAGGCAAGGGAAATAATTACGCAGGTAGGCACTAATTGGCACAATGGGGTTGGACTGCGATCATAGTACCCAATTATTGAATAATCATGAAGTGATTGTCTCTCTCTTGATTGTTGTCTAGGAAATTTATAGGTCAGCCACAGTCAATGATTTATATGTTCAGATGTTTGCAAGATTTGGCCAAGTCACACTTGGAACTTGTAGTTAACCTTTGGCAAGCTGCATTAAAATTACGCATTTTCTCCCATGTTCCTGAATTCTAAAATTAAAAAAAAATTTGGTGGGTGTTTGAAAAACTCAATATATTTTTTGTTTTTAGAGATTTCTTAATAATTCTTGGACATGTAAATAAAGAATTGAATACTGAATATATTCTGTTAGTTATGTCTGATATAATAGGTGTATCTGAAAATTGTAAAGGCGAAAATCGCAAAAGAAATTGTGTGAAAAAATATTTCTTGAAACCCCTATACTTTTCCTTTGTGTGACAACCCTGGTACATTCCTTCTAACATACCTAGTCTATTGTATTTATGTGGTTACATAAACAAGCTGAAATAATATCGCCTGTGAATACATGTTGATTCTCCTTACAGTGTCGGTCAATCTACACCAGGTCTAGACCTATACTGTATTTGTGATGAGACATAACTATGCTGACAAGCATATTACTGATAGAAAAAAGTTTACATCCAGAATAAAACGGGTTATTATGATTATTTGTTTGAAATAGTGATTCATTTTGTGAGACGAATGCATGTTAAATGTTTTTATGTTTCCTCTATAATATAAAAAAGCATTATGCTTGTAAATTCATAAATTAGAGTATACAGTAATAATGCACTCAAATTGTTGAATGCGAGAATGCAGTGGGAAAATTGGTTAAGGAGTAAATTCACCAAGCCCAAAAATTTTCCCACACAGCAGTTATGATTTGACCTATTTACACCCCCACCCCTCCAGGAAATGGGTTAAAACAAATACCTCCAGTAAGTGTACCAAGTTACATGTTTAGACAACATATGCAAAATAAAAACAGTGTCGACAATTAGATTTCAAATTTCATATTTGCCTAAGACCTTAACCATGACTTAGGCATAAATAAAACGGTGACACAACGCATATCTATGAGTTTGAGAGTGAGTTCTGAAGAAGAATAAATTTCAAACACTGTACAAGTTTCATTTTTTATTTCCTTTAATAGTTCTTTTTTCATATATATTGTTTTATCGTAACCTCTTTGTTCATTTTCTTCTCCTTCCATGATGTTTCCCTTCAATATACTCACATCTCAAAGGCATTAATTCTGTCTTTAAAGAGGTATGCAAGGCTTTGATAAAGACTTCTATTGATCACAATTGCTGAGAAAATCTGGTAGAGGCTGTGGTGCATGGATGTTAGCATTACACAAAAGTACAGAAACTTTTGAAGTACTTTTGAGGGACAGATTAGAACACAAGTGACACACATGTAAAGCAAAGTCAAAGCAAAAGTGCAGTGACTGATTCATTCTACAATTAACACTAACTAAATTCAGGAACCTGCTAAATAAGTGTTGAATAATAATTGAAGCATATCTTTTGCAGAACATTGCTGTTCATCTATTGTTGACTTTCACCTCTTACATGAACCGTGTCAGATCATTTGAATATTTGACCTTGCCCTGAAAAAATATTACTGTTTTAAATTTAATTCAAGGTATAAAAACTACCATGCTCACAAGGCAAAATGAACATAGGAGGGGTAGTGGTTGTTATAGAGGTATAAAAACTACCATGCTCACAAGGCAAAATGAACATAGGAGGGGTAGTGGTTGTTATAGGGGTATAAGTATTTGGTGGTTCTAAAACCATCTTTGCGACTGCTAACTTTTCATCACTATTTTTTTCACAGAGGAATGGATTTTTTAATCTTCTTCCTTGGCTATGTTGGAATATTTTCTGTTGTCGCAGTAATTGTCATGTTCTCAAGGTTGTCACCTTCTCTGTCCAGATTGTCAGATAAAGTGAAAGTAGCATTTTTGAAAGTAAGTGGTGAACTACGTTTTTAACATTGATAAATTTGTAATTATGTCTCCAGAAAGTTGAGAACAAACATTTTCATAAAAGACGAAAAGGTTATGAACCAGTATCATAGCACACAGTTGTTCGGTAAGGGTTCAGCTGTTATTTATCAATGATGACATTCTTCTGCCTTTCCAATGCTTGAGCCTCAGTTTGCACTGCTGAATGGATAGGTGATCCACTGGAGTAATTTTTTTGCAAACTATGAGTGCCGAGTTCACTCGAAACTTTAGTCATCTGGTCGGCAGGTGAGTGAGATAGATGCTACACTAACACACTACAAAAGATGTGATTAGGACAACACACACAGGTAAAATTAAAGTAGACAGTTGGATGACAGAAATCGGTGTATGGCGAGTAGGATGATTTTGGCCTGCATTCCATGCAAATAAAGGAAAACTTTATATAATTCAAATAGGAAAGAATTCTCAATTAGAAACCAGCACCATGGGATATTCCGACAAGTATTCTCCACTCCACAGCCATCCAAGAATATGCAGAATTAAAATCAGTCAGATGTTGATTATGTGATCTTCAGATCTTTCCAGAGAAGAATACTTTCTTTTAGAAAAGAATTGTTAACCAAGATAAAGTCCTAGAGAATGTTCTAAATGGTCTCTTCTTAAAGAAAACAACCTAGATACGTCATTTTAATAGAGGATGGTAAAATAGACTACTACTGAAAATACAACTCTGGGATCTGAACACTTGCTACAGTGACGACCTTTGCAGATCATTTGTTTGAGCAGACCAGCCACAATACCCTACAACCACAAATGATTATCAAAGGCAGAGAATAAACTCAAATGTCCTGTAAATATGATAGGAAATGGGAAGCCACTAAATTAACTCCCTGAATACACTATAGACGTGATCATTCTAGCAGTGGGGAAATTTCATCTTAAAGTCTAGGCAGATGGAACTCGTTAAACTCAAAAAGTAAACGGTTTAGAAAAAAACTGAAATATTTTCTGTCTTGTGGACTCTTTGGATGGGTATTATTTATCTTAATAGAACTGCCAAAGACGAATGTGTCGGCCATTGGTGCAAATAAAATGGCAACACAACGCATTTCTATTTTCTGGACTACATCCTGCTGGAAATCTAGTAGAACCATTGTCCTGCTACAAGAGAGATCCAGCAGGAGTTTGAGAGTGAACACTATAAAAGATTTTTATAGGTTTGAAGCAAGCCTACAGTTGAGTGGGCATGTGTTGAAGAGGTATATAAAAATAGCATGCTAGACTTGTGCTCTTTGACTCGAGCCATTGTTCTTCTGCTTTGCCTATTATTGAGTTCTCAGGATGGCCTATACCATTACATAATCGGCTCATTCTTCATGTGATGTGATCTTTTGCCAGTTTTTTTCCCTGTTGTCAGGGGCATAACAAAAGCATTGATTGATGTTTTGTCCATGTGCTACTAAGGTCCGAAAGGGGAGTAAAGAATAGTAACACTGTTGCCTGCCATGCATATTGTAAGAGGCGACTAAGTAGGTTTTGGGGTGGATTTGGCTATACCATAGACAGTCAAAGCAACCTGATTGCCATGCCAAGGCTGGATATGTCAGACCGAAAGGCACACCCGGTGACATTGATCTTGGTGCATAATGCGAGAAAGTGCCATCAGACCTATACAATGCTTTTTCTGTACACATCAGACTTGCCAGAGCATGTCAGTTACAGAACACCATGGTGGTGGAAACAGAAGATCAGAATTTTATTGAAAAGAATTCATCTGAGGTAAACATAGTAATTTATACAGATGGTTCTGTCGGGAATGTGTGCAGCTCATGGCAGTTCACACACAGACTGGAAAAAGAATTATGAGTGAAGACAGTGATGCATTTGCTATGACTACAAGTCCATGTACGCGACCATGGAGATCATGGCGGTAGCTAGGGCAATGGCACAGTTAGTCTCTAATTTACACTGGTGTATGCTTTCTCAGTGACTCAATTAGCTTGCTATGAAAGGTTGAGTATGGCTGAGCATTCTGACAGTAGTGGGAGTCAGTGAAGCTCATAGAATATGTCAAGAATTCCATATTTTGAAATTTTATATAAGGAAATGAATGTGCAGATAGGCTTGCTGGAAGGATGATCATGAGGACTGGACAAGCAATAGACTTAATTGATGTTCTGAATGCTCTTAGGGAGGTAGGGTGAGTGACTGATGTAACAAATGCTTGTGACTCTAACCTTGGGCAGACTACAGGAATAACATGTCAAGATGGGCGGGGCTAAACAAGAGTGTGTGTATACAGGTGACCAGAGGAGATTGGTATGCCAACACAGAGCAGGTGTATTCAGTCGATACAGGCTGAGGGATATCTTGAGATCCGAGCACTTATGGATATATGTTTCGTTGTGCAGTGAGGATCATAATTTAACTAATGTATATATTTATATATAGATTGAAACTATGATCTGCTTCTACATCTCTTGCTCCCTGTGAAAGTACAACATACAGTATTTATTGGTGTCACTATGCAACCTCCATGTTTGATATTGTGGTGAAGTCAAGCCAGTAAACCCTTGCTCGTCTAATATGAATTTTTACTCATTTGGATGACACAACCTGCTATTAGCAAGCAAATTTGAGAATACTGTCTTATGTTGCAAGCACAAATAAGTTGTATCAGTGATTATTGGAATGTACAAATAATTAACTGGAGGTCACTTTGCAGAATCATGTACTGTTTACGAGCGATGGCTTCCAGCAATGAATACCATGATATTAATAAACAAAGGATAACAATAATTATTGCATATATTTTAAAGAAAAGGCACACATTTATATTTAGTGGGTTTAATTAGTTCATATATCTTTGTTGACACAAGAAATGCACAGAAATAGAATTGCATTACAACCAAGATACAACATTACTATATAAGAAAATTGAGATAACAGGAATGAGAACGCAAACAGTTACAGGGTGTCTAAAATCTAAGACAGGGCAGGTATTAATGGGAATAGATCACATAGTACAGAGATGGTCAGAATATATCAAAGAACTTTATGATGACAATAGACCAGAAATAAACATACAAGATAACGGCAATGGTCCATCAATACAGCAGAAGTAAGGGAGGCACTAAGACACATGAAATATGGCAACGCCCCAGGTCCAGACAATATCACATTAGAAGAATTAGCAGCTTTAGATGACTTTGGAGTTAAAATAATCACAAAATTGCTGAATGACATGTATAACAGTGGGTGGAAACATTCCTGATGACTTAATAAGGTCCATATTTGTAGCCTTACCTAAGAAACCAGGGACCACCGAATGTGAAGAAAACCGTACAATCTGCCTCATGAGCCAAATAACCAAAATACTTCTCAGAATCATCATGAAGAGAGTGAGAAACAAAATAAAATCAGAAATAAGTCCAGAACAATGTGGCTTTGTAGAAGGCAAAGGTACCAACAATGCTATTTATATATTGAGAACACTAATAGAGAGGTCTATAGAGGTAAAAACAGATCTGTACCTCTGTTTTATAGAATACACTAAAGTATTTGATAAAGTTAAACATAGAAAAATTATACACATGCTAGATAATTTGAACATTGACAGCAAGGATTTAAGAATAATCAAGAACATGTACTGGCAGCATTAAGAGTAGGAAATCAATTTTGCCCTTTTTCAACAAATAAAACAAGGAGTCAGGCAAGGATGCTTGCTTTCACCAGACATGTTCTCTTTATACAGTGAAAACATATTGTGTGCAATAGTAGATATCCCAGGAATATCCGTGGGAGGACATAACATAAATAATTTGAGATATGCGGGTGACACTGTTCTGATTGCAAAAAGTGATGTTGATCTTCAAGATTTAATTAATGTAGTCACAAAAGTAAAGAGAAAGGCCTCTTCCTAAATATCAAGAAAACACAAGTAATGGTTATTTCAAAGAAACAAAATAACACACCCTGCAAGATCAAAATGAATGATATAGTATTAAAACAGGTCCACCAATTCAAATATCTAGGTACAATGATTACAGCAGATGGATGAAGTTCAACAGAAATAAGATGCAGAATAGGACAGGCAAAAACAACATTCAGAAAAATGAAAAATATACTGTGTAATATGACCTTGTCATTAGAAGTAAGAAAGAGAGTTCTGCAGTGCTATATAACCCTTATACTAACATATGGGTGCGAGTCTTGGACAATAAACAAACTGGAAAGTGGGAGATTGGAGGCAACAGAGATGTGGTTCTATAGAAGAATGCTGAGAATGCCATGGACTGCCAGAAAAACTAATATAGAGGTGTTGAAAGAGTTAAATGTGAAACAGACTTTAATCAACAATATAAGGAAAAGGTAATCTTCTTTTTTTGGCCACTTCATGAGACAGGCAGGTTTAGAGAACATAGTCACAACAGGCAAGATTGAAGGCACCAGAGACAGAAGGCGACAATGTGAGAAAATATTAGACAGTTTGACAACCTGGCACGGCAAGGAAACAACAACGACTTTGATACATAATACTGTGGACAGAGAGCTGTGGAGAGCCATGATCGCCTGCGCCAGCCGGCATGGCACCTGATGATGATGATGATCTTTGTTGACAGGATTTTGTTCAGTTCCAATTCTTTGCTGTCAGTAGATATGATACTATAATTTGATAATGAGACTATAATTGTTAAAATAATATTTTAACAATTGTTTTGTGTATTACATGCAGGTTGTGTATACTGTGATTCCAAGCTTTGTGATAACATGGATCTTGAATATAATCAACTACGTGTTCAACACAAGGTGAGACTAAGACTTTCATAGTATCTCATAGTACAATCTTTATTAAGTGAAGTCAGGAAAACTTTTGTAGGCCAGTCCATATTAAACAAACAGTAATTCATCATAAATAAAATAATTGAAGCATATCTTATATACAATGGAAGTAGAATATATTGAGTTGTACAAGTAATTGAAAATAGAGGCATAATTATTTTACATTATCATGAAATATTAGGAAAAAATGAAATAATTTGGAAAAGCAAAATCAGTGTTAGTGAAAATCAAACTTTATAACTCACTAGTGATTTCCATTGTGCTGTATGGTTGTGAGCACTCACTGTGGACATGGAGAGACAACTACAGATTTTCGAATACAAATGTTACAGATAAATTGCACGAATCTCCTATAGAGAGAATAAGACCAAATGTGCACTTAAGAAATAAAATAGAGATGTATATAAGTCCACACGTACCATTACTTTCAATAGTGAATCAATGAAAACTTGCATGGTTTGGACATGTATTCAGAAAATGATTCCTTGTCAAAAACAATACTGCAGGGAACCATTGAGGGTGGAAGAAGCAGAAGATGGAAAATAAAAATATGTACAGATAACAATGACTGGACAAGGCAAAATTTTTCCTCACTCATTCACGTTGTTAAAGATAGAAATCGCTGGAGGACTGTGTGCTGAAGCATCCGATGAGGTACCCCTGAGTATGCATGTTTCTGAGTTACGATATGGGTTATCAAAAACATAATAAATAATCATTTCACCTGTTCCTCCTGGGATGCAAAGGGTTTCACATTGCCCATGTGTGATTCCGAGGGTTAGCAAAAAAGCAAAGGTTCTAAAAGTACCTTCTCGCTGTACTCCCTTTGATACAGAAATACAGTGGCTTGTGCTGTGTTTCTGGCTAACATCTTTAGGGATCTTGTCTTTGGATGTGGAGGCTGTAGATGGAATGAGATTCGACTGCAATACATGAGCAATATCTTCGACTCCTCTATGCTGATACGCCCAGTGGCACTGTTAATATACAATGATGCAAGGAATTCCGACTTGGTCAGCCGAAATGCAGATTCATTGGAGGGGTGGCCAGTGCTGATGTCCTAATATGGGTAGATGTTACTACTGTATAGCAATGCTTAGAGTACACATTGAATGCCGCTGAAGAGGGCAGTGTTGTGTATGGGAAACGATAGAGTGGCAATGATGTTACAATTGTCCAGCACAAGACTGGTTGATGGAAGTGTTGTTCAGTAGCAAAAATGTCTCGCCACAATAGACCCCATTCAAAGTTGGAGTCATAATTCAGGTATTGGATATGCCATGTACTCTTGGGTATGAAACAAGCTTTGAATACAGCTCCCCATTGCACAAGGGAAAAGTGTCAAACAAATGTTGAGGAGCACATCATCATCAGGTGCCATGCCAGCTGGCTTAGGCGATCATGGCTTTCCACAGCTCTCTGTCCACAGTATTATGTATCGAGGTCGTTGTTGTTTCCTTGCCATGCCAAACTGTCAAATTTTTTCTCACGTTGTCACCCTCTGTCTCTGTTGCCTTCAATTTTGCCTGTTGTGACTATGTTCTCTAAACCTACCTTTCTCATGAAGGGGAGCACATATTGTTCAAATTTCTGACCAAAGCAGTATTGCAACTCAGACTCTAGACACTGTGGGCAACGTAGATGGGGACCAAGTCCTTGTGTTTAGGATGTAGCAAACCTAATCTAACTCGACTATCACTACCACCCAACACGACTTTTAAAAAGAAAATATGAGTTCATTACTGAAGAGCACAAGGGAGAAGGATGTTTGTTTTCCGGTCGCAAAGCTTTTCGTGTAAGATAAGCACAATCTACCTACTTTTGATGATAAACACAATGGCGAAGAGTTAAAACACAGACTGTGCTTGGTGATGGATTGAAAGGTCATCACAAGTGGATGAGCCGAGTGTGTTAGAAATTCACTGGCCAAATCCCACTCCCCTGACCTGTTTGGTGAAGAAGCAATATGGCTCTTACAGAAGAAATTATGCCTAGGACCTAGGGACACAAGGTAATAATGGAATGGTTTTTCTATAGGAAAATGGTTAGCCAGCTGCAAAGCGCCTCATTGGAGGAAAGATGCACAGTAGGTGACCCATGCAAAATATCAGCTTGTCTCGTAACATAGACCCCCTCTAGTAGAATACTTCTTCAATAGATATTAAATTAAGCAGGGAGCTGAAGTCTCCTGAGTATGAAAGAAAGCTCTGAGAGACCGCCTCACTGCATATAAGAAGTGCGAGCAAGTTGCTTGCAATTCCTGGGGATAATACAACAACCTGCTCCTTTTTTCTCCTTTCAGTTCTTGTCAAACATAGGGCTGCAGCTGCTGCTATGAAATGATGGCTGGGATGTCATCCTAAATTGTCCCAATGAGGTCCCAATTGGTCTGGTATCTTCTATTGTCCATTATCTGCTGTTCTTCAACTTTCTTATTTTTCTATGGCATCAATTTTTGCGCTTTTCTGGTTAGTTGCCTGGTTTCTTTTTGAAAGTTTGTCCTAGGCGTTTCCATTTTTAATATTTGATATTTATCTACAGAGTGTAGTATTTTCTCTTCAACATCTAATTATTTGATATCAACTCTGGCCATCCAAATTTTTGCCTGTTAGAAAAAATAAATTTTTTGGTTTGAGCTAGTTTACTATTATAGTTTCTATTGCTGATGCAGCACTTTACTCCAATAGTATCAGCTGTCAAAATTTTATAATGTTTTAATAAAGGCGGACACATGTGCACGGATGAAAGAGGCACACATCACCAAAACGAGTTTTTAATTTACTAAATTTCAGGACCACTGTTGAAATGTGCCACGCCAAGATCGGCCTTTAATTTTCTCAATTCCAGCACCATGGTTGAGACATACCATGCCAAGATCGGCCTTTAATTTTCTCAATTCCAGCACCATGGTTGAGACATACCATGCCACATCAGGCTTTAATTTTACCAATTCCAGCACCATGGTTGAGACATACCATGCCACATCAGGCTTTAATTTTACCAATTCCAGCACCATGATTGACATATGAGCATTGTTCAAGCTTTAATTTTCAGAATTTCAACACCTTGGTTGAAACATATGCTCTGTCGAGGTCAAACTTCAATTGTACTTACACTTTGTTTTTACAACTGACAATGCTGCAGATTAAAATCTTTGACTTTTTAAAAAATGTATAAATATTACAAAAAACTATAAAATCGATTTAATAACCAAACTGGCAGAGGATGTCTGACAAAATGGTGAGTGCTGCAGTAGCAACACAAAAAATGTGACAATACTATGATGAAGTAATAATGCTACTAAATCAACTAACAAATATTAAAAAATAAATAAACAATAGATAAAGAAAAGGACATTGACTTTTTCCACGTTATGGTCCAACTGGGACCTTATTTTTTTTTAAAGAAACCCATAACAAACAAGAAACATAATTATTATAAAATTATTTAATTGTGATCACTTGGAGATGTTTTCATATCACAAACTATCCAAGTCATGATGTGACATGCATATTTAGTAGATAATGAATTAGGTACAGTCAAGATGTTTGCACATTTTTGATGGACAGAAATAACAATAGATCAAGGAAAATGAGCTGCCAAATGTGGTAAATTAATAGGAGATAAATCAGATCATTGAAAGCCCAATGTAAAAGATAAAATGCGAACACAGACCAAACACAGACTAACAAAAATTGTGTATGTGGAGAACAAAAACAGAGTTGGAGACCACCAATAAGCAAAGTGAGAATATTGGGGGGGGGGGTGTGTTCCCCCCAGTAGTAGACAATATTAGAAATGGAGGCTGAAAAAAACAATATATATATATATATATATATATATATATATATATATATATATATATATATATATATATATATATATATATATATATAGAGAGAGAAAGAAATAATTATAAATTACACACATTTGCACAATTAAACATATACATACAATAAACATGTTATTATAAATAAACAATTATAAATGTATAAAATTGGTTACAGCCTATGACAAAAAACAACAGTGAGGTTTTGACCATAAGGTCTTTATCTAGATAGGGACAAACAAACAAAGAATAGCTGCAATCTCCAATTCTTTAAAATGTTGGGACTTAATGGGAAGAGCAATTTTTGATGTTTTATTCCAATAATCTATTACTATAATTGTGCATAAAATATTTTTATTGTCATTTAATAAGTTCAATGTAGTTTTTACAACCAATAATTGTCTGCGTATGCCATGCTGTTGTTTTTGGGTTGTTAGAGATATATGTTAATTTAAAATTCAAAATGAATGGCAATGTGAAACAGCAGTTGTTATTTTGTTATTCTATCATTGAATCATAAATGCATTCTTTTCTCTCTCACAGAAACCATGTAATGCAGCTTGTATTTGGTGCACTGGTTATGGGGGGCAACATTATCTTCATGCTTGACATCCTTCCATTGCTTTATATTTTTGAACCGGAGAAAAATCACCTATTCCTTCCCATGGTGTTACTCTTTTCCAATGCTGTGGCATTCCATATCAGTTGTGCATCAGACCCAGGTCATATAACTCCTGCTAACGTTGCCATGCTTGCCTCCCTTTACAAGGCGGATGGATTAATATACAAAGCTGGTGTTGAATGCAGTACCTGTAAAGAAATGAAGCCAGCTCGCTCCAAACACTGCAGTAAGTTTATTTCAGTGATATATGTTGCTTTGTTGTGATATGAGATGCTGCACTTGCTTTAATTAGTTTAGTTTTAATGCAAAAGGAAATAAATTATTAGCTGAACTGTTATTGTAACTGGCTACTTATCATCTCTGTTCACAGAGTCATGCTCATAGTACTGTTATGTCATCTTGCTTAATTGCTTGTATATATTATCATGGACATTACTACCAACCCAGCATATTTTGGCTATAGTAATTTTCTTGTCCATGTGTTGCCTTGTTCCGACAGAGAAGCAAATAATAGTGACACTACCACCTTCTATGCATGTCATGAGAGGAAGGATGTGGAGTTTGCTCCACTCCATGCATGATCTCTGCTGTGATGAATAGCTTGTGGACTGCGTGGACTGCTGGTAGGAAATCAAATCAACTTATATCTACAACATGCCTTAACTATACAGAACAATATTGGTAAAGTGTCCTTTAACCTTCACCGCGCCTATATTAACACAAGTCGGCCAAAAAAAACACCCCATCTGACGAGATATCGTGAGATTTACACGTACCACAGTCCGTGCACATAGCTGGGGACATGCACAATCGAAGCCAGTATATCCCCCACTTCCGAAATGATCACTGTTGCGAATGGCTAGCTATTCGTACACTTTTAAGAGCAATTAATCTGACCACATCTACACACCGGTACGATGCCATGAGGGTGGATCGGTTTTATAGACCTTTATTTCATTGTATTTTGAATAAAATAACATTGAATCGTGGCTTGAATCATGAATTATTAGGTTATTTAGTTTCACAGCAGTGAATATACAGAATGCCCTGTTGGTTTGGAGACTTGTACGTTTGATATCGAATATGTTGAAGTGGCACCAAAAATGACTCTATGCCTAAGCTCACAGAACGATTTTACTGCAAATCTACATGTTTTATACAGTTCCCCCGGCTATATTTTGATAATTTCACAGTGAAAGAACATAAATACAACAGATTTGCGTGATTTAGTTTACAGTGTTGCCAAGGAATTATATAAGTAAGGTAAGTTATTTTTTTTACTAATTTCTTTCCTCCTTATTTGTTATAAAATATGTTTTTTTGTGAAAAACGTCTTTACCACTTTCTCATACGTCTGGTATCACACACACACACACACACATACATAAATTACACCAATATATGCATAATTCAATTATTTATTTATATGTGCAAATATTATTTAAATATCTCTAACAACCAAAAAATTATCACATTTTCAAAACAGTCACCATCAATAACGCAAATTTTAAAAAAAGAATCCGGTGGCAGGGAGACGTTTCGTATTTTTTAACCTGGTTGCTAAAGGTTAAAGTGAGAAGATGTTTCCTAGTCAGAGGTAGTAAATTATAGGGGTTTGGAGTTTTTCTACCTTTCTGCAACATGCAGAGTTGGGGGTTATAGAGTTCAGCTTTTCTGCCAAGCATCCCTTCCTGTCGGTTGTCCATAGGAACTCAGCTCTGGACCATGGTCACTGGTGTGGGTGGAGCAACCAGCTATGCATTCTCGCCATGGAAGGCATATTTGCCTTTTTCTGGGTTCTCCCAGGGAATTGCCATGTCCTGCGTAGAGCTGCTTTTCACCATATCCATCTGCCTCCATAGCTATCACGCAAACTATGGAGTAGCGTGTTCAGAGAGATGCTCTCCACAGACAGCATGGCGCTCTATTGAAAGGGATTGAGTACATATAGAGAAATTAGAGTACATTGAAGTAAGTTCTCTTTGCTTTACAGTCCATTAAATAATTTAGCAGGGTGCAAAGAGATATTCATTCCTCACGTGCAATCCCTGGGTTATCAGATAGCCAAGATCCTAAAAGCACCTGCTCTTGGTGTACCTTGGAAACATTGCTTTGAAGCTCATGCGCATCAATTTGGCTAAAGCTTTCTGGGTTGTGTTCAGGCAGTGCAGACTGAGTTGGAATGAGCGATGTTTGCACGACAAACACTATCTCTGAATAGAACTTTGGCCCCCACAGCCAAAAACACTGTCACGGCACAGTTCAAGATAACAGCTGGCCTGGACTGCTGAGTTGTCCTGTCTGAAAATGCAGTAAAGTAAGAATAGTGAGCAAGTCGTTGGAGGAGAAAGGCAGATCTATTTACATGCAAAGGTAGCAGCATGTGCAAGAAATGTGAAAAAATGGAAACAATAATGAAAGCTGGTTCAGGCTTGAGAACAAGCTTTCAGCTGGTTGTGTGGACAGTAAAGACAGTATACCATACCATCCTGGTAAGAAGAAAATGTGGGTAGAAGCTCAGACTTAGACGAGGTGTTCACGATGTCAGTGAATGAAACTTTGACTATGAGGGCAAAGCAGAACTAACACACCACGCATAGTGATGTAGTATAATTTTAATACAATTGTGTGTCTTACATCATTTGCAGAATCCCAGTTGACATATTCTTCCAGTTTATATATTTTTTAATCAATAATATCAATGTGTTAATGTATTCCTCTGTCCTAATAATCTAATTTCTTTAAGCATTTTCATACTGTGCAGTCAAGACAATAAACAACTTGTATGTATTTTCTTTCATATAGATGTTTGTATGTTTTTTCCACTTTGAGTTCCTGGAACCTGGTTTAAGATTATATTGGAAGGAGGGCAAAATAAAGTATGAGTGATAATATTTAAGGACTTGTCAGGATTAAGATTCTCCATATTCATACATTAGGGTTGAGAATGGACAGACATTGTGGGATGTCTTTGTTGTTCCAAAGCTATGGTTCTGAAGGGTTTTAGGTTTGATGATATTTGAACTAAGTTTACTTCATTTATTTTACCGTGTTACATCTGTTTGTTAAGCCAGAATTTAAGGGTGGAAGCAAATGTGTAATTATAGTGAATTTTTCCGCTTTGACCTGGAGAAGACAGTGACTTCTCCATGACCGTAGATGCGGAACGCAGAAGAAGATAGTGAATTTTAAATTTGTTAATACAATACACCAAGATGCTCAGTAGAGTGGTCAGTGGGACAATCTCAGTTAAAGAAGCTTATGGTTTGATAGCTGACCATTCATCTTGTACTGATGAAGTGATCAAATGTATTGTTGGTGCCTACATATTCTGGTATGGTATACTGTCTGTACTGTCCACACAATTCAATATAATATTCAATTGTTGAATAATATTGTCCTATGCAAAATGTGCTTAAATTATTATAATATATGAAGATTCAAAATGTAATTGAAGATTTACCCATGTTAGACAACAAAATCAAATCATGTCCAGATCCTTTGTATTTGTCATAATTCTAGGTTGGTTGTTTTATAATTCTAGGTGTCTGTAATTGCTGTGTGCACCGATTTGATCATCACTGTATATGGACCAACAACTGTGTGGGTGGTGGTAACTTGCGCTTCTTCTTAGCATTTCTGCTGACCCTCTTAATCATGATAGTAAATGGGGTAATTGCAAGTACACGTGCTATGATATTGATGGTGCATCACCTCAAAATGTTGGATTCAGGGTATATAGACCCTCACACTGGTCAAGTTTTGCCTATGACTGTAACTGTTCTTATACAAGTAGGTGCATTTTGTTTAATAATGTGTTATTATCTGTGCTATAATATTATCATTTTTATCTATTTATCTACTCATTTTACAGCACTCTACAAAGCTTAAGTCTTTAACAAACCTCTTCTCGTCCCATCATTAACTATTGCTACCAATTTTGTTCATGTTCAACTCATTGTCTATGCACCTGTATCTAATGTTTTCCTCCAGATATTTCTTGGTCTTCCTTTTTCCCCCATCTCTTTAGACATTTGTTTAATTCTTTTTCTACTAGGATTTGCTTAGTTTTTTTTCCATTAATTCCTCATTGCTGATCTTTTCATACAATTTCAAACTTTTACTATGCAGGTATCCATTGATGAAAATTTGTAGTTTCCTGATTGTCTTTTTTTTCTTTCTCTATGATTTTGAGCCATGCATCACTGATTTAAAATTTGAATTAAATATTTTAGTATAGTTTTGTATTTAGTTTAATTTCTTTTGATTTCCAAATTATCATTAGCATTTAATAATTAGATAAACGTTTGAAAAAAAGGACAAGGTTTAAATTTGCATATATACTTATAATTATGATGCAGAAATCCAGGCAATTAGTGTGGCAGCTAAAAAAACTGCTGAACTCCAACCTAGACCTACAGCCTGTGGTATTCCTGACAGATGCAAGGTCAGTGCTTCAAGCTCTCCAGTCTGGAAAACTAACAGACTTGGAAAAACTACTTAGCGAATTGTCTTACCAGTATAGGGTAACCATGCAGTGGATACCCTCTCACTGTGGAATACCAGGAAATGAAAAAGCAGACCAACTGGCTAAGGAAGGTGCTGCCGAAGACCAACCAGATATACCAATCACCTACCATCAGAAAAAACAGATGATCAAGTCAATAAGAAAGCCACAAACACCAACACAAGATGATTATCACATTATGAACAGATCAGAACAAGTTATAATTCTATGTCTCAGAACAGGACACAACCGAGTCCGCAGTCACATGTATACAAAGTTCAAGATTGGCAAAACGGCCATGTGTACATGTGGACAGGCAGTACAGAGTGCCAAACATATACTTCAAGAGTGTTCTGAGCATGAAACGCTGAGGCAGACATATTGGCCAGAGGAAACAACACTGGAATCAAAGCTCTATGGGACACTGTTTTAACAACAAAAGACAGTGAGTTTTATTAAGGAGACAGAATTTCAGATATAGACATGTTTCAAGTGAACGAAAGAAGAAGAAGAAGAAGTATATATACTTTTCAATTGGTTTTCATGTAAGCCAACCTAAATATGTGTCATATATATAAAATGTAATAACCCTATTTTCTCATGTCTTTTCAGCACTTATTCATGCAGCATCCACGCAGTATATTTCTGATCACATCTCTGGCTATGCTAACCTTGTTGCTAGGCCTGTTTACTATGTATCATTTGTACCTTGTGGTTAACAATCAGACTACGAATGAACGATACAAGATGGCCAGACTACCAATTAACAACAACAGCAGTATTACCCAGTCCAAAGCAGATGATCATTGTGACAAGTATGTACAGGACAGTACTGCTGACATGTGTTCAAATCAACCTCGACAGCAAAAAGAAAATGGTAAACTCCAACAAAGCTACCTCAAAACAAAAAACAATCGTAGAAAAAATTCAAAAGGTGAAACAAGTAGTAACAGTAACACATCAAACACTAAATCCAATTTCTATTCAAAAATTAATAATAATCATTCAATAGATAAATTGTGTGTAAGTAATGCTGTTATGCCTGATATATGCTCATTCTATAACAAGGGGTTCGTACAAAATGTTAAAGAAGTTTTGCTTCCATGGTCAGGCATAAACAGTATTAAGCAATCTAAGTTGAATGTTTTTAATCACAATACAGGTATGAAGAAAGCATAGAATCATTAGACATACCAGTACAAGACACCAGATAACATATTCATATTCTCACTAAAATAATCAACATGGAATAACATGTAACTCTTTTAAATTATAATCTGTGTGGAAATCACAAAAGAAAGAGGTTAAAACAGTGTATAACTGATTGTAAATCAGGGTGGGGAAAAATGAAGATTGTTTGTCACTGTAAATACAGTGCAAAGAAATGAGCTCTTCCTATCACTCTATATAAATCACAGTAGAAAGAGGCATACACTGCTTGTCATGTTTTATTTGTATGTAAGACTTCCAGAGCATCTGTGTTCACTAGCACTTAACCACTGACATTATTGACTTATTTTGCTAGTTAGACTTGTTAGGCTAGTTAGACTACATTATTATAGTCCGTTCAGAATCGTTTGCCGAGATGTTATGATTTATAATTCAAAAAGTTCTTGATGATTTCACATGAATTTTGGCATATGTTGTTAAAATGTCCATGTCGCGAAAACATATGTGTTACTTGATGTCTAGCTGTAACGGTTATTTGAAAGCGGCGAATTCTTTTGATGTTTGCCCATGTAAATATGATTTCGACCATAAACAAAATATTTTACAGTAATCTAGTGCAATGATGACCCATAGGCGTGTCCACAAAATTTTACATGGTGGCTGGTGTAAAAAAAATTTAAAATATATCTTTTGTTCGTAGAGTCAATTTGATATTGTTCCATGCTCTTGGTGTGAGTTTCACAAATGTTGTCGCTGCCTTTGAAATAAGTACATATATTTCTTCATGTAAGGAAATTTTGTCTGTAATAGTTGATCCAAGATATCTGAACTTCTGTATTGAATCAAGCGGGCTAATTTTTATAAGTAATGGTTGATGGTTTGCTTATAACATTTTTTTGAATTGCTTGGGTGGTATTGAGCAATGAAATGTTTTACAAATCAACTTGTAAATTTTGCTAATCAAACTTTTTTTAGTGTAGACTTAATCAGAGTAATGATCATTCATAATCAGACGAGTCAAATAGGTCGATTACTGTTTTCGGCTGAACAAACAACAAACCTTCCTTTTTCCAATATTCCTCTTCTTGGCGTAACACATGATCCTCACATTTCACCCAGTAGTCTTTATGTATATTTGATACAGCCTGATTTGTAAGTGCCTCAATATCACATAATTTGAAAGTTGTATTTGTAGATGCTACGTGTCCTTTAACTTTTGCCCAAATTAGCTCTATAGGATTTAAGTGTGCATGATATGGAGGTAGTCTCAAACATCTATGACCATGTTCTTCAATTAACTTGTCTATTTTAAATATCTTTGTTCGTTGTGTCTGTTTTACAAGGTTAAGCAATTCGGGTTTCAAGTACCTGTCGGTAACTGGTATGTGTTCTTTTATGAGCCACGTTTTGATTGCATCTTTTGTACTTGATGATGTTGGGATTCTATCTTCTACGTTCACTACGTTATGGTATGAAGCATTGTCCATTATCAGACAAGAAGGTCTATCTAATATTGGAAGAATACTTTTTTCGATCCAGTCTTCGAATATGTGCCCATTCATTTCGGAGTGGTAGTCTCTATTGTCAATGGATTTTGAAATGAAAATTAGATGAGCATTCTGCAACAACCCATTATGTCTGCTACCTGCATGTGCAACTATTAAACGTTGCCCTTTACTACTTGGTACTGATCTTTTAATACTTCCATCTGCTAACTGCCATTCCTTTTCATTTGTATGATGAGCGTTGATCCAAGTTTCATCTAAATACACAATATCATAACCATTCTCGCGCATTCCCTTCACTTCACGTAAATACTTGCTTCTAAGAGCTACCAGATGTGGCTTTTCACAAATAATGTTTTTTCCACCAGCATACTTTCTAAAGGTGAAGCCTGCATTTCTTACAGTTTTCCATAATAAAGTTTTTGATATTTCAATGTCGTTATTAGTTTTCAGCCAAATCTTCAACTTTCTAAGTGTCACTTCTTCGTTTTTATCAAACATTCTACATATTTCTCTTTTTACTAGGTCCTTATCGAAACTGTCTATCTTTTCTTTCCTTCCTTGCTTTCGTGAATTTGTTGGCAATAAATATCCGCTTGCTTCCACTATTCGATCAAATGAACGTTTACACAAACCTAAAATATGCATTGTTCTCTTCTCAGGATTTGATAAAGAACAATAAAGATGTCCCTTTTTACGCTCTCTGCAGAAGTATTGATAAATCTTTATAGCAATGTTATGCTCAGTAAAATATTTCGCTTTCAGATTCATTCTCACATAGACTTGCAGAAGGTAATATGCTTAGTGCCGCCTACATTCTGTAAATATTGAGACGTGCCTCTGACTTGTGACTTGAAATCGAGTCAATAGCCGTTTTTGATTTCACATAATTCTAAGTTCAGGAAAAATAATATTTGGTGCTAAACGGGAATTTCCATATGTAACATTGCTTTATACAAATGTACAGTGGAAACAACTACTTTTAGAACGGTGCACATTCTACCGTGAGGGTCATGCCTTTATATTTAATAATCAGCTGTGAGATGTAAGCATCTACATAATCCAGCGATTGTTTATAATTTAGATTAACTTTTTTTTAATATAGGTTAAATAAGGTATCTTTGATACTGGATCACATTTCTTTGATAAAAAAATATTTCTATAGCGACATTATTATTCTAAACCTAACTTCAAATGATCAATCCAAATGAACAATACGTTTTTGATAAAAATAATTTAACATCTCGGCAAACGATTCTGAACGGACTATAACTCATTTTGCTAGTTAGACCCTTCAAGTGAGTACTCATAATAATATTAATTTTTCTGTCTCAATATCTGCATCAGTCATTGTTATATCTTGACTGCAAACATTGATCAGGAAGTATAAATCCTGTATTGTGAATGAGCCATAGAACAGATACAAGGCACATAAATAAGTGTGTACTTGTTTAGTTTTAGACTGTAATACGGCTCATATTGACTAAACTCATAAATTGTTATTACATTATTCTGTGACCTGGTTTTGTTGATGAATTGGAACACAGTAGGATTTCTTTACTCCTGATCTCACATTTGACGTATATAAATACCAGTCAATAAATGTTTCCTTGTGATGGTAAATTTTCATAACATGCTGACTTTGTATTATATATATATTTGATTTTTTCCAGGGTATAATGTAAATCAGTTTTTATAGAATTTTGTGAACATAGCAGCTGTCAATTGTTAGTTAAATGTGTACCATATAGTACTATAGTACTTGAGTAAATAATTGTGATAGCAAATGTTTGGAACATTGTTTGTGATTCTGTAATATGAGTGAAGAACAGGTTATTTTTGAACCATGTTTATGCTATATGTTGATACATTTAAGTGAATCTTTATACAAGATCCTATTTTGAATATTCCTAATGGTGTAGTAAAATTGTGTAGGTAATTGACAGTATATTTCAGATGAAAAATTAATTGTAAGTTTGCAGTTTCTCTTAAATTATATATTTTACAAGTAAAGCCAATGTTGCATGGTGAAGATTTCTATGTATCTCCCTCACTAAATCTCAAATTCTAGTGTAATTTGTATTACAGCAATAGTTATAAATAAATGAGTTAGTAATAGTTATAATTTATATGCTAGTTTAATCATATATGTCCACCTTTTGAACGTATTAGAGTGCTTCCAACTTATCTTTCAATAAACATAAATTGTGTTTATAATTACCTGCTGTTTTTATAAGATCTGAAATATACTAAAAGTAGTACGTTAAACAAATTAAGACATTTTCTCTGAACTTTTGCTACGTGGTTGATGAACAAATGGTTATAATAGTTTGCTGTATTGGGAGGAACTGACCTGTATATTCTCAGCTATAACAGGAATTAAACTGTACAAATATTTTTTAAACCCAAGTTTTTGTGGAAATTCTTATCCACATTTTTAACTACCGCTCATATATAACAAAAATTAATAAAGTTTACTTTCAATGGACAGTAAAAGTAGGTCCCATGGCAGGAATCTGCCTTCAGGGATGAAGATAACTCTTCATGTACTAAGCCAAAGTAACTAGGTTGGCCAGTTCCCTTAATTTCTGTCCCTCAATGGACAATAAATAACTTTAGTTGGCTAATTGCAACACATTTTCAGTGCTACATTCCTTCCTGTACATGTCATGACAACTTCTATGACAAAACTGCTTTTATTTCCACTGCCTTTAAAAGAGTAGTCTCCCTGCACTCCTTAACAGGAAAATATGCAATAACTAAAGTTTTCTTTTCATGTTTGTTTTCATATTTGGAAGAAGCAAACAGCAGCTATTCATGAAAATATACATGAAACCTGCGTAGTGTCAAATTATGGCAAATTATTTTAAATTAGTAACAGCTGAAAAAGTTATAAAAGAAAAAGCTGACACATATATCTGTACATAAAGTGAAAATGCAAGGCAGTCTAGTTTTATAAATCACTAAAAGCACCACAACTGATGAGTCAGACAATAATTACAAATAAAATGGTAACACCGTGCATCTCCATTCTTTGAATTGCATCTTTCTGGAAATCTAGTAGAACCATTGTCGTGCTAGAAGCAAGATGCAGCGGGAGTTTAAGAATGTATGCTAATAAATAAACAAATAGCATAGAATATTGATGTTTGTCAAAAAGTATTTTATCAAGCACTCTTTGTCACATATTCTCTAGATTTTTGGTTATTATGTGCTATTTCTATTTCCAGTCATAAAAGTTGATTCTTGATTAGAAATCAGATCATAACATTAGGAAATTCACATACATGTAAGCTTTTCAATCCATAGCCATCTAAGTGTGTATATGCTAAGTGTACCAGTCAGTTATTTTTTCTGAATTTTTTAGATATTTCCAGAGAGGAGGCACTCCCATGTCTATAATTCTCTAAACATGAACATTGTAGCTTTCCGGACATGTGGGTGTTGAGGGTAATGAGCGAACCAATATACTGGTGAGCACAACCACAGTGTCGAAAGGTACATAATTGGATCCATTTGACATAATCAATGCACTGTGATACCTTGCCTGCTCAAAAAATTTTCAAAGGGGTGAATCTTTATCACTCTCAAGATTGCTGGAGATTGGTGTAAAGATTGGAATGATCTATAAGGGGAAACATAATTGATACGACTGAACTAACGACTGATAAATCAACATGGAATTGGAACTGCGAGTGACTACTCTCTGATGGATTTGTTGAGTTGGGCCTCAGAGCGCCTTTGTACTTCTGCAGTGTGTGCTGATGATAGCCTGCACTTGTTTCTAGCATAGAAGATGTTGACATACTTGAAGCAATGTGTTTAAAAACCTACCAAATGTCACAATAAGCAGAAAAAACAAAATCCATGAACACAACACCATGCAAATAATATTTAAAAACTCATACATGTATCAGTGGTATCATAGCAGAGTTTATACTGGAGTTTTACAATATTTATCTCATAAAATAGTAAGAATGGTTATTAATCAGCAATGGGAAAGTGATCAAAAACCATCAAATTCACTATCAACCTCAACTACACACTGGAAGAACAGAAACCTCTTCCCTGCTGGAACTATAAGAAAGCAGATTGATAAAAATGTGCAAAGCTCACAGACCCATCCCAAAAAAATAAAGAACACGACAGAAAAGCTAACTGAGGCAATCTGTAGAGCAGCAAAAGAATCAATACCAAGAGGGGCAAGGAAAAACTACAAACCTTGCTGCTCAAAAGAAGTACAAAAGCTTGAAGATCTGAATATGGCCAGAGAATTAGCAGAAACAGTACAGAAAGCAATATAGCCCTCAAGGCAGACTCCGCTAGATACAAGAGAGAGATGAAAACATTGGCAAGGAAGAGCTGGGGATAGAAACAAACCAAGAGCCTTAACAAAGATGGAAACAAACTCTGGAAACTTGCCAAGGCATTGGGTGATGAATACAGTAGCCGGCCACCAATAACACTTGAATATGATTTTAAAAATTAACACGGAAAAAGCAACAGCAAACATTCTCATAAAAAATTATGCAACCGTGAGCCAGATAAACATACCAAAAGAACAAAAAATAAGTTGAGAATGAAATCCATGGACTAAAGGATATGGCCATGGTGATAGAAGAGCAAATGTTGTCAAAGTTTACATAAATTGAGCTACAAGAAGAATTTCAGAACCTCAAATTCAAGAAGTCACCATGCAAAGATGGGGTTACCAATGAGATGCTTATGAAACTGGGGCCTAAAGCAAAGAGAAATCTTCTAAAGGTAGTAAACACTAGCTGGAGAACAGGACAGGTGCCCATTGCTTGTAAAGAAGTTTTCAGGGCACCCATTCTAAAGCAAGGAAAAGACAAAACTCGACCGAAGTAACTATAGACTAGTCAATCTCCTCAGCTGTGTGAGCAAATTAATGAAGAAAATGGTCAACAGAGTGGCTTCCAACAACACAGATCAACAGAAGACCATGTCGCCTACATAGCCCAAGAGATTGAAGACACATACCAAGAAAAAAAACACACGCTTGAAGTGTGGGTTAACATGGAGAAGACATTTGACAAAGTTTGGAAAGAAGGACTCAAGAACAGGCTCCTTAGACTAGGAATCAGAGGACACTTATATAACTGGAGATGCAGCTACATGGAAAAAGAAGAGCCAGAGTACAAGTACAGGGAAAATGTAGCTGGGAGAGATGGTCTCCATGGTCATACTACTCATAGTCACAGCAAAGGCCCTACTCTCCTCCCTTATTGGTTTGCCTGCGCACACTGAGCTGTGAAGGCCCATGCACTGTGAACATGTCTACAATCACAGATCCATCAGTGTATATAATCATATCCCCCCTCTTTAGCACTCTCAATGACTAAAGCCTGCACACTTGCTCCACAGCTGTGGAACACCATTCTCTGCAAATGTTATTACTACTCTCAAACAAGTTTTGAAATCTGTGGGTAGACCTATCCATTTCACACCTGCTGCCACATCTTGCAATCAGCACACGCTTTGTATGACATTCTCAGCATGTCCTATCCAAGACTTCCCTCTCTTAAGCCTGCTACATTTAACATTCTGTATTTCGGAATGTAATGGATGTTCCTTTTCTGCATGTATCTGAAGCTATGCCTGTGCACGGCAATACTGTAAGCTGTGCTCTGCCGTAGGACAGTCGAGTAGGTACCTCATAGCTCTTGTCGATGTGTCACTTGTGCACCCAAGAATAATGTGCATTGCTACATTCTGGATTCTATCCAATCTTTCGATCTGATTTTGGCTAAGAGTCAGAATTACTAGTGCACATTCCACCACAGCCACCACCAAACCCTGGTACAAAAGAAATAGAATTATAGAAAAGAAGAACTCAGACTTGGAGAGAAAGCGTATCACAGAACATCACATCATAGTTAATTACCCACAGAATGCATGTTCATGCCTATACGTATGGCACAGCTGAAAACAGACAGAAGCCTATAACATATAATCTGGAGTCCCAACCCGACTGAGTGATGATCACTGAAGAAGAATGATCACTTATGGAACTTGCTTATCTAAACAAGTCTGTACATTCATTCATTTTCCTTTAGCGATGAAGTTAGTGCATAGGGCAGAGGTCAGATCTCTCCGATTCTGTCTGTTCAAAGCTATACTGTGCAGTTCTTGAATAGTATGTACAGTAGAACCCCGATATATCGAAGTTCTTGGGGAAATTGAATTAATTCGATATATCCGAGGTTCGATATAACCGTTTTTTATTAAATGCAATGCTCTAAGAACTTGCAATGTCAAGCCGACTTCACGAGTTATGAAGCGCGCTTCACGAAGCTGTGAGCTAGGCCTACTATACATTTCTTTTTAAACACGAGATAAAAAGTTGTTTTTAAAGTTAAATAATAAAAATTGGCAGTACATTTACATAATTTGAAAACGTGGCTTTACTGGGTTGACACTCCTGCCTGATTTCTTTGCCGAGGTGGCCAAACACATTACCGAACTGAATTACATGACCTTACAGCAGCGTCATAGTAGCAGTCCCATAAAGATTATCATTTGGCCAAATGACGAGATTTTGGTTTGTTGTACGGCTTGTAAATACAGTTTGGCAATGTCCAACATGTGGGCCGCGGACCTGATATTCTTTGACATGATAGGTCAGCAAATCTTTGTCTGTTTCGGACTTCGATATAAGCGAAATGGTGCAAACCCGACTTCGCTATATCCGTAATTTATTAGAGGGATTAATGTTACCTATTGCGCGGACTATTTAAAATATTCGCAATAACCGAATGTTCGAAATATGCGAGTTCGATATATCGGGGTTCTACTGTATATTGATTGTTTTACTGGACTGACTTCTGTTACACAAAATTGGTCTAGACTTTGCGATGTTAGTTGATTCAACGATCGACGGTATGACCCAGACTTGATTAGAGAAACATGTTACATCAACGGATGTCACTACTGGAAGTATTACATTAAAGTCTGTACATTGGGGAACCAATATTATTTAATTTAATTGTACCTACATGGCTATCTTGTCACATATTTGTTTCTAAAAGTGAACACTTGCAGTAATAATTCTAAAGCAATATAACAAATTTATAGAATAGGATATAGTAATATATTTCATATATAAATATATATTTGTTTGTTGATAGTAGCAGTTTTTGCTGCTACCATTGTTCATAGAGAATTTTAAAAATTATCCCTTTATGAAACATTCATTATAGAAGGGACAAACATGTTTTTCATGTTACATTTGAGATTGTGTGAGCTATGATGTTATATGGCTTGATTCCTAATACATAGAATTCACTGCTTGGTTTGTGTATGACCCACTAATGCTCAATAACACTATGTATTACTTTGATGTCTTTACTAAAGGCTCACACTGCCTTAATCACCATACTTGGATATGTGAACTATTTTATATTAGTGTGCTCTTCCTGTTTGCGGTCAAATGGCATAGCTGTGCTTTTGTTCATCTTTTGACAATTTTGCCATGTTTATCATTTACATTAATTCTGATTGTTATAAAGCAATATTGTATGCCAAAAGGTAATCACTTCTTAAATGATTTTATATTTGTTGAGTGCACTTTACCCCTATGTAAATCAAATGAAATGTTCACTAGTTTAAGTTATTCAGAACTCCAACTATACTTGGAGCTTGTGGTTGCAGGATTACCTGAACGGCATGATTTTTAATGGTATAAACTTCGATATAACCAACCTGTACTTCAAATTCAATGACCACCATTTTAAGTTATTCATTGGTGTTGCTGCACTAAAATATGAGGATTCCATTTTGAAGTTAGGGTGAATTATAGGCATTCCAATACTTGCAGATTTTATATATATATATATTATATATATCATCGTATCCAGTTTCTACTGAGTCAGCTGTCAATACTGCATTTTTTCCGTTAGGGAGTTGCATGGAGCATGCAAGTGGCTTGTGTGATAAAGGCTGCATGCCCTTGCTGTTGCCACATCATGTACAGGGTAAATTTTTTAATTTACCCTGTGTCAAAAAACCCAGTCCTTCCCGGGAGTCGAACTCTGGACCTTAAATAAGGTCAGACTCTAACCTTTCGCTCATGCGCTACACTGCGCGTTTGCAATTATAGAACTGGACTTATAAAAAATAGTCTGTACCACTGCAGAGACTAAAGCTGTTTTGTGTAAGAGTTTGATCTAAGTGACTCATCAAAACAGTGTTTATTATATGTTTTTCTGATCTCTGGGGTTGCGAGCTTTCACTCTTTCTTCCCTGTGCCAGGTGGTGGTAGGTGCATGTCTTCTTCAGCTGTGTTGTGTCTGTATAAAGAGTATTGGTGATGGAGGGGTTTGGTGGTAACAATTGTTTTCGTAGGCCTTGTAGTGCAGGGCATTCAATAAGGTGGTGTTTTACTGTTTCCTCCTTTTGTGTGTTGTAGCGGTTGCAGTATGTTGTATGGTCTGCTGTAATTCTTTGTAGATGTGTGTTAAGTTGTACATGTGATGTTCAAGCCTAAATAATGTAGTTTTATCTTTGCTGTGAAGTCTATTTATACTGTCGTGTGGATTTGGTTGGGACATGTCTGCATATAGTACTCTTCCTTTTGAGCCAGTGGCCCAGCGGTCCATCCGTTGTTGTTTACAGTTGTTGCTGATAATGTGTTGAGCTGTTCTAAGTTTGGTGGGAATTCCTGGTTGGGGTATACTTGCTTCCCTTTTTTGCCAGTTTATCAGCACTGTCATTCCCACTGATACATGTGTGGCCTGGTATCCACTGTAGTGTAGTATTGATGTCATAGATTGTAAATATGTTGCATATACTTTTATCTGCTGTTGGATTCCAGTTTTCAAGGGCTTGTAGAGCAGACAGGGAGTCAGTGAAATTACTAAGTTTTTTTGGACGTGTTTTGTCATTTTTGTATTTTGTGGTGATGTATGAGAGTGTTTCTGATATTGCTTTCACCTCTGCGTCATAGTTGCTGCATCTCTCCACAAGGAGCAGATACCTCTATTTATGTTTTGCCAGGGAGGACTATGAGAGAGCCATATCCTACATTGATGATGGCTTTGAAGGCTGAGCCATCTGTGTATGGTAGGATCCAGTCCGTGGGGTAGGAGTTGATAGTCTCTATAGACTTCAGGGTGTTTTGATTTGTTGCCTTGGTTACTGACTTGTCATATAGTGTAGTGTTTATTTGGGACAGTATGAGGGATGTATTTGGTGGGATATTTGATACTATTTCAGATTCCTCTTTATCTTAAGGAAGGTGATGTTTCTTGTTTGGTAGTTCTTCTGCTAGCTGTACTGGGGATTTTGGTTTTAATTTTGTTTTGCATGTCCATTTGTGGACTACTTCTTTGTTAGGATATTTTTTGTGGGAGTCTTTTGTTTCTTTCCAAAGCTTCTATAATTTCCATTTCTCTTCTTATGTCTATGTTTGCATGCATTTCATAGGCCACTGTTGGTGTTGATCTCATACCATCATCAATGAAGTGGATAGTCTGGCTTTGTAATCTGGCCTTGTGTGTGCAAGAACTTTTTGATGATGTGGCCTGCAAAGGGAGATTATAATCTAGTATGGATCTGACGTATCATATGTATGGATGTCTAAATGTCTTGTCAGCTCCCCAGGATGTACTTGCAAGTCACTTTAGCAAGTTCAACCTCCTAGAAGCTTTTTCCGTGATATTAATAAAGTTGTTGAAGGTTAGCCTCCTGTCAAGCTGAACATCTAGGTATGTTGGGTTTTCTTCGTGATTTATTTGAGCTCCTTCAAGGGTAATTTTAAGTTTCTTGTTTATTTTTGTTTGTTGCTAAGTGTAAATATAGTATATATGGTTATACTGGTGTTGACTGTCATTTTCCAGAAGTTACAGTATGTTGATATTGTGAGAAGGGTTTTTCTAAGTCTTTCTGCAGCCAGATGCAAGTCTGAACCACTTGTCCATATGACAAGTTCATTTGCAAACATGGCTTTGTGAGTGTTAAGCAAGTCAAGGAGATCATTTATAAAGATTAAGAATAGGGTGCAGCTGAGAGCTGAGTCTTCAGGTTGACCTCCCTCAAATGTGTGTTTTGATGATAGTTTGTTGCTTACTCCAGTTTGTATGGTTCTGTCACTTCATCATCATCAGGTGCCATGCCAGGTGGCGTAGGCGGTCATGGCTCTCCACAGCTCTCTGTCCACAGTATTATGTATCAAAGTCGTTGTTGTTTCTTTGCCGTGCCAGGTTGTCAAACTGTCTAATATTTTCTCACGTTGTCGCCCTCTGTCTCTGGTGCCTTCAATCTTGCCTGTTGTGATTATGTTCTCTAAACCTGCCTGTCTCATGAAGTGGCCAAAAAAAGAAGATTGCCTTTTTCTTATATTGTTGATTAAGGTCCGTTTCGCATTTAACTCTTTTAACACCTCTACATTAGTTTTTCTGGCAGTCCATGGTATTCTCAGCATTCTTCTGTAGAACCACATCTCTGTTGCCTCCAATCTCCCACTTTCCAGTTTGTTTATTGTCCAAGACTCGCACCCATATGTTAGTATAGGGGTTATATAGCACTGCAGAACTCTCTTTCTCACCTCTAATGACAAGGTCATATTACACAGTATATATTTCATTTTTCTGAATGTTGTTTTTGCCTGTCCTATTCTGCATCTTATTTCTGTTGAACTTCTTCCATCTGCTGTTATAATTGTACCTAGATATTTGAATTGGTGGACCTGTTTTAATACTATATCATTCACTATGATCTTGCAAGGTGTGTTATTTTCTTTCTTTGAAATAACCATTACTTCTGTTTTCTTGATATTTAGGAAGAGGCCTTTCTCTTTGCTTTCTATGACTACTACTTTAATTAAGTTTTGAAGGTCTTCCTCACTTTTTGCAATCAGAACAGTGTCATCCGCATATCTCAAATTATTTATGTTATGTCCTCCCACTGATATTCCTGGGATATCTACTATTGCACGCAATATGTTTTCACTGTATAGAGAGAACAGGTCTGGTGAAAGCATGCATCCCTGTCTGACTCCTTGTTTTATTTGTTGAAAAGGGCCAAATTGCTTTCCTACTCTTATTGCTGCTGTTTGTTGCCAGTACATGTTCTTGATTATTCTTAAATCCTTGCTGTCAATGTTCAGATTCTCTAGCACGTGTATAATTTCGCTATGTTTAACTTTGTCAAAAGCTTTAGTGTAGTCTATAAAACAGAGGTACAGATCTGTTTTTACCTCTATAGACCTCTCTATTAGTGTTCTCAATATATAAATCGCATTGTCTGTCACTTAGGTAGTTTTAATTCATTTGTATATTTTCCACAAATGCCCATATTTTTCATTGTTAGCAATAGTCCCTTTCTCCACACCTTGTCATATTCTTGCATTAGGACTACAAAGACAGCGACTGTACTCTTCCCTTGCTGAAAATTGTCCTTCATAATCTGGATGAATAAAAAGAGTTGGTTTTCAGTCGTTGCTCCTCTTCAGAAGCCTGCTTGAGAATTGTTAGAAGATGCTGAATCTTCCAACCACCATTATAATCTATTGTTCAGCATTCGTTCTGCAAGCTTACTGATGTTAGACGTTAAAGAGATTTATCAAAAGCTTTTTATGTCATCTTCAAGATTTTCCTTCTTTAGTATTGGCTTCATAAATGCAGTCTTCCATGCTGTTGGTGGAGTTCCACTTTGCCTAGTTACATTTATGAAGTTTTGGAGCTCTGTGTTTCCTTTGGTTTCTAGGTGGTGGATCATCTCATTGGATATCTGTAGTTTCTTAAATACAGTCTGGAGTTCTTGAATGGTGAAGTTTTCATCAAAGAGAGCAGTGTTTGCTGGTTTTCTTTAGATTTTATAATTTTGCCTATTGTAATGTCTAGTGCTTTCCTATGGAAGGATTTGTTGATGCTTGAAAAGTATTTGTTGAAACTATTTGCTTTGTGACTTCCACTAGTACTGGTTTGTAGTCCACAGTGGTTTTGGGTTTGTGTGTTTTCCCGGATAGGTTGTTTAATAGCTTCCAGCCCCTCCTGCTATCAGTGCGAAAGTTGAGCTTAGTACAAGAGTCTGACCCTTTTTGTTGTTTTGCATCCTTTGTTTCTAGTCTGATCAGTGCAGTTAGTCTGTTATATTTTGTTCTATTTGCATGTGTAGGAACCTTCTCTGCTTTCTCGCTTGCTTCTCTTCTCTTTTTGACAAGTTCCTCTAGTTTCTTTGTCCAGAATGGGCTATATTTCTTTCTGCATCCTCAGGGGATTGTTCTGTAGGCTGCATTAAGAATGGTTGCAGTAATGTTTTTGTATAAGGTGTTAATATCTGTGTTTTTGTCAATCTTCACTAGGTTTTCATCTGTGCAAATTTTACAATTGTTCCCACTCTACTCGTTTGTAGTTCCAGCAAGGTGTTTTTCATGTTGGTTAGTTTCTTGTTTGTGAGATTTGTAAGAGTATTGGGTGGTGGTCATTGCCTATGTCACCAAGGACTCTGAGTACAATCTACTGTGGAGGTTTGTGGATATGATGGTAAGGTCAAGTATGAATGTTGATCTACTGGCTCTATCTAGGAGCCTGGGTGTGGATGAGGAATCTTGTAATATTGTTAGGTAGCTGGTGTTGCATAGTTCTTCTGTGTTGTTTCCCCATGGTGTTTCTGTCCTTGTATCCTGTGGCAGGTATGTGTGCATTGAAATCTCCTGCAATGATAGTTCTATTGTCATCTGTGGTGCTGATGTCTATTTGTTTCTTGCATTTGGGTGGACAGTGTGCATTGAGGAGTGTGTCCTGCAGACCAACCATATATTTATTTCTTGCATATCGTTTCCGTTGTTTTTCATGTTTATGACTTCTCCTTGCATGTTATTTCTTTAGTGTTGCAATTCCTCTGCACTTCTCATATTTACATTTGTGTATGGTGTAGCCCGGTATTGAGTGTTCTTTATTTGCAAGTAGATTTTCCTGCAGTAGTGCGATGTGGGTATCATGTTTGTGTAGTGTTTGACTCAGTTCCAAGGTCTTATTTCTGAGTCCAGATATGTTCAGTGGTAGTATGTTTAGTGTGCTCCTCATGGCTGATTTTTTGCTCAAGTCAGCTTGGGGGGGGGGGGGAACTGCCTGGCACAAACTGTTTTTGAAGCAACATCCAAGCTTATATGATATTTTCTCTGTTAGGTACTTTCATGTTGGGGTTATGTTTCTGGAGTTTGTTTTCAAACCCAGAGGGCTGATCCAACAAAGTAGGGCCTGGGACCAGGAACACCATTGTCCAACTGGCATGATGTTGCTTTGATTTGACTCTTCCCAGACTTCCATCTATTGGTAGTGAATCTGGTGTGTGCTTCATCCCTCTCCATTTCCCGCCACCCACAGTCTGGCGGCACACAAGATGTGTGCCATGTCTGCCAAATTTGGAAAGACATGTAGGATCGTCATGTTCTGAATTGGATGGTTTCCCCTTCCAGTTGGTTTCTGGGTTAAGTTCGATATACAACATCAAACTTATGAGATCTTATCAGTTCTGGTCACAGGACCTAGATTCTATGACAGAGTGCAATGCCACAGTTGGACGGCCCTCTACTCCAGTGGGGATGATTAACAACAGGACATTTTGACATAAAAAACATATAACTGTAAATATAGAATGCTGGTGAGGTTTTCATTTAAAAAAGCCTCACTATCCAGTCATATCATCTTCTATAAATATAATGTAGCATGGTGGTTGCCACCCAACCTTCCGTATGCTGTTAGAAGGGCCTGGTCAGTCTTACTTTCCAGCCTCTTGTGGCTGGACTAAGCCCATCTCCATGACAAGGAGCTGACCTTGATGGAGATCAAGACAGTGCAGATTGATTTGTTTTGTGTATGCTAAGTGGACCAAATATTCCATGTTATAAAAATTGTAAGTCATTATGTTAAGTGCTCAAAATTATAAAGAACATCTGAATTACTTCTAGCTTAAGTTTTTTTGGGAAATTACATATCAGTTCAAACTTTTAAAAATGACTTTAAGAAAACTTTTCTATGTTACAGTGATAGTATATATAAATATGTACAGATATAAATGAATGGTACTTAGTAGAAATAAATATTCATAACACAAAAAGTGTTCCAACCAGGTTCTGTAAATGGCATGAATGTGCTAAACTAATTTACATCACTGTTTATGTTATTTCTGCAACGGACACAAATGTAATGGATATGAATTACAATGAACTCTTAGAGCATATTCAAACTAAAAACAAATTAATAAAATTCATTTAGTAATCATGTGTGTGATTTATTACTATAATTGAAGAAATTTTGTCATCAATTGCCTATTTCACTGGTCAAGTGACCCATGGAACACATGGTTGGAACACATTTTTGTGTTCTGAGTATTCATTATTGCTAAGTACAAAAAAGAATTAATATAGTTTCTCTTTATTTAGAACTTATTTTAAATTTTAATGAAATTTAAGATACATTGGTTAATATTTGTATGTGATTTCCATAGTGGTTTATTTGTGTCCATTTATAACATCTGCACATAGTCATTGCTAGTTTTCTGGATGCACATATTTTGTTGGGTTCTGCAGTTTATTTCTAACTTTCCTTAATGTGTTTGATATTCCAGATCAGCATTTTTGTTGTTGTTGCTTACAGTGGAACTGTACAGAATATAGTTGACAAAAATTATTTGTTTATTTCCTTGTAACAAGTAGTGTGGTGAAGTATTACATAAAAATTTGTTTTCTGTACAGATTTGTGTAGTCTGCACAAATTTATGAAAACTTGACTCAAGCAATTTTCTCTAATGCAGTCTTAAAATATTCCTGAACTTAATAAAATATTGGGTTTAGTAAGACTATAGTAACTCTGTGTTGTTATGGCAGATAATTAGATTTTTTTTTTTTTAATCATTAAAACACCAATACATGAGATTTTATGGTATTAAAAGTTAAAGTTTTACTTCGAATGCATAATTTTTTTTCCACACTTTAGGCAAGAACAGTGATAGTGAAAAAAAATATTTGGGATTGGTCTAATATGTACTCCAGGATAAAATAGTGATGCCACTTTGGTCAACACTAGACCCAGAGTATCTTAACTGTATAAATAGAATTTGATTCTAAGGGAACTCGGATATTGAACTAAGATCTGTTGCTATTATAAATACATTTGGGCATTTGCTGTAAATGCACTTAGTATTTCCATTTTTCTCTCTATTTCTCAATAACATAATTTATTCTGAATGTTATTATTCCAAGATTGGCGATTGTTATGACTGAATAAACAACATTCATCTCACTACCAATATACTTCTTCCGGTGCTCAATATCTATTTTAGAGGGTATCTTGTGTCGAACTTTAACGTTACACATTTTTCTGTAATGTTATGTGCTGCAACTTCTGCACTGAACAGTGACTTTCCTCCAAATAAGCTTTTTTGGGTTACGGGTATATTTGTGACATAGTGGTTAAGACACTTGTCCTGTGTTCAAGAGGTTACGGGTTTGATACCAGGCTGTGTTGTCTTGATACATGGGAGTTTTTCTGAGATCCCTGTGGATTATTGCTTAAAGCTACAGAGCTAGGACTATGAGTGATACAGCAGGCAGTGTGAAGGCCTGTTGAGGGATATTGAGTACGTATGGGGAACCTGAGTACAAGGAGATCAATTATCTGCACCATTGAGCCTTTTCTTTAGTATGAATTGTAAGCTGGATGTCGTAAATAAATGCATTTCTGCTCTTAAATGATTTTATTAACCTGATACACCTTTGTCTTAGTATGTCTTACAAGCTGCAACAGTTTTGGTTTTAAATTGGTGTATTCAAAGTAGAATCTTTATAAGCATTGTTCTGGTTTCAAATAGGTGTATTCAAAGTGGAATATTTTTTTACAAGCATGGTCCGTGTTTCAAATAGGCGTATTCAAGGCACAATTTTTGTTTACATTCCTGGTTATTTTTCAAATAGGATTATTCTGCACCGAAGACAGATTTGTCAGTTCATTAGCACAAATAAAACAGCAACACAACACATTTCCATTCTCTGGACTACATCCTGTTGGAAATCTAGTAGGTCTATTGTCTCTGACTTCGACACCAGTGCTTGCTTGGGTAGGACTTTTGGTCTTGCTCAATGTCAGGGGTTCCCCCGACCAATCTTATTTTCCAACCTCTGTTGACTGGACTAAGTGCCATCTCCACTTCAAGGAGTTGGCCCTGATGGGGAAATTTCCATTTAAGTGAAGATTTGATTGGAAATAGTCAACTTCTATAAAAGATATATAAACAAAATTAAAATTATTTTAAAATGTCCAGAAACTATGAGTTTTTAAAGATTATTTAAAGAAGACATATTGTATACTAATGTTTGTTTTCTAATGGGGAAAAATATATTGTTTTAAGTTCATGGATATTTTGAGAAGGCTTGCAAAATGTTTTCAAATCTGTCAAATAGTTTTCAAGAAAATGGCTTGAGAATGTGTTTTTTTAATGGACTATAGTAGTGATATGATGTTGAGGTTGCCATTTATGTATTTTGTACTCAAGTTATGCTCACAGTCTGGTTATGATCAGCAACAGTATTATGTGTGTTGTGCTTGGTAACTTCAAACAGTTCACTTGCCTTTAAGCATCCAGTGACTAGAAGCAATAATTCAACCAAAATCTATTTTGTATGGTTTCATAATACCACAGCTATCACTTTATACTGTACATATTGTCTAACTTCTTGTGCTCATTTCCTTCCTGATTTAGCAAGAACAGTCATTTGTTTTTTTGGTTTTATATTCACTTGTAGCCACTTTATAAACTAGACATAAAAATTTATGATGAAAAGTTCATAATTCTGGCTCTGAGCTAATGATGAAAGATATAACTGTGTGCCTATTGTATTTCATCAACTGTATGTAACCAGTGTTGCCATCTTGTTTTCTGGATATTACCATTCCGTGCACATACAGTTTTTTGTTTCAATATCTAAATACTCGAATCCAAAATTCAATGACTTTATATGTTATCTGTACTTGCTTGGTTTAGATATGTAATGAGATATGTTCACTTTCTAACACTATTTTGGAAGGAACAGTTGAGAGTAGGAGATGAGGTAGAAAGACGAATCTTACATTGAGAACATCAAGCAATGAACCAGGCATGATTTTTCTAACACTGATACAAATGGTTGAAGACAGAGGGGTTTGGATGACTTTTTGTACAGATATCTCCAATGTGGCACTCCATGACCCTAAGTGGTTATGGGTCTTATTATTATATGTTATCTGTATGTGTTTTGTACTCACATATTACCAAATGTTCATTGAATATTCTTTAGCTGATATACAAGTCTTGTCATTGAGAAAATGTACGGCATTTTGTTTCAATGCCTTTTAATATTTGTAGACATAAACATGTAATAGATTGTGTTTAACAATTGATTTGATGATTTATTTTACTTGTCATAGTCCTAGGTTGAGTTGTATTTGCAGATACATTACAACTACTGACAGTTTAGTATCAATGTGATATCAAGTTATGGTTTGATGTTATCTATTTTAAATGTTGAATGTTATGGTGCACAAATCAGCATTCATACCTGCACCTTCTTGATAAGATACTTGTTGACATTTTGTGAAATAGGCCATTCTCCATTTGTTTATGTTATTATATTGTATTATTTATTTTCTCCAATGATGCTATCTTGTTGCAGTTATATGTGTTATATTTTTTCATTACATTTTCAGCATCATTTATTCTAAAAGTCAATTATTGGAACATGTTATTTTCATTATCAGGTGACATATTCTTTCCAGAACGTAGTCTTCCCTATGGATCTCTTGAATTCTCCCTGGTCTTGAGCACGTTGTCCCGCCTCTTTTAGTGACATGCGCAAGCATTCTTGAATGTCTTTTGTCCAACGTCTTGGGCGGCCTTTGCCCCTGTTGCCTTCTATCATCCAGTAACATTCTCTCCATGGCATCGTGTCTCGTAATGTGACTGAATAAAACTAGCTTTTTTTAAAATGTGTTCAGAAGCCAGAGTTCCTGGATGTTAATTGTTCCTGGACCTCCTAGTTTCTTTTCCTTGCTGTCTATGGTATTCTCAGAACTCTTCTATAGCATTTTAATTCAAATGATGTTATTCTCTTGGCCACTGTTTTATTGAGTGTCTATGCTTCACATCCGTATGTTGCCACAGGAAACACACATGTTCGTTGAAAACACAACTTGGTTCTTATGTTAGTACCCCGCCATAGTTTCTTTAGCTGTTGTAATTTAATGTTATTTTACAAACTCAGAAATTGTGATTTCCTGATCCAGTGTAACAACTACTGTTCTGATTCCATATATTCAATGGGGATTCAAAGTGGTCTCTGAATTTAACAGCTTAAAATATTTATTATCATGTAATACATTATAGTTTAATTTGCTAAAACATGTGAAGTTATATTTTCAAAAATGACTTGGATAAAATGACTTTCCAGACTGAATTGTTCAGTATTTGCAAAATAGAAAGCAATCAGTCTTAGTAATCAGAAAGTGCAATCATAAATCGTGGTGTGGTAAATGTAGTCTAGTCATGTTTGTTTAATAGAAAGAAGTCATTTTAGAAATATATACTAGCAGTAAACAGTAAGCTTATATTAAAACATCATTTATAAGACAACTTGAAGACTGGGAAATTATTTCTTAACATATGATGCTGTTGCGAAAGATACAGTAAAATGATTATGAATGAAGCCACATAATCTTTTCTCTTTCTTCTTCACATATTTTGTCAACTGTTTACCCATGTTTTTAGATTCATTTATGTGTCCATGGACTGAATTTTATATATTCCATTAAGTCACAAACGATGTATGTTGCAACGATCATGCTCATTGCTATTTTCCAGACAAAAAATTATCAGAACCAGCAAGCAACGCAATGTATAAAATAAGCCTTGTTGCAATCAACTCTCTTGGAGTAACAGGCTGTCTTTCAATGCATCTGTGCACCCACTTGGAACTTGGGTCTTTTACATATGAATGTGCCTTTGTGGACAATCTGCAGATAATTAAACATTTTATAGAACTTACCACAGTATAACACCATAAGAAAAAAAATGTGGCAATCTGAAATAGCTCTGATAGACAAGCTTTGCTGTCACTGGGCTGACAACCACTGTACAATTCATTGAAGAAATCCATATCAGAGTCTGAATTTTATCTTCTCTGTTATGTTAGTTTCAAAGTAATTATGGTTATCTCCTAGTTTAATAATGTTTATTTGAAAGTGAAAATTTAATCAGTGTCTTCTTATTTGCTGTTACTGATTTTTCAGTTTTAATATGCTCTCTTCATTTTTGTTTCCATTTTTAGTGTCTTCCAGTTTATGTAATTTTTAGTTCAATTTCTGAATGCAATTTAAATATTCTTTTGATGCTCTAATGATTATGTGTAGAAAATGAAAACTTAAGCAATGTAGTTACAAATCGCAGTATTGACAGAATCATCATCCTGATCAAAAGACAGTATGTTTGGGTGACATATTCTATTCAGATTATTTTTTTAATAGATGCTCTGAACTTTGTATGTTTCTTAGCAAATTGACCTGCTGCAGCCAAGAACATGTTTAAACATTCAGTGTTGTTTCTTATCTATGATGCTGGCATTGATATGTAATCATAGGAACAGGATGTCATGAATTGTGTTGCATGACGAGGAAAAATCAGGAATGGTATAAAGACAAAGGAGAAAATAATAGCAGTTAGTTGCATGCCGAAGAAGTTACACAACGGCATATGATGGTACAAGTGATCCTGTAGTTTCTTGTACATACTGTGGGTGACTCTTTGTGGCTCAGATTGGTCTTGTGAGTCACATCTCTCATCGTCAAAGAGCATAGATTATATTTCTTCAAGCATTACAATAATACTATCATTTGGAAAGATGGAAAGGTGCCTACTACTAGTGTTACTATTGTTGTCTTGAGAGATCCTTTGTCCTGTTACCAACAGCTGGGCATGTGTAATAGTCATAAATTACAACTGGGTATATGCTCTTTCTAATCAGATGTAACATAGATTTGCTGATGTTGCCCAGCCAGAGATTTTTCATTTGCTCTAATTTTGATGTAGCTATTGCAATCTGCAATCTTCTGCGTTCAGCATCTGAGGTCATGCTATATTGTCATGCCTGCCATCAGGGTGAAGTCCACTGTCTTCTCCAAGTCAGCAGCTGCCCCATAGCTTTTGCCTCAAGTCTGTATCCTCTGGCCAGGTCTGCTGTCTCTGCTCTTTGTATGTTTGGCAATCCTGAAGTATGTGTTCAGGAGTCTGGGTTCCAGATCCACATGGACATTCTTCTGTGTATGAGATCCTTGATCGGTAAAGGTGACCCAACAGTCTGCAGTGGCCTGTTCTAAGGTGAAATAGTGTGGTTTGTTGATATCTTTGGAGGTGATGTTTTACATCATGCTTGTTTTCCATTTCCATATGTTTCTTCCACTTTGCTGTGTATGTGTTCTGGATTATTGTTTTTGTTTCTCTGTAGGACAGTGGGTGTCTGTGTTGTTCCATTTCACTTTCTGTTTTTTGACAGAGCATCCACTTTCTCATTTCCCATAATTGTGATGGTATCCATTGAAGGGAAATAGCTGATAATTTTTTTGAAATGTCTTATCTCATGTCCGATGTTGTGCAGAAGACTTTCATTTCTGTTGCTCTCGGCTACACAGTTTACAGAAATTTGTAAAAGAATTTAAAAGACTTTGAACACAAGAAGATACTTAAATTGACAAAACACAGGACTTGTCACATATGCAACATACAACCATTTAAAATCCATGTGAAATATCAAAATAAAATGTGTGAGCAAAAGGAAATCAGAATTATCGGTAAACTGAACAAATGAATATGTAATAAAGTAACGTGAGAGAGGGATGAAGTTTAGGATGTGTAAAAGTATACTTATATGTAGGATGTTAATATCAAAAGGCTTCAAGTTACTGTATAATGACTCTTAGGGCATAGTAACTGATCATAAGTGAAATACACTAATTGTCTTTCCTTGAATGCCACATGTACACAGATGACCTTTGTCATTAAAGTGCTTAGCCAGAAATCTATGGATGGTGTCATATAGATGTTGGCAGAAATGGTCACCAAGCCTGATGCTAATTTTACATAAAATAGATCATATGACATTTGCAGATGATGATTTAAATAGTGTTCTAGTTCTAGCACATAAAGCCACCCTTGAAAGCAAACAAGACTGAGAACTGATACAGTATGGGTTTAAATCATATATGTATGGGCTCATTGTCAGTGCAAAAATACATTGTGCAGAAGTAAACATTGGCTTTAAGATGACTAAACCAAGATGTCTCATCATGAGTAGGCCTCCACACGGAGACCATGAAAAACTACACATATCTGAGAATTAGCATGGAGAAAATTATGAATAGCATGAACACTTTTTATTCATGCAATTGTTTTCATAATATGGATTCATAAACATTGCATGTTGCATATTTGACAATTTCTGACTTTCGTTCATTTTGTTAATCTTGTATTCCTTTGCTACTAGAATTACTTTGACAAGTCAATTCAACCACCGTACAAACATCTGTAAATATCTAAATATACCAAACTACAGCTGTTTAACTGCAATACAATATCCATATTTACATATGGTTGTGAAAGCTAGAAAGTAATAAAATAAATTAAGAAAAAAATTACATTCATTTGGAAATAATTTCTTGGAAAACTCTTAAATATTGGCTGGAAGAGTTCATGTCAAACAAGCAAATGAAAGAAGACATGAAACAGCAATATATTTCTACAACAATAAGAAGAAAATGGTGCACTTATATCGGACATGTTCTTAGAATGAATCAAAATAGATTGCCAGAAGCACTAAAATGGGTTCCAGGTAGCAAAATAAATTGAGTACAACCAAGAAAGACTCTTTACAGAACAAATTACATATTACAGAACAACCACCAAAGAGGGTATTACTATGAGTCTTAGAAACGTACAAGAACTATACATCAATCCTCAAACAGGAGAGCATTGGTTTCTGCCTGTGCACCATATACAGCGCTGAAGAAACATAGATAGATCCCTTTGCTCGGTAAAGTTATATTTGTTGAAACATTGATTCGGTCAGTATATGCGATTTGTAAAACTACATCTTGCTGTTTATAGTTTGTCTAGTAGTATTACAGTTTTACTGCAGTCTCTTACTGATTTTATGGACAATTCTCATCATTCTTTTATTTTATCTTTATTTCTCCAGAGATACATTTTAAACTCATTTCCTACAACATTATTGATAATTTTGTACATTATTATCTAATAGTTCTGAAATATGTGACATTTAATTGTATGACAATAAGCAATAGATGGTTAAATTTGATATAGTCATTGCATTCACATTAATCTTAGCATGGTTCAATCTTGTGTTACACATTTTGACATATTGATCCAGTGTTTTTGTTGAAAGTTTTTAATACATTATGAATTTATATATCTTTATATGATAGCTGTTTGAAAGTGTTATGTATATTTTCAAAAGAAATCTTGATTCTTGAATAGAAACAAGTATCATAGCACAGTGGACATTATCTTATATCATGAAAAAACTCAATCATTTTCATACAATTGTCTCAGAAAGTTATGAACATCAGATGGCAAAACAAGATTCCAGATACCACTGTCCTTGATAGAGCTGGTATCCCAAGCATTGACACGATCCTGATGCAGACACAGATTCGTTGGGCAGGTCATTTGGTGCGTATGCCAGACCATCATCTGCCAAAGATACTTCTCTATGGTGAGCTAGAGAAGGGTATACGATCTCAAGGTGGCCAAAGGAAGCGCTACAAGGACTCGTTAAAGAACTCACTGAAAGCCTTTGAAATAGACCACAATACATGGGAAGAACTTGCACAAAATAGATCTACATGGCGTTCTAAAATAAAAAAGAGCGCATCATCTTGTGAAAAGAAGAGAAATGCAGCAGCTCAACAGCGGAGAGCAGCTAGAAAGTCACGGATAGACCAAAATCCGTCTACAGTCGTCATTCCATGTCCAAACTGTCCAAGGACATTTACAGCTCGAATAGGGCTCATTAGCCATCTACGAACTCATAATCAAGGACATAACTAAAATTGAATTTTCAAAAGTGGATGTAACAAATGGTCATCATCACTTGTGATGGACGAACAACATATTATCATAGTAAAGTAAACATTCTTAAACAATATCATAACACAGTGGACATTTTCATATAATATAGCAAGCACAGTTGGCATTCTCATTCAGTAGCACAGCACATTCAACATTTTCATACAGTATCATAACACAGTGGATATTCTCATATAAGTGATTATGTCAAAATAAATTATGCTTATAAAAATCACATCCGATAAAATGTGGTTTTAGACATGAATTAACTGACGTTATGTGCAAGAGATTGTCCATTGTCTTGATTCTTTATTAGAAACCAGCATCATAGCAACTGGGACATTACCATAAGTAGTCTGCTCTCTGTTCCAGTAGCCATCTAAGTGTATGCAGACTCAAAGTAGATTGCCCATTGTTTACCCTGTACTGTTTTATTCTAGTTTAACAGAAATATTTTAATCATGTTTTATAACATGGAACATTGTAATGAAACTTGCTGGAGATTTATGCATGAACAGCTCAAAGAGAGGCTCCTCATTTATCTGCAAAATGCCCTAAAACTGCAATAAAATCATAGCAAAGTTCTCTCTGGAGTAGATGATTGTCCAGCTGGTGGTATTACACTATAAAGCAACATTGTGTAGGGTATCAGAGACTCGAAAAATATCCTTGTCAAAAGGGTTGTCATAAGAAACACCAATCTGGAAGTGAATGTAAATCCCACACATTACAAACAAGAGTGACAAACTCATACTCCTATGGGGTTATCAATCATATCAAACATATATATATATATATATATATACACACACACAACACAACTAATTTATTTGTATATCTTCTTATTTATTCTCAAACTCCTACAGAGTGCCAGGATATAGTCAGGACAACAGAATTTGCTGCACCATGGTTTACAGCTTGGCTGCAATTTCTGTGCCTTTCATCCTGACACATCTGATTTCAGCATGGCTTCTTGTTCACTATGACTCTCCATAGCATACCACAGCCAATTCCACCCCAATACCTCCTCAGTAGACTCTTACAACATGCACAGCAGATAACGTCACTATTCGATGCTCCACTTTTGAGCAGATAACCAACATATGGATATATGTTTAAAAAAAATAAAAAATGTTTGCCAATGTTCAGATATTTTGTGGTAGCTACAAATTCTGAAACAGTAGCAGAGAACTCTGATTAAATACTTGCATATTATTATTTCCTGTACTGATGGCTAAATATCCATAATAAAGTTCCAGTAAATACAATGTTCTATGATATCAATACGATCACTTCATAGATTATTGTCTCATTGGGACTCACATATTCCCATGAATCCTAGGTCATGACATGAAATAAAAAATTGGTAGCATATCCTATTCAGTACGTAGCTAGCAATTTTAACTGCAGTGTTTTTCTAGGCAATATAAATTTGTAGTAGTTTGCCATTGCCTTCTTAAAATGGCCCAGATGAACAATTGCCTGTGGCCAGATTCAAATTCAGTACCTTGGTCATCATAAACACACTCTGTACCATGCTGCCACACATCCGGACATGAAAAGGAATATTAAAAGAGAAAATTAATTGAGCAATGTTGACATTACATTGACTAATCTTGATCAGAGATATTCTGAATAGAATACATTACCAATTTTGATCTAGATCTTTCTTTGTCTTTTATGAAGCTACAGAACATTCTTACATTAAATAAAGATGAAAAAGTGCTGATTCTGTGATATAATTATACTTTTATATGATCCTTTGATTTTATGGCATTGGTCTACTTGTGTAACATAGTGGTTTCCAGTTATCTTCTAAGAACAATTATTAATTTTTCTTGTACAAAGACTATTTAAATAAACAAAAATAATTACAAAAATTTAGGATGTCTATATTAACTAGAGTAATATATTCTGTCTGATCTGATCTCTCCAGTGCTTAGGCAACCAAATTGTGTGAATATATCTCCAAGGTAATGTGACTTGTCTTCTGGTGATTCAAATGTACTTACACCCCTCTCTGTTATTCATTCAGTGATACTGATATTGTAGAATTGGGGTCTCTATATGTCCTGTCCTACAGGGTAAATCATTACTATGGAATTGAGAGTAGTGATTACACCTCTGTAAAAAATTGAAGCAGTGATATGATTTCTTTGCACTCTTTCCCTAGCACGAATTGTCAGCTGGTTATGGTCAAGTTCTTCCATTCTCTAGTAATATAACCAAATATCCAAGATAATAAGAGATGATGGTATGATTATCACTAGAAATGAATAGAAGGTTGTGTACTTAATCTTCAGGCTTTGATTCGAGAACAAAGTTTACTACATGTCAGTGTAGTCTACCTCATAGTTTGTGACTTAGCTTGGTACCTCTTGGTCTATTACTGGGGTATCTATCACCAGGTCAATGATGATCAGAATATCCACACTTGCAGTTAAGCTTAGGGGTGATGACTTGGATTAGTTGAATCTTTAGTTGTCGATCCAAGGCCAGATGTGTCACTTTGGCTGCATTAATATGTTATCCATATATGTTCAGAGTTGTCTTGATGTTATCTTAACTTGGTTAAGAGTGAAATATTATGCCATTGTACACACAGGTGTTTTCTCTAATTTGAGGGAAGGCACAAGTTTGCAAAAATATTTACTTCGGCATTGCAGTAAAAACATTGGGTAACACACTACATTTTTATTTAAATTTTAGAATACTGATATTTCTGTTGTCTTTTGTGATCTTTTTTGTTCGTCACAAACTCCTACAAATTAGCATTATGTTGTCACAATAAGGAAATGTTATTGAAAGTTATGATGTTGAACATACTGAAGGATATGACATCACCATCATCAGTGCCTCCATGTTAAGGCTGATGACAAAAGATCACAGCTCTAGTGTACTTTGTTGTGATTTTATTTTGTTGTGTTGTAACAATTCCTTTTTTAAAATTGTAACTTATATGTAAATTTTTCAATTACTTTTCTTCCGTAGAACTATTGTTTTATAATTACTTTCTTCCCAGTTATAATTTATTTTGTATATTATTTCTGTGCCATCAGAATTGGATATACATATGTGAACATTTCTGTGGTCATAGATTTATTTTGCTGATCAGGTTTCTTGTCATGTATTTGGCTGTTTATGTTGTTCATATTGTATATAATAAAATGAATTGTTCAATGAATGTAAAATTGATATAATTTGTAGACAAATTCAAGGTAAAAATATGTTGTATATTGGACAAAAGGCGTATAAATGAACCTTTTTTAATTATATAATTTTTTACTCACTGGAGAGAGAACATAAGACAAATGTTCTTGATTAGAAAACTGGCCTCACAGCATGTGGGGCATTCCCATAAGTGCTCCGCCCTCTGTTCCAGCAGCCATTTGACTCTATGGTGTTTCGAGTCCAATTCCGCTGAAACAGACGTCGACATCAGGGCACAACTCTAGCCCTTGCGACAGGTTTCTTTGTGTTCTGTCCACCCACGCCATACCCGTAACTAGTTCAAGCACGTTTGCCTGTCGGAACAACATGGTAACTGTTATTGAAGGTTACGACTATGGGATTATATAGATGACGTTATATATTGTTCTGTGCTTGAACTAGATGCGGGCACACCATGGGTGGGCAGAACAACAACAAAACTTGTCGCAAGGGCCAGAGTTGTGCCCTGATTTCGACGTCTGTTTCGTCGGCATTAGACTCAAAACACCATCAAGTCGGATGGCTGCTGGAACAGAGGGCGGAGCACTTGTGGGAATCCCCCACATGCTGTGAGGCCAGTTTCTAATCAAGAATCAAGAAGTTTGAAAACAAATGAAGAGGCCTCCTTCTTTATACATTCTCAAACTTCTGCTGGTTAACGGATGTAATCTGGGATGAAATATTTTACATCATGATTTACATCTTGACTATGATAATTGCTCCTTGCTGTCCAACACACCGGACTACAGCTCTGCAATTTTGGGCACTAGGTTGTTTTCCCTCTTTGACCCCTTACTCCTTGGCAAAACTTCTCTGCTGAGACCTGTTGTTTAGGATCACCATGCAAACATAGGGAAGGGTTTTTGCCCTGATTCTAGCAGTCAGCTATGGGTCTTTGACCACCACATCAAAGCACTGCTCAACATTTTAAACTCTGGGATGAGTAATTATATCACTGAAATCTATATTTAACCTTGATGGCTTAATCATGGTCATTTTCAAGATTGAATTATAGGTTGGAACATCCCAGAAAAAGAAGATACATAATTTGATATAAAAGAGACATAAATCAACACCAAACTAGAACTGTGATAGCAACATTCTGATGGATTTAGTGAGATGTGGATCAGAGCACTATGGACCTGTCCTGTGTATGCTGATGATAACCTGCACTCATAACTATATCTTACACAATAAATACTTTCAAAGTCAATGTATCAACTTTTCCCCCCCTGTTAGCATGAACTTTTTACATATTTGAGACAGTACTGTACATGTTGGTAGATTGCTGTCCGGTGTTATTGTAAGATATGTGGAAACACTGTTTTGACATGTCTGTCAGTTTTAAAAGTCATTTTATGGAGCAACTCTTAGTGTACGCACAGTGAACTCACGTTTTTATGCCTTTACTATAGCAGATATAACAAAATTATCTTGTCAGTGGATCAACCCTAAAAACGTGACTGCCATTCTGTCTCTTGACGAGTTCTGCTGTATATTTAAGTGTAATGTATTATTATTGTTTATGGATCTTGTTTATGGATCAATGTGACCTATTCATGTAATATTTGCTTGTAACAGTTTTGGTTATTGAATTGTGTCTGTTAGTTGTATTATCATTTTTTAATTAAAAGCTGAATGTTATGTAATAAGCTACATTATAATTTATTTATTCAGCATATACCTTCAAGATAATATTTGCTCATTAAAATTTTACCAGTAAGTTGATAAAACTTGTTTAATGCTTTAATTATAAACCTTCCATTTGGTTCATGTTTCTCAATTATTTTAATGCAGTTCACTCTGTTATTGGTTTATCCTGCTTTGTTTAACATCTTCCAGGTTTAATCAAACAATTTACAAAATGTCTGCAAAGAAAATAATTGTTCTTTTGTCATGTATTTTTAGCACTTACAAAATATTTGTGCTAAAATAAAGTGAATGTCACTTTCTGTGCAAGAAATGAAAAAAATACAAATATGAACTGCAGTAGTTTCTTGGTTACTTTATATAAACCTATTGGTATCAAAAATTGTGTTTGAAAGTCACATTTTAATTGGTTCTGAAAATAAGGATCACTCTGGCATAGTAGTTAGAGCACTTGCTTGTTACTGCTGTTTTGATCACATCACTTGTATTACTATGGGGGCTAAAAGGGGGAATAACTATGCTTGTCTGTTCATAGATCACCTTGAATTTCAAGTTTAGAAGGATGTGATGGCCTGTTTCTGTTCATAGATACACTGATCACAGTGCAGACATTCGTGAGACTGATCTGTTTCGCTTTATCTACTTTTCCAAAAAATTTTGTCCTTCTATTCATTTCACGTTCAACTTCTCTTGACCCACGAGGCAGGGAGAATCAACATCATTATTGTGTCAGACTCACAATCCATGATCCGTAAGATTCAAAATGGATTGCTGCATCGTGAGTGGATAGAGTATATTGAAGATTCACACCTGCAGGGATATTGTGGATTTTCTTCTCTGGTCATGCTGGAGTTCAAGAAATGAACTGACAAGAAAATATGACAGACTGACTTCAAAAGCACAGGTGTCAGGCCAGATGATATGGGGTAACATTTTGAATTTCATGTGTTGTTTTGATGGATGACATTGTTATTAGGAAATTGAAGAAGTTTAGAATATCTCTTGAAGACAGTAGAATGGGATGGCTAAGATATACAATCATTGAGTCAGAAGAACAATTAGCATACATAGAACTTTGCCATCTGCTGAAAGAGACAGAATTTCTACAGGGATGCCCGGAATGCAAAACTTTTGATTAAAAAAATTACTAATCACATTCTCTGGACACAACTCTTAATGATTCACTACTCTTGCTTCATGACATTTGTATATTACAAATCCATTAATGTACACATTTGTTCTTTACTTTACACATCTTCCCATTTTCCCAGCTGTGGTGATTCTTTGCCATTCTTTAAACTTCTTTGCCTATTATGTAACAATGGTAAAGACTTTATTAACAGAGCCCATAAGACAAGGATATCTTCTGCAGATAGTTATAGCATAGACAATAGTTCTTACCTTGGTCTTACTTCAGTTCTATCATATTTCTTTTAACAACTCTGAATGTTACAAAAATTATACAATGCAGTTTTTATAAAATAAAATACTGAAAAAAATCACTAGTGTAGCATGTGACAATTTTGCATAAATTTATGAACGGTTTTCGGTTAAAAAATTTGGCAAGACAATTTGTTTATTCGTTTGCTTTTAGACAGCATTTTTTTGTCAACAAAATGTGTTCATATTAAATATACAATACTTTCAATGAATTTAGTCTAAATGCTTCGTATATTACATTTACATTGTGTATTTTAACTATGGATTTTGATCTTTCAATCTCTTCCATTACCTTTGTAATTTGAGTTGAGTTCTTTTTCAAGCAATTACAAGAGTTATTTCATGTTCAACATTGATATGTGAATAGATTTGATTTATTTGGTGGGCTAGACTGGAGAGATAATTACAAGCGTTATTTCAAGTGTTGTTGAACATTTATATGTGAATAGATTTGATTTATTTAGTGGGCTAGACTCATTGAAGACTAATTAAGAGCTCATTCATGTAATGATGGGGGCTAAAAGGGAGCATAAAACAGAAACACTGAGATCTACCATCTTTGTCATAGAGGTGACAAAGTACCATTAAGTAAGGTTGGCTACCCTTGCTGTTAAAGTTCAAAGTGACCCAAAAAATGCTATGCTGAAGTAGAATGTGAAAGGCACAGAATATCACAACAAAGATGTAAATCATGATCTCTAGGCTATGTCTTTCTACTAAGCTGAATTTTATGAGCAAACATAGAAGAATAAGAGATTAATACAATATTGTTTGTGAAGTTGAAGTGACTTCAGCCCTTGTGTCTTGGGGGCATATCGACTGTGAAACCTTCTCATACGAATGTGCTATACAATTCATGTTACGCAGGAATACAGAAAGAAGAAAGATTATGATTATAATTGAGTAAATGTCTCATGTGAAAGTAGTCATCAGTTTTCATATGCTTTATTCATAGACATGACAATATACAGTTGAACTAAAAGCGGTTGGTTGTTGATCCAGCGATTTGTGGGCTCATGCCCTTTGACCCAGTGCTATTATGTGGTATATATATATGCATGTGTGTTGTTTTAAAAATTTTTGTTGTATTTGATGGCTCTGTACTCATTAGTGCCCAGTCCCTTTCAGCTAGCTCAACATATCAACGACAGAATACTATATCAGTAGCTGTGGCAATGATTCTGAATTTTATCTGTTCAGAAAGTTTATTTTCCCATTTTAGCTGGATCTCAAGGGACATATTCTTTCCAGAACATACCGGTAGTCATTTTTATGGATGCTCTGAACTCACAATATTGGGTGAGTTGACCTGCTGCAGACAAGGGCATGCTTAAACAATCTGAATTTCTTGTCCTTCATTGTCTTAGGTGGCCATTTGTTCTATTACCAGCATTATACTTTCCATTATTAGTTTTAGCTGGGTAGTCTAGAGAATTGACCATACCAGAAATTGAACCCTATACTTTGGTAATCGAATCTCAGCATTGCCCTTGTACAAGACCAATAACCCAAAATGAATATAAATAAGATTTATCAAGAATATAAAGGTCCACCAATACATATTGCCAACAGGTATGTTACATTACAGAGTTAAAGTAAGTCCATTGAGTGATGCCCAATTTTCTGCAACACTTCTCTATTACTGGCTGTCACAGGTAGAAAAAACTTACACAAAAAAGATGCATACTGTTATTGCATGTGCTAAACTAAATAGCGCAAATAAAATAGTAGAACAGTTTTCATGATCATGGCTCAAATCGGATGAGAAATTACTACCAGTACATTTATACTAGAGAAAATGTAAACAACAATATCTTTATGAACACTGGACATATTAATGTACATGTGGCCAAGACTATTTGCTGACTTCATATTCAGACATAGTCACAGTAATTCAACTTTTTGTGGGAGTCATGATAGTGTAGTATTAAATTACTCGCTGCAGACCCAAGGTTTGAGTTGACTCATTATTTATGGTTTCAAGTTTCAACCACAAGGAAGTAGGATAGCAGGGTTCATGCTCTGGGAAGGTTGAGGAATGGCACCATCGCTACTGAGCAAGTGTGGAAGGCAATGCTAGTCATGCGGTTTCTGGTCAGCTAGTGACTTAGCAGCTGAGCACTTATGGGAAAACTGTGTGCTTAGACACTGGGTCTTAACTCAACTTACATTTACCGTTACACATTCATAAGTATGTTGTATTATTTATAACCCCCAGTTTTTTAAACATTTTTCACCTTGTAGCAGTATGTTATCCAGCACATATTTGTGAGAATTATTGTCACAGTTAGAAATGACAAGCTGTTTGTTTTGGAAGAAATAAACAAACAATTTTGTACATGAGTGGTATCTTAATTGTGTTGTGAATGTTTCATCATCATCAAGTGACATATTCTTTCCAGAACATAGTCTTTCTGTGTGAATCATTGTGTGAATGTTTGCAAATGATAAATTCATTTGCTATATGTCAATATACTATGTGTAGTGGTAGTTTGTGTGCTCTCCTTTGAACTGAACAGTCTGTGTTAAATTTTCAGTACTGCTGAGTTATCATTTTTTGCTGGTTTAGTTGACTACAGGTTATCCAACCTAGAAATGGGTACCAAAATTATTCAGTCCTGGAAAAGTAAAGTAACATCGATGATATCTGTCATAAATTTGGTTATCAACAGTACACAAGGGTTGATGAGGGTGGTATTACACCAACCATCTTTCAGAGATTGATCTGGTACCCATTATCTGAGGCCAGGTTGGACTAGGAATCTTATGCCTAATCACTGAGCTACTGTAGCTACCTATAGCATACATGATGATGATGATAGAGGTCCTGATTGAGTATTAGTTTGTGCACAGGAACAAAATAAAACCAGCATATAAAGTACATCAGAATCTGGCATGCTCCAATTTCCATATGGTGATTGTCATTTCATGTTGGAAGATAAAAATGTGGACTCTGAATATGATTGTCATTATTTTCTGCTACACATTATAAACACATCTGCTAAATATAATGTTACCCCATAATCATGAACTGAGTCTAATTGCTAGCAACTGTTCAAATGAAAGAAAATGCCAGATTATATTATTTTAAAATTAATATTCAAAACATTCATTCACATTAATAAAATCACCACTCTAAACATCACAGGAAATTCTTAAATCATTTGCACTTTCCCCAATAATGTATTCTATCAAAACCCTTGTACGCCAGATTTGGATGCATTTTACAGATCAGTATTATTTTGTTCCACATGAACTGAGTTTGTCACTCTCGTTCTCTGTACCAGGTAGGTACTTTCAGCTCTAGACTAGTGTTTTTCTGGCATTCTTTTTAATGGGGAAATTTTCCAGAGTTTTTGCAAGTCATATATGTCTGCCAGATGGGAAAAGAAAAAAGGTAAGACCAAACACAACACTCGGAAGAACATTTATGAAGAATAAATCAACAGGCATAAATGCACAAGACCTGCAATCCCTAGGAACTCACCAACAGGCATGGAGAACTATGACATCCGCCCTATGTGCCAAACTTGGCAGAAGAGGAACTGACTGACTGACATGTCTCCTCACAAGCTGTCTATGCAAAACAATGGAACGCATTATCAATCTTAGGATGCAGTGGTACCGTGAAAGTGAAAACCTTCTGGTATCACAGCAAGCAGGTTTCAGACAGTGCTACTCTAATGAAGATCAGGCAACCTACCTCTCCCAAGAGATTGAGGATGCCTTCCAAGATAAGAAACTGGTACTAGCAGCATGGATAGATCTCAGGAAAGCATTTGATAAGGTCTGGAAAGAAGGGCTCTTAAAGAAATTGCGAAATTGCAGGGTTAGCTCAAGAATGTACAAATGGGTAAAAGCATACCTGCATAATAGAAGAGCCAGGGTACAATTAGATGGTCGCAAGAGCAAGAAAGTTCTACTGCGTCATGGAGTCCCCCAGGGAGGAGTCCTGTCACCCACACTTTTCTTGGTTTACATCAATGACCTAGTTGCTGAACTACCACACGGGATCAAAGTGGCAATGTATGCTGACGACCTGGTGATATGGTGCACGGAAGAACATGCAACAGTGGCCACTAAACAAATACAAAGAGCTATCGATGCCCTAACTTTATGGGCAAATAGATGGTGCATCAGCATTAACACAGATAAGTGCAGCACTACACTCTACCCTCTCACCAAAACAAAAAGCTGGTCATATCAAGATAGATGGAGAGCTCTTGAAAGAATACAAACATCCTATATACCTCAGAGTTACTTTTGATGATAAGCTGACATGGAAGCAGCACATAAACAAAGCAATAACAAAAGCCAGGAGGAAGTTAGCTATCCTGAGAAAACTAAGTGGAACCACATGGGGAGCCAGTGGAAATATACTCAGTAAAGTTTACCAGCAAGGCATAAGACCACACCTGGAATATGGTTCAGATGCGTGGTGTCCTGCATCTAACACCACATTACAAGATCTAGATAAAGTGCAAAACCAGGCACTTAGAATAATGTTGGGAGCAATGAAATCAATACCCATAGCAGAGATGCAGAAAATGGGAAGAATGCAAACACTTGGCGAATGCAGAGACACAAAAGTACTAATTCAAGCAGAAAAGTTTCAGTGTATGCCAAGTCATCCAATGAAGGAAAGATTCCAAAATCTAGCAATGGTGCGACTGAAAAGAAGCAGCTTTATCCATCAAGCTAAACGACTCCATAGACAACTTACAGACCTACCTGAAGTTGACAGCCCATTAAGGTCTGTACCAGAACAAACCCCGTGGAGTGAAAGGCATGGAATGTGAATATACATTCAGACCTATGTGAAAGGAATACTAAGCGAGGACGAACAGAACAGTGTGCAGCGAAGGACAGTCACCCTCAGTTTCCTGGATGAGGAATATCCACAAGATATATGGGTCAGAGTATACACAGATGGGTCAGCACAGAATGCTGTGAGGAATGGAGGTGCAGGTGTATATATAGAATATCCACACAAGCCTAGAGATACAATCAGAACACAGACAGGAAAATTCTGCAATAATTATGATGCAGAAATCCAGGCAATTAGTGTGGCAGCTAAAAAACTGCTGAACTCCAACTCTGACCTACAGCCTGTGGTATTCCTGACAGATGCAAGGTCAGTGCTTCAAGCTCTCCAGTCTGGAAAACTAGCAGACTTGAAAAAATTACTTTGCGAATTGTCATACCAGTATAGGGTAACCATGCAGTGGATACCCTCTCACTGTGGAATACCAGGAAATGAAAAAGCAGACCAACTGGCTAAGGAAGGTGCTGCCGAAGACCAACCAGATATACCAATCACCTACCATCAGAAAAAACAGATGATCAAGTCAATAAGAAAGCCACAAACACCAACACAAGATGACTATCACATTATGAACAGATCAGAACAAGTTATAATTCTACGTCTCAGAACAGGACACAACCAACTCCGCAGTCACATGTATACAAAGTTCAAGATTGGCAACACGGCCATGTGTACATGTGGACAGGCAGCAACTAGTGCCAAATATATACTTCAAGAGTGTTCAGAGCATGAAACGCTGAGGCAGACATATTGGCCAGAGGAAACAACACTTGAATCAAAACTCTATGGGGCACTGTATGAACTACAAAAGACAGTGAGTTTTATTAAGGAGACAGAATTACAGATATAGACATGTTTCAAGTGAACGAAAGAAGAAGAAGAACTGACATGTCTGCATTAATTGTATGTGGCTGTAAGGAGTAATACTACTAAATGGATAGTCCTCTACTCTAGATGGGACTTTGACGTGATCTTTCTTCAAATCTCTAGACAAGCAGCAGATAAAGATTTAATCAATATGGAGATTGTGGGGTGATTCCCACACCTTAGTCACTTCTTAAAACTGATGTCAGGTAATAGTTTTGCTATTCTACTTCCATTTTGGGTCTTGGTAATATATAGGCAAAGAGCACGCACAGACCACATTTCCTTGTATGAGATTTATATCAAGAGGTGTCTGCTGCATTTGTCATATTTATTTCAAATTAAAATTCAAACTAGGTAGGTTCACCTTTTTTGGAATTAACTAAATGGCTTCGTCTTCCCCTAGTAAGAGAGCTCAAACATTTAGCAAACATCAGGCTTTATTATTCTTCGAGTTTTATAATTGGAGATATTATTTCAACTGAGTCGGTAAACAAGAGTTTTTAATTTTGACAGTGGAGATTACAGACTTGTTCATCATCAAGTGCCGTCTCCGCAACGAAGGTTGGCTGCAACAGATCTCCAGCATCCTGTCTCTTGTTTTGGTGTGTACTCTGCTAGACTGTAACCTGTCAATCTTGTGATGTTACTCTCCCACTTGTATCTCTGTCTACCTCTTGCTCACTTCCCTTTGACTTTTCCCTCAAGTAAGGTCTTCAACAAGGTGTCATGTCTTTTAATGTGTCCAAAATATTTTATTTGCCTGAACTTTATTTCTCTTAGTAATTTTTTCTTCATATTAAGTGTCTTTCTTCATTTAATAGTTTTCTAAGACATTTATTTTCAAATGAATTCAATTTCTTCTTCTGTACCTTTGTCATTATCCAACATTCGCAACCATATGTCAACACGGGCATTGTGAGAATGGAAATAGAGGCAGTAACAGTGGCTCTCATTTGGTTGAAATGCAACCATCAACATCCACATTGATTCTATCAGACTGTGAGTGTTGTCTGATAGAATTGTCCATGTTCTATGTTTTATTGTTAGTTATTTATTTTTTACTATTGATAGTTAAGTATTCTACAGTAACCTTTCTACCTCACTTAGTGTATCCTAGTTTTTCCTTGAGTAGCCCACTGAAAACACACCTTCCTATTCTTTGGGGTCTTGGTAACCTCCATTTTAACTGTCCCATATGATACAGATGTATTAACATAGGCCCTATGGTTATGAAAATTGGAAAATAATAAAAGTACTGGAGGAAAAATTTAATTCATTTAAAAATAAATGTCTTAGGAAAATGGGTATATTGCGCATGACAGAAAAGTGCATAGTAAGAAAGTAGTGGGTGCTATTTTCAACAACGCCCAAAGCTTCACATGGATCTACAATCCAGGTCAGGTGGGAGTCAGATGCAACAAAAGAATTTATTCATTAAATGAATGAATTAAATCAGCATCTATATTAGCTGGTAAATTAATGAGAGGAGACTTAACTAATTAGTGCAGTTATGGATACACTACAGAACAATGAAGAGAATGCTGAAAGAGACAATGTTCATGTACACCGAATGATAGAAATAGGAGTGATGACTAGGAAAGTGGGGAGGGAGTGCTTCCTCTTTGGAAAGATCAGATTTTTTATCTTGATTAGAATCTGGCTTCACAGCACGTGGGGCATTCCCATAAGTGCTCCGCCCTCTGTTCTAGCTCCTGGTTAGGTGTTGATTACGTGATCTTTGGGACTTTAAAAAAATCATCTTTTCCTCCCTCCTCTCTCCTTCTCTTTATGTGTACGTTCTCAGTCTCAATGATCAGAAGAGCCAACAACTGACTAGGACAATGAGCATATATACTCTTAAATAACTAATGGAATGGCAAGCTCAGCACTTATGGGAATGTCCTTTGTTTCAATGTCATGTGTCACTGTCATGTTTCAATTATCATGTTTCAGCCATATGCTTCAATTATTATATTGAGCTGGTCAGTCCTTCAAGGTGATGCTTTTTAATCCTAGCTAGTCTTGTAAACGAAAGCAACTGAACTTATTTTGAGCAGTATATATATATATATATATATATATATATATATATATATATATATATATATATATATATATATATATATATATATATATATATATATATATATATATATATATATATATATATATATATATATATATATATATATATATATATATATATATGAAATTTGAACTTTTGTTCACTGCTTGACAAATATTCTGGATGAACTCTAAGGTTGTATTAAGTTCTTTGGTTTCATAAATCTTTGGCTGCAAGGTTGAGCCATTGAACCAATATACCTTTTGCAATTGTTCATGCAGAGAACAATTCTGTAGGATACGTTCAGAGCTTTCATGCATTTAGAAATAAGAAATGGTCTTACTAAGGACAAGAAAACAACAATAAAATGAAATAAATAAAAAATAAATTAAAGCAACAATAAAATGAAATATAACACTGGATAAAATGTGTACGTTTATTGCTGTAAAAATAAAAGTGTGCTTACATAATCTTCTAAGTGCAGGCTATACATTCATGAAATTTTGGAACTGAGTAAAAATAAACTAAAATAAACTAAAAATTCACATAACACACATTCAGGATACAAAGTTTTCTTTTCATAATACAATTTTCAGAGTATAATGTTGGGTATTTAGACAGAATCAATCCTGGAAGCAAATATTTTATCAATGTTCTCCCAAATGGGTTTCTTTAGATGATGTACCGGGTATGTGAAGATTCACAAGACTATGCAGTGAGAAAACCGTATAGGACCTATGCTATTTTCATGATATGAGTTTGTAAATTGTGTATTATGTCCTTTAATATGTAAATTATTCAATAAATTTAACCAACCCAGAAACAAGAGCACTAGACAAATGAAGGATATTGTTAACACTAAATCTCACCCTATAAATAGCCTTAGACCCAACACTAACCTTAGCTTTAATGCTAACTTAATGCTAATCCTTTCTAAAACTAACCCATAAACAATTAAAAATCACTACTTGACACTACTTTGTACCTGGGAAGAGGAGAAGGGCCAGACCAAGAAGACGATGGACTGACGACATTAAAGATAATATGAATACATCGCTAGAAAATGCAAGCCACATCGCCCAAGACAGAGAGAGGTTCAGAGAGTTCATTGGGAAGACAACGTTCTGGAAGGAATACGTCACATGACAAACTTGACAAGCTCCATACTAAACATACAGAACACTTAGTGATAAGCTACACTAATAAGCCCTACTTTATGTGTTACTGACCTAAACTATAGTGCTTTAGACTATAGAGCCATCAGGAAAGTCAACCATCCAAAAGACAATTACCACTATCTCAACAGAGCAGAGCAGGTTATTATTTTATGCCTCAGAACAGGACACAACAGATTAAACAGCCACTTAAATAGACTAAGATTGGTCCTATCACCACTGTGCCGTTATGAGCATGCAGCACAGACAGCTGAACATATCCTGCAAGACTGCAATACACTAAACCAGTTAAGGGAAGAACACTGGCCCACAGAGATGGATATTCACAGAAAGATGTATGGGAGCACTGAGGAGCTTTCAAATACAGCAGCATTTATTAAGAAGACAGGACTTGCTGTGTAGACATGTCAAACTCCGAACGAGAAGAAGAAGATGTGTTACTGACCTAAACTATAGTGCTTTTCAGTGACATCACCTACAGAAACATATTTGAGACAAAAATAATTACCCCGTACATTTTGTGTATTGAAAATGGATTCTGCTTAAGCATCCAAAGTTGTTTTTCCACAACACATCTTCATAATAAAGTTGTTTAATATTATGAGACGTGATTCCAAAACTCTACTACTTACAATACAAATGCTATCCTATATTTGTTTTGCATTAACTCTTAGTGGACCAGAGACAAAACCAGCAAATAGGAGAAAATGATAAATAGGTTGTCGCTTGGTCCACTATGAGTTAATGTGTTTATAATAGCAATATTTGCATATTACAGCATATTTATATGACCAGAGGTCAGCATATGCATTTCACATTTGCATTGTACAGAAATATCAAAATATATGTGCTGTCCTCCATATTTGTCAATGATCCATAAGGCTTGTATGAATCAATCTATTGGCTATTTTTTCAACTGTTATGACGACTGATATTTCAAACATTCCATAAACAAAACCAAAAGAGTTCTGAAGTGAATCAGTCAGTTAATTTTTAGGATATATATGTACAATTATTTGTTTATAATTACTGTGGCTGTGCTTTAAACTTGAGCTATTTAAAAAATGAATAAACTAAGAGATAAGAATTATTTGGACCCATTTGATATCTTTGCTAACCAAGTTTAAATTACAATTGGATTGTGGAATTATTTTTATAGGTATTTGGTGCAATATTGTATAGCAATTGGACCTTCCTTTTGGAATGTAGAATTATGTTAGATGTAGGAACATGTATATGTTGCCTGTGCCTGAAAGGAAACAAAAAATAGTAACACTTGATTCTTGAGTAAGAACCAGCACCATTGCACTGATGGCTATCCCATAAGTGCTTAGTTCGCCAGTCAGTCCATTAGTTATCTAAGCGTGTATAAGCTCAGTGTACCAGTCAATTGTAGGTTCTTGATCTTTCCAGAGAGGAGGCACCTTCTTCCTCTCCCCTGATCCCTCTCATTGCACCTTCTTTCTCTTCCCTGATCCTTCTCATTTTTATCATTCTATGAACATATAAATTGTCTCATTCAGCCTTCTTTTCATTACTGTATAAAATATCCGTAACTGCCCCAATTAACTCAGCTCTGTCTCTTCTTATTGTGCCATTAATTTTAGCATTTCCCACCAATGCACCAGCTCTTTCATTGTCTCAGACTCCTGCACGACGTTGAAGTATATACATGTAAGACTTCTGGCATTGTTCACAAACGTGACCCAGCACACACTTCGCAAGAGATGACTAAATAAGTTTGGCTACCCCAATCTTGTATAAAGTTAAAGTAATTGAATGATGCCATGTTAAAATTAAATGCGTGGGACTGAAAGATACAGTAGCTGTAAAACAAGAAAAAAAGCATTCACTTTGTGAATTTCATCCTACCAACCAGTAGGAGCTTGACAATGCATACAGAAGAAGTTGTAGTCTTCTATTCTTATTGGCCACTTCTTGCAGGAAACTTGCATCAAAGTAGTTATATAGCAGCTCGCCCATGTGTTCCCAGGATTCGAAAAGGGAGCACAGAATAGATACACTGTTACTTGCCATGCACATTGTAACAGGCGACTAAAGAAGCTTTGGGGGTAGAATTGGCTGTTCCATCAGATAATGAGTGAAAGTCTTCTTCTTTTCTTTCATAGTTTAACATGTTTACACAGCAAGTCTGGTTTTCTTGATAAATGCTACTATATTTGAAAGCTCATCTGCTTCCATACAGTTTTCTGTGGATGATTCTCTCTGTGGGCCAATGTTCCTCCCTTAATTGATTTAATGAAGGGTGAAAGTGACCCAAAAGCCATGCTGAGTGTCAGGCAGAAAGGTGCAGATATCACAGCCAAGATATAAAACAAGATGAAACATATTCAGCTCTTCGGATTTCATCCTACTAATATGCAAGAGTTTGAGAATGAACGCAGACAATGTCCACTACATTCCTGCAGGAAGCTTGCATCAAAGCAGATATATGACAATTGACTGGTGACTACTAGTCCCAAGCACAGGTTTTCTTATTTCTCTACAATAAGGTCGGTAGAATGCAGGTAACCAAATATTTCAAAACAATTATCACATGCATAAATACAAACAGCAGATAAATGTAGCACAAAGATACCTGCTTTTTTCTCTCTATAAGATGTACGCTACATTCCTGATAAACGGAGCTACATTCCAACTTTTTATAAAATCTGCGCAATCTGAAATTTTGTGACATCACTGACTCTAGGCGTAATCCTATATAAAAAATGGTTACCATAAGTTTATTGATCGATGGCCACCAATAGAAATTCAGTAGGTAGGCTATATTACATGCACGAGGACCAGATTTACGATTTCTTTAAACTAAATGGCTGAATCATTCACCGGAAAATATTGTTCATACATCAGCATGTATTTTCCCTAATACTAAATGTTTCTGCAAATGTCATTTTGAATTCTAGTGACAAGTTAAATGAATGCATTAAATTAATAACCCAAGATGTCTTAAAACGAGTGATTTTGTGTCCCAGTAGAATATATTTTCCTTGTAAATACAATATACTTAAACATGTTACTAATTAGTGAGTGTCACTGTATAATTTAGAATATTGTCAGTAAAAATAAACTATAATCTCACACTCAGTTCCATTAGAAAAAAAAATTCAAGCCCCACCACCAAATGTACAAGGACTGATCAAATGAAACCCACTTGTGCTGTGTCATCTACGCCAGGACGTAAAAAGCATGAAAATGTCCTAGCTAATGTTATGATCATAGACCAATGAACAAATGATGACACTGTCATTCTCCTCATTAGTATAATGTTTACTGCAGATGGTAATCAACATAGCTACTAGTGTGATAAAGAATCCATCCAAGTTGGACTAACAAGCATTAATTCAGTTTCTTACAGTAAAAGATGCAGATCAGCCAATATTTCTCAAAGAATTTGCAGAATGTACAGTGAAAATGTCTATCAAAAACAAAAATTAAGGATTGTGCTCAAATGTTTTGAAAAGGATGACAGCTAATAGTTGATCTTCCATGATCGGGTTAGGAGCATGTTGTTGTGATAGAAGATGCCATCACTAAGCTTTATTGCAGCAATACAGATTGATCATCACTGAAGTTTGCTGTCATTAGCTGATTAATTTTCTGTTTCATCATATCTATCTATCTATGTTCCTTTAGCACCTATTACAATATATAGGGTAGAATCCAGAGCTCTCAAGTTTGAGCAATGTGATACTACTGTGTGTAATTCTTGCATGTTGTTGAGATCCATAGTCATACCCTCTTTGATAGTTGTTCTGCAATCTCTCTTTGTCTTTTCTTTTGCTATCTGGTACAGATTGTAATGCTTGTAATGAAAGTCTGATTTCTTTCAATCTAAGTCCATAGTTTTCTTAATGTATTAGAAACATAAGTCTGGTTGGTGTCTTCTCTTAAGTGATTGTTTGACTTGAATTATTCCCAACCAATATGTAAGAGTTTCCTAAGACATGGTGGCGCATGGCCGTGAGGTTAGAACGCTATAGTCTCACACTAGTGAGGTCTAGAGTTCCATCCCCGGTAAGGACTGGGTTTTTATCTGTTGGAGGGTAAATTAAAAAACTCACCCTGTACATGACGTGGCGACAGCAAGAGCATGCAGCCTTTATCACACAGCTATTCAATCCCCTCCCTGCAATGCCTGAACTGGTAAAATGCAGTATTGACAGTTTTTTTCTTTTCCTAAGACATTTATCTTTAAATGAATTTAATTTTTCCTCTAGTACTTTTATTATTTTCCAATTTTCATAACCATAGGGCCTATGTTAATACATCTGTATCATATGGGACAATTAAAATGGAGGTTACCAAGACCCCAAAGAATAGGAAGGTGTATTCTCAGTGGGCTATTCAAGGAAAAACTAGGATACACTAAGTGAGGTAGAAAGGTTACTGCAGAATACTTAACTATCAATAGTAAAAAATAAATAACTAACAATAAAACATCAAACAAGGACGATTTTCTAAGTTATGGTTCAACTGGGATCTTTTTCAAGAAACAATTATGGTAATTAAAAACACAAAACCATAAAAATATTGACAACTAGAATGACTTGGACATTGTAAGAGAAACAGGTCCAAGTCATTCTAGTTGTCAATATTTTTATGGTTTTGTGTTTTTGATTGTTATTTGTTTCTTGAAAATGCCCCAGTTGGACCGCAACATACCGTAGAAAATCATCCTTGTTTGATGTTTTATTGTTAGTTATTTATTTTTTACTATTGATAGGCATTTTCCAGTAACCTTTCTATCTCTCCTACATATTTGTTTGGTTACTGCGGCACTCTCCATTTTGTTGGACGTCTTCCAATATTTTGGTTATTTATATTTATATCAAGAAAAAACCAAGGTGTTTCTTCTGGGATAGAATTTGCTATCTACCTAAACCGTCAAATGTTGTCTAAATGTTAATGGCGACTTCTGATGACTGCAGGTTTGGGCGTGTTACCTAATTACTTAATTGTAGCACAACTGTTGATATACCTTTAATAATCTTGCAATAAACAAACTTTGGCAGACTTCATTTGATCATGCCTCATAGTATTACAAATTCACAAGAAAATAAAAATCACCGGTAAATAAAAAATAAGATAATAAAAAATCTGCTTATTATAATTTTATGTACAAGATATAAAAGAAAAAAGAAACTTTTAAAGAATTTCCCACCAAAGAGTCTACTTTTACCCTATCTCGGGATGGGCAGTACATTCTTCTATCATCCTGCACACAAGATGCTCGCAGGGTCTTCTCTTTCCCCCACCCAAGTATTTTTAGCCCCTGTGGAGACATCTGCTATAGCTATGTAGCAGAGATAATAGCAATGGAAAAGTTCTGAACTGAATTACCTCAGAGTAAGAGTGGAATCACCCCACTTGAGGGGGTGCAAAAGGAATGCATTGCTCTCGGCGGACCCAGGGTTAGCAGATAACCAAGATCCCAAATGTACCTCCTCGCGGTGCACCCTGGAAACAGAAGTACAGCAGTTCGAGCTGATTCTGGCCAAATCATTTGGGGATCGTGTCCAAGAATATGGAGGTAGCAGATGGAAAGAGATTTGAATGCATAAGAGACAGACAATATCTCTGACACCACCAGCACTAATACATACAGCATCACTGTCGACACACTGTCGACACACAGTGATGCTAATCAGTCCAGTCCAAATGTTCGAGGGGCGGCCAATGGAAAAGGCACGAAAAGTTAGATTCATGGTGGAAAACAAGTAGATTTCATACCGAGTACAATGAATAGGCAGAACAGCGCCAGAGGGCAGCGCCAACTGCAAATAGAAAGTGAAAACGTTAATTCGAGATGAGCTTGTAGTTACCTGTGATATTTATGGGCAGAGACCCATACCCAATCATAGGTGACCGGCATGGCACGAAGACCTGGCCTAACTCTAAGGTTGAGCCTTCCTATACCGGAAACATGCTCGCGAAGAGAAAGGGTTCCGTACCCGATGGGCTCAGGCACAAAAGGGACACTGGTTTTAGCCCTGCCAAACTCTACTGTCAAGCTTCATATACCAGAAATACACTTGAAGAGAGAAAGGGTTCAGTACCCCATGGGCTCAGGTGCTATTGGGACAAGGTCGCTCAGCTCGAGAACACTTTGCTCTCAAATGCGTGGTGTGCGACTCGAACTTGGGCGAGGTATTCACGATGTCGGTGAACGACACCTCGGCTAAGAAGGCGAAAGAGCCAGGGTCCAACTCTTCTGTTGAGTTCTTCCTCTTACGGAATCAGGCTTACGAATGAGAAAAGGTTCTGTACCAGATGGGCACAGGCACAGTACGTCCAATTACACGAGGCAAGTTCATAGACGATGGAACACCTCGTGCGAGATAGACGTGAACAACAATCATCTGTGCGAAGAGTTTCCACACACCCGCGTGCCTGGCGACAGATAGGGAGGCTGTCACAGGCTAGGGTAGCACACCCGAATTGTCAAGGCATGCTGAAATCGGATGTGCTAGGTCTACAAGGCGCATAACGGTGGCACAATGTAATCACGCTCCCGGCGGAAATCGCACGGATAACCAACCGTGCTGATTACAATGGAGCGAACGTAACAAACAAAAAAACCCCCACGTGAGGACATATCTTTTCAGATGCAAAATTGGCTCTCCAAGTCCTAGAGAACAGAAAGTTACCCATAGACTACAACATCAATAAACAAATCTACTAGCTTTCCATCTTCTATAGTGTTGAAATCACTCTCCAATACTCTCTCCCTACTTGGCCAGGGTGAAGTCCCTGGAAATGAAACAACTAACAAACTATTGAAGAAAGAAGCTGCTGCTCCACAGTTTTCACCAAGCAGCACACTACTAACATGCAAACAGATCTTGAAAAAATAACTACAGACAAGAATAGCTTTATCTAGTGGTCCAACAGTACAATTCATAATCATCATATTTGCATACTTCAAGAGTGTTCTGAGCATGAAACGCTGAGGCAGATATATTGGCCAGAGGAAACAACACTGGAATCAAAGCTCTATGGGCCACTGTATGAACTACAAAAGACAGTGAGTTTTATTCAGGAGACAGAATTACAGATATAGACATGTTTCAAGTGAACGAAAGAAGAAGAAGAAATCATATTTGCACACCTAAATAGATCTAATCCTTATCATCATCATAAACAATCAGAGTGGGAACATAGAACACCTCAAGTGTCTTGGGGAAGAAGTGGATGGTACCGGAACAGAACATCATGGACAACGGAACAATAGGTGGAATGTTTAAACAAGTTTCACCCTGTCTCTGGAGGAAGTTCTGTGAGTATTGCTGAGGATGTCCTGGTGGGAGAGGCTGCATACTCAAAGGAGGGCTAACGTGAAGACCCTATTAGCATATATGTGACAGCAGAAATCCATTAATTTATGGACTTTGTCAAGCACATCATTTACCCACACAGAGGACACTCGAAGATATTGAGAAAATGGCAGGGAATCACAGCAGGCAGTAGGTGATAAGAGGTGTAGAGGAGAATGATATGAGCATCAGTAGGTTTGTTGTGTACTGATGTGCTAAGACAGGAAGATTGGATAGTAACAGGTGTAGAGATATCAGGTGTGATCTTAATGATAGTGTGGAAATTATTGTTTAAGCATATGAAAAGAGACAAATTGACCTCTAACATGCCAGTGATGTCAGCACAATTTTTAATGTACCTATGGAACACCAACAGGAAATACATATCATAGAATTTCTATACCTGGTGCCCCAGGTCAACCATATAAAGACAAGCATAGCTTGGCCATAGCTATGTGCCCATGGCAACATCACTGATTTGGTCAAAGAAGGGACCATTAATCTCAAAAGACTTGAGAGTGAGGACAAGCTCAACAAGACAGATGAGAGGTGAAGTAGACGTAGATGGGTTAGCAGTTTGACAAGGTTTACCCTATTTCTTGCCACAAAATTTCCCAAACAGGACACATTTTTTTTAACATTTTTATTTTTTTCCCTTTTTTTTCAGACACTAAAGTTATAAATGTCTCACTCGAACAGAGAAAATCACTCTAGCCTTCTTTTCTTCTCAGATGGTCGTTGCATAGTCTCAAGGACTACATTTAAGGCATCCTTAGCTTCACTTTCATTATCTGTCATCTCGGTAGACCATGCATTTATATAAGGTTCACGACGTGCTGATAAATTAAAAGAAGACCCATTACTCTGAGGGCCAACATTTTGTACAATTGGCACCACTGCCTGAAATAATGAGCTGACATTGTTACTACTATTTTCATAGCTATCTTCCCGCATTGCATAATCATTATAATTAGATACATTATTTTCTGCCGACGACAGATGTATCGGGCCATTGGCGCAAATAACATTTACATTCTCTGGACTGAATGCTGAAGATGAAGATACATTATTTGGTTCAGCATTTTCCTGAATCGCAACTCCAAAACCTTTAGGAGGTACTTGTCCCAGAGTTTCATAACTGGCGGCTGAAGTCGCAAGCTGTGACTGATCTCTTGGCATTCTTTGTAACCAGAAAGTTTCAGGGAGTATATGATGTACTTCCTGTGGCTTCTGAAAATCTTTACCATATAATTCCTCGAAGATACTGCTGAGAGAAATACTACTATTGGTTTCAATGGGCATCTGGTTTTTGCATGCTAGCTCATTATTTTTGCTGCCAGTTTCTTGGTAATGATCATCACCATGATCTATAAATGACAAAATATGAAAATAAATTATATACATATATTTATATATACATGTGCATGCATGTACACACACATATTTATACATACATAACAGGAGAAGTGGAAAACAGTGCAATGGGAAAGTAGAATATTTGAAATATAACAATTGCTCTGTAATAACATTATAGATGATGATGTTATTAAATACACTTCTACATTTGTCCTCAAATTCCTGCAGATTAGCAGGATGTAGTACAAAGAATAGAATGCATTGTGTCATGGTTTATTGCTTGTCTGGGATATCTGTGCCTTTCAGCCTGACTCATCTGACTACAGTGTGGCTTCTGGTTCACATTTACCCTCTTTGGGATGGGACAACCAACTACACCTCCAAAATATCCTTAGTCGAGTCCTACAACATGCATGGTAGGTAACACTTGCAATTATTTGCTCGACTTTCCGGCCTAAGCAACACATAGGCGATTATATACACTGATGGCTTGTGGTGAGAGGGTGGTTAAGGATTTTTTATAACCAGAAAGCTACAGAAACAATTAGCATGTATACTCTTGGTTGTGTGTTGGGAGAGACCGAGCCCCATTTGGTTTACCCAGAATGTATCAACATTCATTCACAAACTAAACTAAATATAAATGCCCATAAACAACACATGCAATCATGCACACACATACACACATAGGGCTTATATACACTGTAAACTTGAGATGTAATGTACATATTTGACTTTCCCCATGATTTTCATTGTCACTGTGTGTGACAGCCAAAGAAAATCATGATAAAAGTCATATGCATAACTTTAGAAGGATGAATCCAAATTCAGCATACAAGTCTTATTTTATCCATGGTGACAATCAAAGTAATACCACACCATGAGTATAAATTAGGTGTAACGATCTCAGGCTGGTCGCTATCCATCAAATAATTGTCACACATTTTCAAACAAAACCAGTATCTAGTTTTAATTTATCCATTCACCCAAATCTTTTTCCAAAGTAATTATTCGTACAGATCCCAAATGTTATTTATCTTTGCTGATCCAACTTTTCCTGTGCTTTTCACTGGCTGGTGAATCAAAGTATTCACCAGTGACCAATCATCAGTCTCATCAGCCAAGATACCATAAGTGACACTGTGTAAAGGGTTATTTTTGAGAAATACTTTGTTTCTTTATAGCATGGATTCTGGACTTCCTTGAATGTTTAAATAGAAAACATTTTTATTGTGGAGCTAGTTGTGCTGAGACTTGGAATTAAACCTTAATGAATCTAGATCATATAATTCAGAACTTTGTGTCCACATAGTTGAGCTGTGGAGAAAATAATGATATCTTCTTCTTCTGCGTTTGTTCTCAAACTCCTGCAGATTAGTAGGCAGTCCGGAGAACAGAATGTGTTGTGTCATGGTTTACAGCATTGCTGCGTTATCTGCGCCTTTTGGCCTGACACATCAGACTTCTGCATGGCTTTGAGTCACTGACCCTATATGGGATGGAACAGCCAACTCCATTCCATAACCTTAGTCGCTTCTTATGACATGCACGGAATGTTAACAGTGTTGCTATTCTTTGCTCCCCTTTTGTTCCCTGGCAACACATGAGCGAGAATGATATCTATGGAAACATTAAACATTTTTTAAGGTAGGTCTCAAATATGAACGTTTTTAAGATTGATTGAACTTGCATTTTAAGTGTCTTCAATCAGAGCCTGAAGTTTCTGTTATATCTGGACACAAATGTTTTTAAAATATACTGTTTTTGAAGTAATTAAATGTGTCTATGTATTATGTGTGTATGTTGATGAAAAAAGAGGAGGGGTGGGGAATTATGGGCTATTTTGTTTAGTATCACAGTATACTCACCTTTTTCTGTATAAAAAATGCACTGCTTGTATCAATATTGTTAAATAATACACAGTTATGGCATACTACTGTGCATATATGAGAATTTTTCACATTTGTTCACAACTAAGTGAAGAAAGGCTTAGGGCCTATATAAAGGTAATATCTAATTTTGAAAAAAAAGTGAACACATGTAAAAATATGGAAACATGACTAAAATATATTTACTGGCTGGTTTTAGGAGTTTACTTCTGTATTCAAACTCATAATTCTATTTAAATATCACTCAAATCTTCAAAGCTAGAATCTGAATACCAAAACAATTCACATGATTTATCCTCTGCTTGGGAATATCAGAGCTTCATACCATTGCCATCATTTATTTAAGAGGTAATGTTGTTGTAACCACACCCCTTAAAGATTACACCATTCTCGCATCTGTTCATCACATTACTGATTAAGCGATTTTTGAAACTTATGACAATTATTTATAATTTAATAGTCTCACTGTGCAATTTTCAATAAATCAAATAGTATTTTAGTTATAATTTTTTTCCTGTGGGTGCAAATTTCTAAATGCACTAATAGTGAGTTGTTTACATCCAAATATTATTCGCTATGTTGAATTGTGTGGCAACAATTTTGAGTTACTAATTAATTTGTAAACCACAAGCTAATAAGTTGAACAATTGCTGGTTAACTAGTCTTACATTTCATTATTCTTCATTAAATTTATGTAATTTTGTCTACATACCTTGCAGAGGAACTGTCATCGCAGATGAACATTCATGATACGCAACAAAATTCTCAAGTACCTCAGTTTTTTCTTTCAATTTAGCCACTGTATATTTCAATTGCTGATTTTCTGACATCAGTAATATGTGACTCTAAATTATAAACAAAAAAGAGCTTTATGAAAAAAAAAATGTTAATATTTTTTGTAGTTTAGCCTATGTAACACTATACTAGAATCCAATTAGCTGCTGACAAAAGAGGAATTTATTTTTTGTAGTTTATGTAACACTATACTGAATTAAATTAGCTGCTGACAATAGGAATTTATTTTCATTACTTGCTTGTATGTGTATTTATAGAATTAGCAGATAGAAAAGGAAAATATTGCATTATGAATGCAAACAAACACTGTCTATTATTTTCTTGTGAAACAGACTTACTGCAGCTCATGAATGCCAACTTTGGTTGCTTTTGAAAAATTTATAATAAAATATTTGTCTTAACATGATGCATCTTCTATAAATGTAAAATCAGTTTAAAATGATGATTAACTCACCAGAAAAGACAATAGTGCTAGTAACAAACACTGTTATATGTTATTGTACACATCTGATAAAAATGAATAGTAGGCTTTCTGTTACCTGAATAGCACACTATATACAATCTGTACAATACTACAATCAGTAAGAGTGTATATTAATTACAACCCCTACCCATGTCTTGCCAGTACTAGAAATGGGAGCAAAGAATAGCAACAATGTGACATGCCATGCATGGAGGCAACTAAGAAAGGTTTGAGGTGGGAGTTGGATGTTCAGTCTAATTCTATAAAAGGTAATGTGACCTAAAAAGCCATGCTGTAGTTGAATGTGTCAGACCAAAAGGCACAGATATTGCAGTAAAGTTGTAAACCATAGTAAAGTACATTCTGTTTTTTGCATTGCATCATGCTAATAAGCAGGAATTTGAGAATAAATTAGGAAGAGCAAGAAGAATAATAACCCAATCATAAGAAAAGTCTTGAAATGAAAGATAATAGCCTACTGGTGTGTAAAACTATAAATACAAACTCAGGAAGGTTATTTCCCTTTTCTGTGTCTATCTTTAATTGTATTTGCTACAAACAAGTGATCATGAATTTGTTTGCTAGCACCCCAAATTTAAAAACCAATGCGAGGCGGTCAGACACTAATTATGTACATATTACTTTCCACATTAGTTGTGTTAATGAATCTATGGTTAGCCAAGGAGTTTGCTGTCTAGTTCTTGTAATTCTATACATATATAGTTCTTTGATTATAACTCTTTGCATTCAGGTCATCAGTCACACTATATCATCTTGTCACTATGATGAAATCTGCCTAGTATATCCTAGCAAAAAACCTAATCAAGAATGACAATATTAGTAAGATTTACTCTATTGACTATTATAATTAATTGTCAAAATATTTGTTGAAAAGAAGATATTAATATAATAAAATGCTTTTCATCAGTCGAAGTTGACAATACCTTTCAGCTCAACTCAGATGATGATGATGAATATTATGATGTCTGCGGTGTGCCAGACTGTGGCTAATGAGTCCTATGCATGCATAGAGTTGTCTACCATACACTGGGCATGTGTGGGAGGAGCCAGTGGGCCATTGAGCAGCTCTTGCCTTTCTTCTAGCGTGTTTATGTTGCATATAATTGTGTCTGAGGTTCTTGCAGTTGCTGAACTACTCTTTGTTTTCTACTCGTTCCATGAAGTTCTCCCTATTCTTCTGTGTATACACATCTCAAACTCAAAGGCATCTATGTTTTCTTCTAGCTGTTTGTTCATTATCCATGTTTCTAAGCGTAATATTGATATTGAATAAATGTAGCATCTTATAATTTTCATTTGTGATTTGCCTAGATTTTAATATTTTCCTCATGTCATTAAAAGCACTCTTAGCCATTTCAATTCTCCATTAAACCTCTGTTTCATGGGGTAATTATTTGTTATTATGTGCTCAAGATTTGGGGGGGGGGAGAGTTGGGTTTACCCATAAGTGTCTATTGTCTGTCCCCAGTTGAATGATGGTTGATCGTATTCATACTTGTCATTAAACATAGGGGTGGGAGCTTCAGCTGTCGTTCCAAGGCCAGATAAGTTGCCTTATTTGCATTAAATCCATGTTTGTTCAAGCCTATCTTGATGTTTTCTATCCACCATTTTCATGGTCTACCTTTGGGGTTATGTCCGGATATTCTTTTGTTATATGCTCTTATTGGTATTTGGTTTGGGTTCATTCTCATAAGGTGACCAAACCAATTTACTTGCTGTTTTTTTATATGCTCAATACATGATATTATACCAACTCTTCCTAATTTCTTCATTTCTTATTTTATCTAGTGACTATGATAATGTGGAAATGACTTTGGTTTACCCACTTTTTTGCTTGCTTCCTAGTGCTAAATGTCATGTTCTAATTTCCTAGTAGTGGTTTTAACTCTCAACCTCCCCCTCCCCAAATGTAGAGGTGTGGTCAACACACAGAGACCTCCCGCGATTTATATCTTAAAATATGCAGATGAGTGGAGCAAAATTGTAACAGATCTATTCTTTATGTTGTCTGTACATTTTCTTCCTCTGTTCCTTCTATCTTTGACTGTTTCCCGTAAGATTGTTTTTGACAGGAATCATATTGGGATACATATCCAAAGCAAGCTCTTGTCATTGAACTATGGAAAGTAGTAATTCTTGTGAGCCTATATGCTTCTTCTCTATTTTATTTATTACATACACATTTATCAGACGACACTATATAGGAAATTTGTACAATTATTCAATAACAATTTTAACATGTATAGAATATGAAAACTCAACTCTTTCTTTTATTTTTACAGTTGGTTTGTGTAAGTTCTCAACAAATTTATTTCACACTGCAGTAAAATAATGATACAGTGTGGAATCACTTTATAGCACAAATCTTTATAACAAATTTCCTTATTTAGCAATATTTTTCACAATCTCCAATTAGTTTATTAATAATGTATATAGCAAATTTTGGTTACTATATAAGTTGTATATTTCACGGTGTAAACCTATTTGTCATAAAGGAATTCACTGTGTTACTTTTATAAAGAGTGACATCAGATTGCATGAATAGACAAATTCATTTCTAACCTCATTTAGCTTTGCAAAATGTTCTTTCTTCTTGTCTCTGCTTCTACGTGCTGCCTCTTTGTTCCTTTCTTTTTTGTCAATACGCATCATTTCATCTTCTTTCGTAAGCTGCATAGAGAAAATAACACAAAAATATAACCAATTAATTGTGTGTTGTAAAAATGATGTAAATGAAGTAATGAAAATAATTTGTTATTTATATTTACAAAACTAATAAAGAATGTTATTATTATTACAAAATATAGATACGTGTGTAAATTGTCATCTTATCATTCTTAACTATTTGTTTTGTGCACAAAGAAATTTCTTTAACTTTAGGTGTAGGCCTAAATTTTTTTCATGAATATGCTTCATTATATCTATATATCAAAGGCGGAATTTCTGTATTTTGTAAAGAACATACTCATGCATCATTGAATCTGCCCATATTAATTATTAGGTTTTAAATTTAGTAAAGTATTTTTTATACATAATTTGGGGTACAAATACATAATTTTAGATATATTTTAAGCTGAAACACAGAAGAATAATTCTAGCCCTTTAGCTGCTACATTGTTCTAAATAAGCGATTCAAGTTAATGCTTTCCCCAATGACTTTTCCCCAGCACTGATTTCTTTTCTTCAGCTAAATAATGAGAGAGCTTCCACAGTACTGGCTTTTAATTGTTACAATAAAATATATACCACAATGAATGGGATGGTTGACACATACTAGCACTTGCCACTTTCAAAGTGAAATTGTTTTAAGCAATGAGAGGATAGATTAAAAAAAAAAAAGACTAAATTGTTAATAGCAGTAGAATAAAGAAATAAAGAAATGAGGAAACTAGTGTGTAGCAACTAAAGGGTTGAAAGTTGACAAGTATGATTCATTACAAATAATCTAACAAGACGGCCTCAAAATGTTATACAGTAACAATTTTGCAACACTAATAATACAATGATATCTAAGTGGTTTAATTGAGTATTAAACAGCACTGCTTAAAAATTAACAATAATTTAAAAATGAACAATAACTATAAAAATAAACAATTACATGGGCCTATACTGTGAATTTCATCATTATGAAATACCCGGTTGCTAGAGGAAGCAGGACAATTTGCCAGAGACCATGAGGATTTCAGGAGATTCATAAGAAAGACTACATTCTGGAAAGAATATGTCATATGACACACATGCACACATATTTAATTGATTTACAAATATTTTAGTAATATGCACATAGGCCCCTACGCATATTATATTGACCAAAATATATGCTGTTATATTGAGGTTACGGTATCTTCTTATAGAAGCTTCATGGCACATCATCTATACAATTATGCTTCTCATGCTTTAATTTTGTTGTTGCAATGTGTTTCATGTTTACTTGAATATATCAAGTAATATATCAAAGTGAAAATTATCAGTGACCATTGATCAGATGCATCAGCGAAAATATGTGAACCAGTTCATGTGATTAATTATGAGAAGGGCCTGAGCAGGTATGTTTCACAATACTTTAACTTTAACATTCACAACTGTTAAAATATTGTCTCTTGTATGTGCAGAGTTGTTCAGAGAATTGGATTAAATTTGATGTAGAACTGGATTCTAGATAATACAATTCAGAGCTTTGCATCCATACATAAGAATTCTTCATAGCCAAATATCCAACTGTTTAAAGGTGTGATTCATATATCAACATTTTTACAAATATTTTTGAAGTAATTAATTATATTTGTGTGCAATATATAAGTTATTATATCAAGATTGGGAGGAGGGGGGGATTTTGCCCAAACTAAACATATACCCACCTTTTTGCCTAGAAAAAAGCACTGATTTTATCTATCCACCTATACAAATGACTGTATTTACCTTTAGCATTTGTTTAAAAATTTAATTCGAGAGATTTTAACACTTAACTGATAAATATATCAGTTAGGTATATAAAATATACGTATAAAATATAAAATACCACACATAAAATATCATCATCTATAAAATATCATCCATTCTGTGATGATACTTTGTGAGACTATAAATCTACTAACTTAGTCTATTTACTATTTTAGTAAAATATTCAGGGAAATACTTAGAACAATGACTAAAGTATATTTTTGATTAATATAAATTATTTCTTAAAAGTGAGAGATAATGTATTCAGGAAGATCTTCATTTGCTATATTTTTTTTTACCAGCAAGTCCTGTTAATTTCAGTAGCTCTATCACAGTTGTAGCTAATTTTATCACCAACAATTGATAATTGCACTGATTGTTCATTGAACAGCTGTGAAAGTAATAGATCGTATGTTTTTGTATCAACACTCTTTCAAAATATCCCAGAACTTAGAAACTTACAACCAAGATATTCATTGAAATAATTAATTTAATTAATCTATTTATGTGATTTCAGCCGATGAATCTCATATGATACACAAAGTTCTATTAATACTATCAATCTATCTCATATGAGACAATTAGTAGGACTATGTGACATTTGTTTTGTCATTTTTAGAAATTTAGACTAACCTGGACTAATCAGATGTATTTCTGACAGAAAGTAAATGCTTTTTTTGTGAAATCTGAAGCATGTAGCAGAAGATTACATCAAATTTGTGTGTTTTTATATAATTTTGACTCTTCTCTACAACTCATATAATGGCTAACAATTTGGAAAATGGATGTTTGTAATGAACACATCATGTGTAAGATTGCTTTTCAATCCCTCTTAATTTGTGAATAATTAAGAATCTATGAATTCAGTTAATATTTATTAGTTAGACCTAGGACTATTGTGTTTTCAAAATTAGAAAACTTATATGATGAAAGGAAAGGTTCTAGAACTGTTATTTTTGTGGCAGATCCTTGGTAAATGAAGTTTCTTTCTCTCATTTTAATATTTTTATTTTGTGCATGTGATTATTTATTTAAACATATTAACATTAACAATCATTTGCTATAACAGTCTATATATCAATAAAAACATTCCACTTTTCTTTAAATGGACATAGAACAGATGATACTCGATTCTTGATTAGGAACAAGTGTCACAGCGTTGGATGCATTCCCATATATGCTCTGCTTGCCGTTCTGTCAGCCATCTAAAAGTTTATTATAAGCTCAGTGTCCAATTCAGTCGCTGATTACTCATTCTTCTGATCTTTCTGGAGAGGGAGAAATTTCTCCCATCGCCTCTAGTCCCTCCCATTTCTACTATTCTCTGAATATGTAAATTGTCTCGTTTGACCTCCTCGTCTTCTCGTATAGTATCCATGACTGCTCAAATCAATTAAATCATGTCTCTTGTTATCTCAGTGTTGTTCACCAAGGTTTTACCAGCCAATACATCAACTCTTTCGTTTCCCCTGACCCCAGCATGACCTGGACAGCAGATCCATGTAATGCTCTCTGAGTTGTTGAGAAGAGTGACCCATTCAGTTCTGATCATACACTTTTTTATCTTGTGCAGCATACTCTGAGAGTCCGATAGAATCTCTAAATCTGTTGGTGGTTGCATCGCCAGACAAGTGATAGCTGCTATCACCACCTCTATTTCCATTACCATACTCAATGTTGTAGTGAGGTACACAGCTGAGTTCTCAGCTAATTTATTGTTATTTTGGTATGCCGCAAAACCCCAACCAGATTGTTTCTTGTGTTACTGAGCCATCTGTGTAAATTATTGTATCGTGTGGCTTCAAGTGCTGCAGTATGAGTTCTTGGGTCATTCCCTCTGTTCTGTTGTCAGCCCAATCGCAGCACTCTCTTCCCATCTGTATTACATCTGTTGTCAATAACTTTCTATCTTTGCCAAATGTCACCCATTCACAGCCTCTTCACACTTCCCACTTTGTATGTGTAAACGATAAAGAGTACAGGTGATACTTTAATCATAATGTTCATAATTTCAGTTTGGCTGACGTATATCTGCAGTATTCTAAAATTTTCTTAATGGATGGTAATGCTACGAATTTGGGAACAGTTCCCAAACCATTATACAAATCTCGATTTTGTAAAATGTTTTGTATTCAAAAGTGGAATACCCAAAAAATAAGAACATTTATAATGTTCTGTCACAATTATTGTGGTCTGTGGTTCTCCACAGGTTAACACCCGTCTCCACCCATAGTCGTAACCTTCGATAACAGTTACCATGTTGTTCCGACAGGCCGATGTTGTGCTTGAACTAGTTACGGGCATGGCGTGGGTGGGCGGAACAACAAAGAAACCTGTCGCAAGGGCCAGAGTTGTGCCCTGATGTTGACATCTGTTTCGGCAGCATTGGCTCGAAATACCATATAATTGAATGGCTGCTGGAACAGAGGAAGAAGCACTTATGGGAATGCCCCTAGTGCTGTGAGGCCAGTTTTCTAATCAAGACTCAAGATGAGGTAAACATTTTTGTACATCAATTTTATATTTTAATTATATGCAAAGCTATATTAAACTGAGGAGCGCGGTAGTCTAGTTGATAGTGAGCTGGCTTTCTATCACTGGGTTACAGCATGCCAGGTTCGAAACCACGTCCGGACACACACAAAATCTGGGTTGCGATTTCTCGGTTGACACGACCACTCTTCCAGTCGACTCAGCTGTAAATGAGTACCTGACGTATGAGTTAGTGGAGTTAATGACAGCAAGGAAGGGGACTAGCCACCCCACCTAACAGATGCTGCAGCTTAGTACATGAAGAGTTATCTTCATTCCTGATGGCAGGTTGCTGCAATGGGACATACTTTTTTATATCTATATTATTTTCTACATATTTAACACTACATGAGGTTCCAAACAACATTCATAAAAATAATCAAGTTCATCCAATTCCCTTTAATTTGACATAATGGTATATATGATATATTGAAACCATTTGTAGATACACAAAAATTTGCCTTCCAAGATCCTATAGATGTTAGTGATTTACACTGTTTGATGTCCTGAATTTGCTTCCAAAGTCCTCTTCTGGTGGAACTAGACAACAGGAGTAATCTACTTTTCCATTAGTAAAAATCTGAAATCACTTATTATTGAATAATGTGTGTAATCTTTTTGCCCAGCAGAAAGTTTCTTTTTATACCACAGATGTCACATCCTGCTGGGTAAAATGTCACATTTTAATTCCACATTTCATTCAATTTTTACTAAAACATACAATATTGGTTTATCTTTAACCTGTTATTAGCTTTAGAATGGGGAAGGGTGAGCTTTCAAATGATCAAAAAATAAACATTTATCGTGGAAAGTACATTAGGTGTGCATTAAAACATAAAAAATTAGTCTCCACACCCCACCTTTACATATTTCATTTACATTATAAATTTATGACTAAACTGAATCCTTAATTTTTATTAAAATGGTCAAACAGTCATGTCTAAAATGTGTTAAAATTAATTTTAAAAAAATTCATGAAAATCTTATATAGTAATAAATATTTATGTGTGTCATGTGACGTATTCTCTCCAGAATGTTGTCTTCCCAATTAACTCCCTGAACCCTTCTTTGTCTTGAGTGATGCGGATTTCATTTTCCAATAACATATTCTTGTTATCTTTAATGTCATCAGTCCATCATCTTCTTGGTCTGCCTTTCCTCCTCCACCCAGGTACTCCATTATTTGTCTTTCTAAACAGTTGTGTCTCTTTATATGACCAAACAGGTGTAGTTTTCTTTTTGTTATTGTGTTTCGTAACTAACACTCTGGAATCTTCAGTATGTTTATAATATCTGAGTTACTCTTTTTTTTCTTCCATGAAATTCTAAGTATCCTTCTGTAGCATTTCATCTCAAAGGTGTTGATCTTCTTTGCTGCTGTTTTACTTAGGTCCATGTTTCGCAGCCATATGTTGCAACTGGAAAAATAAAAGTTCATAGCATTAGCAGTTTTGTTTCTATTTTTTTGTTTTTCCATGTTTTTCAAACATGTTATTTTACAATATGCCATTGCCAATCTCTTCCTTATCTCTGCCATGCAGTCTTCTGCACTGTTGAAGTTTGCTCCTAAGTATTTGAATTTATCCACACATTCTGGAGCCGCGTTAGCGCAGTGGTTAGTGCACTGGCTTCGCATATGAGTGGTCCTGGGTTCATTCCCCAGTTGAGGCGGAAATGTTTTCAGATCGCAACGGCTCCCAGGTCAACCCAGCCTTAAATGGGTACCGGATTAATCCGGGAAGTAAAGACTGCGAGGGAGAGGAGATGGCTACCGCCCTCATTTGCAGAGCCTGTGAAATGTGAGATCGCTAACATCTCACACCCCTACGGAATTAATAAATGCTATGGGTTACTTTACTTTTTTTTTTTACACATTCTATCTTGGTATTGTCTATTCTGATTTTTGGTTGTTGTGTTGTTATATCTGTTGACATGTTTGTTTTTTGCGCGTTTAAATATAAGTTTTGTGATTCGCTATATTTTTGTGTGTCTTTGATTAGTTGTTCCAATCCTTGTATATCATTTGAAAGTAGCACAGTGTTGTCTGCGTAGTGTAGTTCAGGGATTTCAAAACCACCGATGTTTCAAGCGTGATAGTCAGGGTTGTGTATGCCTTCTCTCACATTCCTCATTATATTTTCTGTGTAGATTTTTAACAGGTATGGGAAGAATGTGCATTCTTGCTGTACTCTACTCTGTACCTCAAACCACTCTGAGAGATCGACCTCTAACTTCACTGCAGCCTTTTGATCTTGGTAAAGCTCTTCTATTAGATGAATCAGATGTCTTGGGAAACCCATGTTGTTCATTATCTCCCATAGTTTTTGGTGTTGGATGCAGTCAAACACTTTTGAGTAATCTATGAAGCACATGTGCAAGTCAGTTGAGAATACCCTACACTTTTCTATAATAAGCCTCATGTTCAGGATGTGATCTCTTTATATATCTTTATATAAATCTCTTATATAGATCTCTTTATATAAATATATATATACAAATTAAAATCATTCAATACAAGACTTACAAATCAATGATTAAAAATATCTGCTAGATTCTCCCAATTGAATTTTGTTGTAAATTTTTCCTTATGACTATATTTAAGTAACCCTTTTAATATCCTTATTACAAATATTTTCAAGATCCTACCCTTGAATAAATCTACATTGCCAGGCAAGGTTTATATTTTTAAAAATTATAAAAAAGGTTACATCAGTAATGTGAGGTTTACAATGCTCAATAAGGTTGAAAAGATTATATTGTATGCAAAAACCTTACAGGTTAACACATATGCATACCTGTCAACTTTCATTAGACTCAGCCTAAAATTGATCACAAATTCTGTATAATTTACCACTAATTCTGAATAAAGAGCAATTTACTTTGCTAACATCCATGGTTGAAAGGAACATACCTTATCAAAAGAGGTACCTTTTTTTAAATTTAAATCCATGCATTGGTCTATAATCAATGCAAATCTTAAAATATGTTGTGCAAAATACAAGAAATCTGTAGAAGTTGCCAGGTCTGATGTACTGATAACAATGACAATCTAACAGATAAAGAAGATGAGCATGCATTTGCTGATAAAAGATAAATTTTGACATACAGTACAGGGAAAGTTGTATGAACATAATCTTGTAAATAAAGTCGTACCTGATTATATTTTGAATTAGCTGAAGCGTAGTCTGCAGAGGTGAGCTCTTTACCCTCTGATTTCATTTTTTCTTTTATCATCTCCTGCAACTGCATTTTAACCGTCAAGTTATCCGAAGCAGTATCTGTGGTTTCTGGCAAACTGAGCGATGCATGATCATCAATGTCATTAAATAAATCAGTATTTGGCATCATCTCACTAGATTCAAGAATGCCCAAAAGACACTGAAGGTCGTCTAAATTGAAGTCATCTATGTTATCTATATCGACTGAAACATTTATGAAATCCATTATTTCTAGGGTATCAATTTTGTCAAATGTGGGGCCTTTTTTTTATGAAAGTGTTGCTGGCCAGATAAAATAATGCCTTTAATTTAAAGTCCCTTTTTAAAGGAGACTTTAATTGTGAATGTTAATAAAAGGCGAATATTTTCACAGTTCTTGGTAGCAGCAGCTGGTGAGAAAAACAAAAATAAATACTAGTAAGTTGCATGCCAGTTTGTAACTTCAATTAAAATGCATATGGAAGATGAGAATAGTTAAAGTTATTAACTTGGAACAAACACAATGAATAAATAGGGCCTATTATTATCAGGCTGTTGTATCTTGTCCATCTGCTGTTAACACATTAGCCACCAATCAGAAATGCTTTTATAATAGACTTAAATGAACGCCATCATGCCACCAGGAGCAAAGAAGATGGGGTGACAATGAAAGTTAATCAAAAGTTCAAAACCATAGGAGCCTATCAATAAATAAAACACAGCATAGAACACATTTAAGGTTAAGAAAAATACAGGTGTGGAAAAATCTGAAACCTGATCAATTGAAAATCTTAGAACCAAAAAATATTATCAAAAGAAAGAAAATAGATGCAAAGTCATCCAGAATGTAAAAAAACCAGACTCAACAAACAGTATAGTGAGCTAGTATAGTAACAAAGAAATAAAATTTAGGCCTATTGCCCGAGTCAATAGAAGAAAATTTTTAGATGTCTTTTCTTACCAAATGAAAGAAGTAGCTGAAAGAAATTAACAAAGTACAGTATTCAGCATAGCCAAGACCATTTGTGGCAAAATGATAAAAGTGGAAATCTTGTTATTACTGATTAAGGATCAGAAAGTAAGATTGGTCGATCACTATAGATAAACCCTCAATAAAGAACCTTTTATCATGACACTTACTTTCCCATACACTGAATATTACTTTGATGTAAAATGTGTACCTACCTGGAAGAAATCATTACAACCGTCAAAGGAATACAAAATGGTAAAGTGTCAGGAAGGGACAATTTGAATGCAGATATATTTAAAGCAGTCCCTGCACTGGCAGCAGTTCTTTCAGAACCATTGTTTGCACCAATATATAGCAAATAGAAACAACATCACAGGAATGGAACAGGGACATATTTGTAACTTTACCAAAACCAAAGATGGAAGATCTGATAAATTATAGCAACTAGAGTGATCACTCTCCTGTTAATAACAAGCAAAGTATTGGGAAGATCAGACATAATATTCAAAATAATTTCAGCGTGAATGGATACAGACAGGAACAATTAGGATTTTTTTAAAGTTACCGTTTGCCACATTTTTTACTTATGAATATAATTTAACATTTTCATGTATTGCAGAGGCAGATAAATACATTTTGTTGATTTTAAAATGGTGTTTGATACACTAGATAGTTGTGGCTATTTCAATAATTCTACACATTCAATAGCTGCAATTAAAAAATATTAGATTGAATTAATCAATTACTTCTAAGTTTATTTAAAATATAAGGGCACTACTGTTGATGATGCATGAAGTTGCATTTAGAGAAATGTAATAGTACCTATTACATCTAGGGCACATGTAGGATGAGACATGCAGAGAAGACTTATGAAAAGAACCACCAAGATATATTCCCTTTGACATCTGCTAAAAACAAATTAGAACATATAGATCTGCCAGGCTTGTAATGCTGTTAACAAATAGCCAATAACAGTAAATTAATATTATACTGAATGCACCAGGTGCAGTTCCCCCTTTTATATTTAGCGAAATCAATCATAAAATCATTCTTCTTCTGTATTGATTCTACCATGAATCAAGCTAACATATTTGCAGAATTGCCCAGTTTACACCACAAGATGATCGGAAACAGCACTGACGGACAAGCTCAGCGACACTATATTGGGGCTGGTGACCACAGTACGTTTCAGTGATGAAATAGGCATAGGCTATATATTTGCGTCTGATTTCGGTTGGAGAATCAGGAAAAAGGCGTCTAAAGGGAGAATTTGGGATCGAATCAAAATGTAAGACGATCTTGTTGTTACTGAACATCTTCTTCTTCTTCTTTCTGTCCTCATGTACCTTTCGGTGTTGAGGGGAGAGTGAGTGTACGGTCTTTTGCCCTTCTATTTGCCTCTTCTGCTGTTATATTTCCGAGTGTCTCTAATACACTATCTATCCACCTTTTACAAGGGCATCCAATAGGTCTCCTGTTTTCGTATCGTTTGTTAAGTGTTTTTTGGATAATACTTTGCTCTTTCTGTCTGGTTATGTGGCCGTACCATTTAACTTGTTGTTTCTGTATGTATTCTATTGTTGGTTTGATCCCTAATTGTTTCCTTAGTGCTTCATTCCTGATTTTGTCTCTCAAGCTAACTCCAATCATATGTCTCACACATTTCATTTCAGTGGTGTTAATCTTATGTATTGTTCTAGAATGTAATGTCCAAGTTTGACACTGATAACACAATGTTGGTGAGAAAATGGTGTTGAAAAGTGCTTTCTTTGTTTCTAGTGTAATATCTTTGTTTCTTAGTAAAGGTGTTAATTGACCAATGATCTGACAGGCCTTATTACATCTTGCGTTTATTTCTGCTTCTTGTTTGTTGTCATATCTCAATGTGCTGCCCAGATATTTGAATTCATCTACTTGTTTTAGTTGTTTATTATTTATCTGTATGTTGATGTTCTCCTTTTCTCTTGCAATATTCATTACTTCTGATTTGTCTATGTTGATTTTCATTCCAAATTGCTTGCCTGCTGTGTCTATTGTGTTTAGGTGGTCTTGCAGGTTTTTAATGCTGTTGTGGAATAAAACCTGGTCATCTGCAAAAAAGCAGTTCATTTGCTTCATTAGAATTTGCTGTTTTGTTTGTTACTAAACATACTGTTTGTTACTAAACAGCACAGCAGTTACTAAACATGCTGTGCTGAAGTAGGATGTATTAGGTCAAAGGGGTATTTATCATAGCCAGTTTTAAGCTACGGCGCAAATAATTACGTTATGTTGTCTACATCATGCTAATAGACAGAAGTTTGAGAGAAAAAGCAGAAGATGATATAATAGGATATTACAATTATTACACTACAATTACAGTATTGACAATAATAAAGTCACAGATGTCTGCCAGACTTCCTGTCTACTAAATTAAATTGCACCTAGTGCTGCCTTCATGCTTGTCGTTTATAGTTAGTTTATAGACATATGCCTAATCAACAAATAACATATAAATTATACGGAACTTATAAAGTAGAGTTTTACAATAACAATACTAATAACAACAATATCCACGTATGGCAGATAAATGCCTGACCAGCCGTGTTTCTCAAGCAAAACTTTCATCTGGAAAGAATGGTTCAGTGTACAAATTACAAGTAATCAAGTTTAGAGGGAGTTTCCCTATCCCGGCTTACTACAGAATTCATACGCGCGGTAGTTAGCTTAGCTATAACTGCAAGCTGTACCCCTACATACAACTTGAACTATTCGCTTCTGTGCACCACACACACCGTAGCTCGCCAGTGAGTCACAACATACATAAACAGTGCACAAACAAAATAAAAACAAATCTCGCAGGCTGCGTTGACCGTTATCTATTGTCTATTAAATAAAGGCATGGACAGACAACATCAAGGAATGGACAGGGCAAGATATTTCCACACTCATCCGCATCGCTGAGGATAGAATTCGCTGGAGGACTCTGTGTGCTGAGGCATCCAATGTGGTACCCCTACGACCCTGAAGGGTTACGGGTTTATTGATTGATGATTGATTGTCTATTGTCTTTCCCCAGGTGGTTTGTGATCCACTCTTGCTGTTAAGCGGAGGGGTGATTCGAGCTCCAGCTTGCGTTCTAAAGCCAGATGTGTGGCCTCAGCTGTGCTATGACTGTGTCTGTTCATGATGTCCCTGACGTTTTCTGTCCATCTTTTCCGTGGTCTTCCTCTGGCTTTGTACCCTGATCTCATTTGTTTATATGCTTGTACGGGGAACTTTTCATGATGCATTCTCATAATGTGGCCAAACCATTTGATCTATTCTTTCTCTATGTAATATGTACAAGATATTATACCTATTCTTTCCCTGATATGTTCATTTCGCAATCTATCAAGCCTGGTGACCCCGGCAGCTTTCCTCAAGCACTTCATCTCACATGCCACTATCTTTCTGTAATGTGAAGATGAGAGAGACCAGGTTTGGCACTGGTAACACAGTGTTGGTAGGAATATACTGTAGATCATTTGTCTCTTAACTTCCATCTCGATCTTGGAGTGAAGAAGTAGTGGTGACAGTAGGTATGTTACTGCATTTGCCTTTTTACATCTCATCTCTATTTCTCTATCGAGGCTTCCATTTTCTGTTAAAAAAAATACTACCGAGATATTTGAACCCTGTTACTTGTTTTACTCCTATATTGTCTATATATATGTTTAGTGAACTCGGTGCTCTGCATATTTTCATTTTTTCCCGTCTTTTGTGTATTGATCTTCATGTTGTATTTTCTACATGTTGCAGATAGTGAGCTAACATGATTTTGTAGTTGTTCTTCGTTTTCGTATATGAGGCTCTGATCGTCTGCGAAAAGTAGTTCGTTTATTTCATTGTTTAGTTGCTCTGGGTTGTCTTGTTCTGAATCGGTGATGTTGCCCTCTGTACTATTTGCCTATTTTATTATTATGTCTATGTATATATTGAATAGCAAAGGTGAGAGCACGCAACCTTGACGCACTCCCGTTTTTGTATGAAATGCGTCTGTGATACCATTTACCGTTATCACTATTATAATATCACAAGTAGTTATAAGTTCAAAGTTCACTGCGCCACTAGTTAATTAAAAACAAATTATCAGGGCAATTAGATAGTACACGGTAGTTCCATTTCTTCTGTGGAGTAAATAGATTACCAGATCCGCAACCACTACTGTTTTTATGGTTAAAATCTCCAGTATAACCTAACTGAATTAATATCCGCAATTGAAAGAGGAGTCGAGTCTTGTCTTGTCATATCCACGTGTGCCGAAGTGTCATGGGAAACCGAAGTCTTCTTTCTGTTGCTAAATGTGATGCTGCTGCCATAGTGCAGCCTTGGTGTTGTAGTATTTCTTTGATGTCATCTATCCATCTTCGTTTGGCTCTTCTCCTGTTTTTCTTTTCAGATGATCTTCTATTGAAGGCTATCGATGGAATGCAGTATTGTTCCATTCTGTTTAGGGCCGAACCATACGATTTTTTGAGCGCCTATGTATTCTTATCACGATATTGTTTTTATCAGATTTCTTATAGTGTCATTGTTTTTTCTATTTTTTGGGTGCTACCCACAGTGCTGTTCTCACGCAATTAATTTCGCACACTGTGAGTTCTTGTTCTAGTTTCTCTGTCAGAGTCCAGGTCTGATATTGGTAGCACAGTGTCGGCATGAACATTGTTTTTATTAATGTTCTTTTTGGAGATCATGTCGATGTTCTGGTTATTCAGCAGTGGTGTTAATTGATATAAAACTGCGTTTGGTTATTGACATCTTGTCTCTATTTCTCTTTTACCATTTCGAACACTCTGGAGAACTTCTCCCTCATATATGGTCAAACTTGTTATCACTTTCCACCCGCATAGCGATGATGCGATTCGCCAAGTTCTACTCCGACACCTTCCTCTTCTCCAGTAGGATCCTGAGACGCGTGACTGGAATATGAACTGGAAAAACATGGCCTAGAAAATGGACATAATCTTTAGTGATACCACTTCCTAAGAAAGGCAACCTCAAACTGCAAGAATTACATAACTGTTAGTATAATCACCCATTCTAGCAAGGTGATGTTAAAAATCATTCTTAACAGAATACAAGCTAAATCAGAGGAAATGTTATCAGAACAGGCTGGTTTCCGTAAAAGCAGAAGTTCCATATAACAGATTTTTAGCTTCAAAATATTGATCGAGGCTGAAGACACACTGCAAAGAGTGTGTGAATTCGAAGAAATAGGAAAGAGCGGTGAATGGGTGGAGGTAGAGACTGAGAAGAAAGTCATTGACCAACGTAAAAATACAACTACATAAAGCGTGTCGGAAATTGACTGTTGTCAGGGCCAAGGTCACAGTGCATGAGCTCACCCAGTTGCAATCGAAACCACAAGACATAATTATATACACAGACGGCTTAGTAAATACAAATAAAAGTATTTGGAATTTTGTTGCATACAAAATAAAAAGCTTGAAGTTGGTTGAGAAATCATCTGCATACTTCATTGTCACTTCGAGCATGAGGAGATAGAGGGAGCTACATCAGCACTAAATTGGTTGATAACTAATAGATCCACACACTTCGTAATTCTCACATACTATCGAAGCATGCTGTGCAGGAAAGAAAAATGCATGCTTATAAATGAATGGTTTGATTTATTGAATAACTCAATTGTCCAGAGCATTACATGGATATACTGCCCTGGTTTTGCCGGGGTCAGAGGAAATGAGAGAGCCGACATATTGGCAGGCTATGCGGCGATAGATGGCACAATGCTGAGAAGAGATAAAGCAGACTTGATTAAGGCAGTCATAAATTCATTGCAAAATAGCGATGAGGTTAAAGAGGCCGAGAACGTAAACATACAAAGAATGTTAGAAATGAGAGAGTCTAGAGGTGAGGGAAGTAAAAGTAATCTGGAAAGACAAGAAGAACGCATAATCAGCACCTGACCAGACTCTTGAATCTACATACACTAGGATAGCTGTTGGGAAGGAGAGCGGAGCACTTATAGGAATGTCCCGCGTGCTGTGAGCTAGTTTCTAATAAAGAATCAAGAATGCTACAACGTTGAAAGCTAACGTCAGGATAAAGAAAGTCATAAGAGAGTTGTTCAATGCAGATGATGCTGCAATTGCGGCACACTCAGAGAAAGAACTGATATCCTTATTTGTTGATGTTTCTGATGCCGACCACGAGTTTGGACTAACAGTGAACAAAAGAAGATAAATTATGACGCAGGCTGTCATCAAGCAGCCACAAATTCTCATCGATGGTGATGAACTAGAGATAGTTGACTACTTTACATATGTAGGATTCTCAGTCAATAAATAAATTATCCATGGATAAAAAAAAATTAACATCAGGATTTGCAAGCAGCCTACAACAATGAACCGACTAACAAAAAGGGTATGTGAAAAAAGAACATCTCCTGGATTACCAGACGTGTGTCCTCAGCACCCTCCAGTAGGGTAGCGAAATATGGGAAAACTATATGCACCAGGAGAAACTACTAAACAGCTTTCATATGCGGTGCCTTTGTATAATTCTTGGAGTTAGGTGGCAGGACAACGTCACAAACACTGATGTATTAGAAAGAACAAGCAATATCATATGGTTTTTTTCTGTGCTCGGTCTGAGCAGACTTCCTTGGGTAAGATACACTAGGAAGATGGAAGATCGCAGAATACCGACCTGACACCTTGGGATAATGGAGATAGGGAGCTGCAGGGAGTAAAGCCTGAAGACTGCAATTTTCTCAATGAGTTGGAAGACCTCACGGGATATTTTCTATTACTGTGCGGAGACTTAAATTCTCGAAATATTGCCTGGGGAACCCAAACAACAACACACAGGGAATGACACTATGCAGGGCTCTGTTAGAGACTGATCTCATTATTCTTAATTGTGCCAGAATGACCAGGTTAGCTACCAAAGAGACAGACTCAGATAAAAAATTGACCTTGCACTGGTGTCGTGTCATGGTGAAATGGAAACGACGTGGACGGCACTGGCGTACCATGGTAGTGACCACCTACCATGCGCGGTAACAATCACAAAAGGGCAAAACTGTAAAAATAACAAAAGACAACATACCTTTAAATATAGGCGCAACGAAGAGTCAATCGAGCAATTTGCGACAACTGGCATGGCAAAGAAATACAGGGAGGCCAAACATACGACTACCCCCATGGTGGACTGAAGAAATAGAGTCTGCATGGGTAAAGAAGAAGCAAAATGTCAGGGAGTGGCAACATAAGATACGACAGACGCATGCCACCATGGAAAGCAAAAAAAAAAGAGTTAGAAATTACTATGAAGAAGACCACTGAAGCCTTTAAACAAATCGTAAAGGAAGACAAGAAAAAACGCTGGGATAATTTCGCACAAGACGTTGCAGCCGACAATGCCCTATACACATCTTGGAAATTACACAAGACAATGAATCGAAAAACTGGCACAAAATTAAACTTGTGCTTGAAGGACGAGTTGGGACTAATACTAACCACAGATGAATTAGAATTGAAGCGCTTTCTTCAGCAGATATCTCCAACAATCAGATCAGAACAATATTGATGAACCTAAGACTATAGTGGCCAGTTTAACAGCATCGCTGGTAACAAACGATATCGCTTATGAGGAAACTGGTCTCGTTGGAGGATGTAAAAGAGACCATAAAGAAAACATCAGATGGCGCACCAGGACCCGATGGAATACGCTACAGCCTCCTGAAAGATATTTTAGACGACAGGCTTAAAACAATTGTCGATGATTTCAACACGTCTGAAAACAAGACGCATACCAGATGAGTGACTACACAGCTACCTTATCCCCCTGGCAAAGCTAGGCAAAGACACCTCCGACATCAAGAGTTATCGCATCATCACTTTACAAAATGTCTACGGCAAGGTGCTGGAGAGGATAATCGCTAGACGACTGGAATTCGATTTGGAAAATAGAGGCCTACTTCCTGACACTCTAGGTGCATACAGACCGGGGAGAGAAACGACCACTTATGCGGCAATCCTCGCATTTGACATCTACGAGGGCTTTGGAGGAAACAGTAGTCGCCACGGTGGACCTAGAAGTTGCTTACAACATAGTCAACTTTGGCCAGCTAATACATCTGCTAAGCGAACTCAGCATCGACTAGTGGATGATTCGATGGATAGCAATGGTGTTAATGTCCAGACTTGTTGCTCTGAGATTGGAATCATAGACATCAGAGATCAGAATTATAGAACAGGGATTGCCACAGGGATCGCCACTATCACATGTACTCTTTATCGTCTACCTACACATACAAAATAGCGCAGCTTCTGGAGGCTGGGACCGGCAGGATACTAACATATGCGGACGACCTCTTGCTGTACAAGCACGGCAGAAACAGAAGAGACATGATTGATGACTTCCAGCGTAATCTAGAAGGAAGCTTTGTCGCTCTGGAGCACTAACTACAAGGCAGTCATCAATCCCACAAGGCAAACATCGTCTGGTTTTCACTGAACAACAACATGGTCACAGACACAGTACCATCAGCTACATGCATGGACATCAACATTGACAGGAAGCAGACTATGAAGTATCTAGACATCACTTTTGATAGAAGTCTATCTTTCGCGAAACATGTGGACAGTGTCATTCAGAAAGCTTGGAAGGGTGTCAGTGCAGTAAAAATCGTGTCAGTGCAGTAAAAATCATGGCATCTGCAGAGATGCCACAGCGAACCCTTTTTCAGATGATTCAGGCAGTGGCATTATCTGTATTGGACTCTGGTTTAGGTTTACTGATACTGTTGCATGCAGGCACAGGTGGATAGATTGGAGAGAGTTCAAAACAAGGCCATGAGAGCTGTCCTAGGATACATAATAGATACACACATCGTGAACATGAGGTTTCTCCTAGACCTACAGAGAATCAAATCAAGACATAAAATATATCAGGCTAAAGAATACTTCAAGGTCGCCAATAATAATCATCACCTCTTACACCAATCTCTAGACAACACAAAAGGAAGGCGTATAAAGAGAGGAAGGTCCTGGATGGCAGAGGCAGAAGATACCCTACTCAGATTTGTGAGCTGGATGAAGTGGGAGGAGGCTGTGAATCGGTGACATTTGGCAAAGAGAGAAAGTTATTGACAACAGTTGTGATATAGATAGGAAGAGAGTGCCGCGACTGGGCTGCCAACAGAACAGAGGGAATGATCCAAGAACTCATACTGCAGCACTCGAAGCCACACGATATAATACCTTACACAGACGGCTCAGTAACACAAGAAACAAACAGGTGTGGTAGGGGTTAGGTAACCTACCAAAATGGCAATAAATTAGCTGCGAAGTCAGCTGCGTACTCCACTTCAATATCGAGTATGAGAATGGAAATAGAAGCTGTGACAGCAGCTCTCACTTGGCTGGCGACGGAACCACCAACAGACCAGCGATTCTATCGGACTCTCAGAGTATGCTGCGCAAGATAGAAAAGTGTATGATCAGAACTGAATTTGTCACTCTTCTCAAAAACGCGCAGAGCATTACATGGGTCTACTGTCATGCTGGGGTCGGGGAAAACGAAAGGGCCGATGTGTTGGCTGGTAAATTCTTGAAGAACGGCACCGAGATAAGAAGAAACATAACTGAATTGTTTAGAGCAGTTATGGATACCCTACGAGAAGACGATGGGGAAGTCGAACGAGACAATGTACATATTTAGAGAATGGTAGAAATGAGAGTAGCTAGAGGCGATAGGAGAAAGTGCTCCCTCTCCAGAAAGATCAGAAGAACTCGTAATAAGCAACTGACTGGGACACTGAGCTTATACACTTTTAGACGGCTGACGGAACGGCAAGCAGAGAATATATGGGATTCCCCCAGTGCTGTGACACTTGTTCCTAATAAAGAATCAAGAATCATAGAATACCGAATGACCTACATTTATGAAGAATTAGAGTCTGAGAAAAGATATCAGGAACTCCCTGTACTTTGGTACAATGACGTATGCAAACGCGAGATACGTGATACGGAATCATGGGAACATTGTGCCATGGATTGTGTTGCATTGACCGAAAAGTTCACGGATGGTGTAAAAACTAAGGATAAAATTATAGGAGATAGTTTAAAAGGCTGAATGTCTAAAAAGGCACACAACAACACACGATGGTACATAAGCCTGTGATTAACTGTACACACTGTGGGCGGCTCATTCCTATTTCTTACTCAAATTGGTCTTGTGAATCACATCCATCATCGCTATTATGATATATTATGCTATATTATGCTATATTATGCTATATTATGCTATATTATGCTATATTATGCTATATTATGCTATATTATGCTATATTATGCTATATTATGCTATAGATCGTAGACTATGCTATATTCCTTATAGCATAACAATAATACTATTGTCTGGACGGAAAAGTGCCTACTACTATAGATTTATTTGTATTTCAAGAATATCAAGTACAATCTTGATGTATTACTAGCTTCGATCAATGAGCTTGGTAGATAGAATGCGTTTAATAAAGTAGAAAAGACTCATCTGAGCCGTGAACTATTGAAACTATTTTAACCTCTGCTACTGCCGTTTTAATCAATATACAATCTCTCACATATTGCTTTACACATAATGTTGATGAAGCTATGTGACAGCACAGAGCACGTCATCTTTTGTTAAAATAAATTACTACGCACTACTGCAAACGGTTTGTCTAAATGTAGGGGGCCACGACCATAACTACCGTTGAGAGGAAGGCATTAGAGCAATTCAAAACTCCCCTTAAGAAAACAATTCGATAACAAAAGTAAGAGCTCTCCCTTAAAAAAAAAAACAAATACACAAAAAACACACACACACAAACCACTAGGATATCATTTAAACAGCTAGCTGGCAAACAAAAATGGTCCACAAATACGGTTGATGTGATGACGTGTTTTACAGATATCCGATTTAACATTAGTAGCATATCCTATTCAGGACGTAGCTATCAACCCAGAATTTTTTTGGCTGTGGTGATTTTCTAGGCAATATAAATACGTTCAGTAGTTTGTCATTGCTTTCTGAACGGTCCGGGTGCACAATTGCCTGTGGCGGGGATTTCATATAAGTCTTTTCTACAACCACGCAGAGCAGCAGCAAAACTAAACAGATCGGTTGCTCTGCTTCCTGTTACAAAACTTAATTCCCAGGGGAGTCATATTCGAAACCTATTTTATGTTATGACCAAAGCCATAGCTTTATCAGGGCGTATAACTTCATCACTGCTGATAATTGATAGCAATCAGTGGCGTAGTGAGGGGGGCGGAGGTGCGGACCGCCCAGGGCGGCATCATCGGGAGGGCGCCAAATTTATTTTCGTCCAGTCTTTCACAATCACTGACATATTTTTTTTAATGTCACAAGGGCGGAAAATTATTATTCCGCCCCGGGCGCGATTGACCCACGCTACGCCACTGATGGCAATTACAGTTTATTGTGATTGTTAAAGTTATGAATGATTAGACAATGACGATATGGTCTAGTATTAGTTTCAAAATATATAATAGGTTAAGAGAATTGAATTATAAAGCAGTGTCATAGAACACGGTTTTATTTTCTAGGTGCACTCCTGTCTGGCCAGTTTTTTTACTTCTTCTTCTTTCGTTCACTTGAAACATGTCTATATCTGTAATTCTGTCTCCTGAATAAAACTCGCTGTCTTTTGTAGTTCATACAGTGTCCCATAGAGCTTTGATTCCAGTGTTGTTTCCTCTGGCCAATATGTCTGCCTCAGCGTTTCATGCTCAGGACACTCTTGAAGTATATGTTTGGCAATCTGTGCTGCCTGTCCACAAGTACACATGGCAGTGTTACCAATCTTGAACTTTGTATACATGTGACTGCGGAGTCGGTTGTGTCCTGTTCTGAGACGTAGAATTATAACTTGTTCTGATCTGTTCATACTAGTTTTTTGACTAACTTTAGTGTCTTTTTTTTTGGTTTGATCAAGTAAAATGTATCTCTTATGGTGATGTACGCTCCTTTCAACTACGAACGATAGTTCAATTTGATTTTATCAGGGCTTTACAATTATAAAAAATAGTGAGGTAGCGGTTCTGGTAATCAAGTTACCACGACCTTCAGAATTATTATTACATTTTTTACTATTGGTGCATGCATCTTGTCACTGTAAATACTTGCTAAATAGCGATATTAACGTTCCTCGACCTTTACCTGGAACCTGTTTCCTGCTGATTGCTAGGCGGAACACGAGCGCTATTTCTCTTATTTTTGCAAATCATGACAGGCGGGCGAGTGACTTACACACTAAGCTACCGTGTCTCTCTACATAGGATTACAATGGCAAATAAAAAATTACCAATGTAATGAAGAATACATACTAACGAGACAACGACGGACGTTGTTTCGACCATAAAAAAACTCCGCCAGGAGGGTAAACAACAAACAACATACTCAACATAATAAAGCACACATGGTGTGACAATGGTAGAAGGGAGAGATTAAGGCCCAGTATGAAACACATAATGGGATAGAGAAGGATCAAAGCTGGATGGGTTCAGAAGAAGCAAAATGTCAGGGAGCGGCAACATAAGATACGACAGACGCATGCCACCATGGAAAGCAAAAAAAAAAGAGTTAGAAATTACTATGAAGAAGACCACTGAAGCCTTTAAACAAATCGTAAAGGAAGCCAAGAAAAAACGCTGGGATAATTTCGCACAAGACGTTGCAGCCGACAATGCCCTATACACATCTTGGAAATTACACAAGACAATGAATCGAAAAACTGGCACAAAATTAAACTTGTGCTTGAAGGACGAGTTGGGACTAATACTAACCACAGATGAATTAGAATTGAAGCGCTTTCTTCAGCAGATATCTCCAACAATCAGATCAGAACAATATTGATGAACCTAAGACTATAGTGGCCAGTTTAACAGCATCGCTGGTAACAAACGATATCGCTTATGAGGAAACTGGTCTCGTTGGAGGATGTAAAAGAGACCATAAAGAAAACATCAGATGGCGCACCAGGACCCGATGGAATACGCTACAGCCTCCTGAAAGATATTTTAGACGACAGGCTTAAAACAATTGTCGATGATTTCAACACGTCTGAAAACAAGACGCATACCAGATGAGTGACTACACAGCTACCTTCTCCCCCTGGCAAAGCTAGGCAAAGACACCTCCGACATCAAGAGTTATCGCATCATCACTTTACAAAATGTCTACGGCAAGGTGCTGGAGAGGATAATCGCTAGACGACTGGAATTCGATTTAGAAAATAGAGGCCTACTTCCTGACACTCTAGGTGCATACAGACCGGGGAGAGAAACGACCACTTATGCGGCAATCCTCGCATTTGACATCTACGAGGGCTTTGGAGGAAACAGTAGTCGCCACGGTGGACCTAGAAGTTGCTTACAACATAGTCAACTTTGGCCAGCTAATACATCTGCTAAGCGAACTCAGCATCGACTAGTGGATGATTCGATGGATAGCAATGGTGTTAATGTCCAGACTTGTTGCTCTGAGATTGGAATCATAGACATCAGAGATCAGAATTATAGAACAGGGATTGCCACAGGGATCGCCACTATCACATGTACTCTTTATCGTCTACCTACACATACAAAATAGCGCAGCTTCTGGAGGCTGGGACCGGCAGGATATTAACATATGCGGACGACCTCTTGCTGTACAAGCACGGCAGAAACAGAAGAGACATGATTGATGACTTCCAGCGTAATCTAGAAGGAAGATTTGTCGCTCTGGAGCACTAACTACAAGGCAGTCATCAATCCCACAAGGCAAACACCGTCTGGTTTTCACTGAACAACAACATGGTCACAGACACAGTACCATCAGCTACATGCATGGACATCAACATTGACAGGAAGCAGACTGTGAAGTATCTAGACATCACTTTTGATAGAAGTCTATCTTTCGCGAAACATGTGGACAGTGTCATTCAGAAAGCTTGGAAGGGTGTTAGTGCAGTAAAAATCGTGTCAGTGCAGTAAAAATCATGGCATCTGCAGAGATGCCACAGCGAACCCTTTTTCAGATGATTCAGGCAGTGGCATTATCTGTATTGGACTCTGGTTTAGGTTTACTGATACTGTTGCATGCAGGCACAGGTGGATAGATTGGAGAGAGTTCAAAACAAGGCCATGAGAGCTGTCCTAGGATACATAATAGATACACACATCGTGAACATGAGGTTTCTCCTAGACCTACAGAGAATCACATCAAGACATAAAATATATCAGGCTAAAGAATACTTCAAGGTCGCCAATAATAATCATCACCTCTTACACCAATCTCTAGACAACACAAAAGGAAGGCGTATAAAGAGAGGAAGGTCCTGGATGGCAGAGGCAGAAGATACCCTACTCAGATTTGTGAGCTGGATGAAGTGGGAGGAGGCTGTGAATCGGTGACATTTGGCAAAGAGAGAAAGTTATTGACAACAGTTGTGATATAGATAGGAAGAGAGTGCCGCGACTGGGCTGCCAACAGAACAGAGGGAATGATCCAAGAACTCATACTGCAGCACTCGAAGCCACACGATATAATACCTTACACAGACGGCTCAGTAACATAAGAAACAAACAGGTGTGGTAGGGGTTAGGTAACCTACCAAAATGGCAATAAATTAGCTGCGAAGTCAGCTGCGTACTCCACTTCAATATCGAGTATGAGAATGGAAATAGAAGCTGTGACAGCAGCTCTCACTTGGCTGGCGACGGAACCACCAACAGACCAGCGATTCTATCGGACTCTCAGAGTATGCTGCGCAAGATAGAAAAGTGTATGATCAGAACTGAATTTGTCACTCTTCTCAACAACGCGCAGAGCATTACATGGGTCTACTGTCATGCTGGGGTCGGGGAAAACGAAAGGGCCGATGTGTTGGCTGGTAAATTCTTGAAGAACGGCACCGAGATAAGAAGAAACATAACTGAATTGTTTAGAGCAGTTATGGATACCCTACGAGAAGACGATGGGGAAGTCGAACGAGACAATGTACATATTTAGAGAATGGTAGAAATGAGAGTAGCTAGAGGCGATAGGAGAAAGTGCTCCCTCTCCAGAAAGATCAGAAGAACTCGTAATAAGCAACTGACTGGGACACTGAGCTTATACACTTTTAGACGGCTGACGGAACGGCAAGCAGAGAATATATGGGATTCCCCCAGTGCTGTGACACTTGTTCCTAATAAAGAATCAAGAATCATAGAATACCGAAGGACCTACATTTATGAAGAATTAGAGTCTGAGAAAAGATATCAGGAACTCCCTGTACTTTGGTACAATGACGTATGCAAACGCGAGATACGTGATACGGAATCATGGGAACATTGTGCCATGGATTGTGTTGCATTGACCGAAAAGTTCACGGATGGTGTAAAAACTAAGGATAAAATTATAGGAGATAGTTTAAAAGGCTGAATGTCTAAAAAGGCACACAACAACACACGATGGTACATAAGCCTGTGATTAACTGTACACACTGTGGGCGGCTCATTCCTATTTCTTACTCAAATTGGTCTTGTGAATCACATCCATCATCGCTATTATGATATATTATGCTATATTATGCTATATTATGCTATATTATGCTATATTATGCTATATTATGCTATATTATGCTATAGATCGTAGACTATGCTATATTCCTTATAGCATAACAATAATACTATTGTCTGGACGGAAAAGTGCCTACTACTATAGATTTATTTGTATTTCAAGAATATCAAGTACAATCTTGATGTATTACTAGCTTCGATCAATGAGCTTGGTAGATAGAATGCGTTTAATAAAGTAGAAAAGACTCATCTGAGCCGTGAACTATTGAAACTATTTTAACCTCTGCTGCTGCCGTTTTATTCAATATACAATCTCTCACATATTGCTTTACACATAATGTTGATGAAGCTATGTGACAGCACAGAGCACGTCATCTTTTGTTAAAATAAATTACTACGCACTACTGCAAACGGTTTGTCTAAATGTAGGGGGCCACGACCATAGCTACCGTTGAGAGGAAGGCATTAGAGCAATTCAAAACTCCCCTTAAGAAAACAATTCGATAACAAAAGTAAGAGCTCTCCCTTAAAAAAAAAAAACAAATACACAAAAAACACACACACACAAACCACTAGGATATCATTTAAACAGCTAGCTGGCAAACAAAAATGGTCCACAAATACGGTTGATGTGATGACGTGTTTTACAGATATCCAATTTAACATTAGTAGCATATCCTATTCAGGACGTAGCTATCAACCCAGAATTTTTTTGGCTGTGGTGATTTTCTAGGCAATATAAATACGTTCAGTAGTTTGTCATTGCTTTCTGAACGGTCCGGGTGCACAATTGCCTGTGGCGGGGATTTCATATAAGTCTTTTCTACAACCACGCAGAGCAGCAGCAAAACTAAACAGATCGGTTGCTCTGCTTCCTGTTACAAAACTTAATTCCCAGGGGAGTCATATTCGAAACCTATTTTATGTTATGACCAAAGCCATAGCTTTATCAGGGCGTATAACTTCATCACTGCTGATAATTGATAGCAATCAGTGGCGTAGTGAGGGGGGTGGAGGTGCGGACCGCCCAGGGCGGCATCATCGGGAGGGCGCCAAATTTATTTTCGTCCAGTCTTTCACAATCACTGACATATTTTTTTTAATGTCACAAGGGCGGAAAATTATTATTCCGCCCCGGGCGCGATTGACCCACGCTACGCCACTGATGGCAATTACAGTTTATTGTGATTGTTAAAGTTATGAATGATTAGACAATGACGATATGGTCTAGTATTAGTTTCAAAATATATAATAGGTTAAGAGAATTGAATTATAAAGCAGTGTCATAGAACACGGTTTTATTTTCCTAGGTGCACTCCTGTCTGGCCAGTTTTTTTACTTCTTCTTCTTTCGTTCACTTGAAACATGTCTATATCTGTAATTCTGTCTCCTGAATAAAACTCGCTGTCTTTTGTAGTTCATACAGTGTCCCATAGAGCTTTGATTCCAGTGTTGTTTCCTCTGGCCAATATGTCTGCCTCAGCGTTTCATGCTCAGGACACTCTTGAAGTATATGTTTGGCAATCTGTGCTGCCTGTCCACAAGTACACATGGCAGTGTTACCAATCTTGAACTTTGTATACATGTGACTGCGGAGTCGGTTGTGTCCTGTTCTGAGACGTAGAATTATAACTTGTTCTGATCTGTTCATACTAGTTTTTTGACTAACTTTAGTGTCTTTTTTTTTGGTTTGATCAAGTAAAATGTATCTCTTATGGTGATGTACGCTCCTTTCAACTACGAACGATAGTTCAATTTGATTTTATCAGGGCTTTACAATTATAAAAAATAGTGAGGTAGCGGTTCTGGTAATCAAGTTACCACGACCTTCAGAATTATTATTACATTTTTTACTATTGGTGCATGCATCTTGTCACTGTAAATACTTGCTAAATAGCGATATTAACGTTCCTCGACCTTTTCCTGGAACCTGTTTCCTGCTGATTGCTAGGCGGAACACGAGCGCTATTTCTTATTTTTGCAAATCATGACAGGCGGGCGAGTGACTTACACACTAAGCTACCGTGTCTCTCTACATAGGATTACAATGGCAAATAAAAAATTACCAATGTAATGAAGAATACATACTAACGAGACAACGACGGACGTTGTTTCGACCACAAAAAAACTCCGCCAGGAGGGTAAACAACAAACAACATACTCAACATAATAAAGCACACATGGTGTGACAATGGTAGAAGGGAGAGATTAAGGCCCAGTATGAAACACATAATGGGATAGAGAAGGATCAAAGCTAGATGGGTTCAGCAAGATAAGAGAAGACAAATCTATTATGACGAGCGGATAGGGTGGACACGAGGGTGATGATGAGAATGATTTAATAAAGGATGAGATTATAAAATGGAACAAAATATAAAATGGCTGCCCGCTCCTTTACAGTGTCTCATTTTGGACAAGACAAGACTCAGTTTCAGTGATCCGAGCTAAATACATTTTTATTTTATTTGACTTGATTTTCATTCCATTTTAACGTTCTTTTTTCACTCTATCCGTTCTTTCACTTTTTCCATTTTCTTTTACCTCCTTATCTCATCACTTATGCCTCCCTCCCATACCTTTTACCGTGTCATGATAACATGTCTGTGCTCCTCCAGTCTTCTCTTCGCTTTTCTCCTTCTTTTCTTCCTATCACCGCCATACCCTATGTGTGTCTCTATGTAAAATGTCTGTGTTCTTTTATTTGTCCTGATGAAGGCTTTTAAGTCGAGGCGCCGTTTGTACTGTGCCTCGTTGGCAGGTTGTTTTATTGACATATTTTGGTAACACGTATGCCTATTTCTGTTAATTTTGATAAAAAAAATGAAGAATGAAACGGGGTACTTATTTCGAAAAGCGTTGCGATCCTGCCTGTAGGCTAACGTGACAGTATGACAAAGTACAACACAGACCGAAGTCGCCTTGGCTAATTTTGACATGTGACTCCAAGTATATAAATAGTGACCAACCAGAAACGCGACAATAAAAAAAACCATAACGAATGATGTCTTAATTAATTATGTACGGAGGTCTTCTACTGTCGAGGGTCTCGGACTAAGCATTTAACTAGTAGGCCTAATAAAAGAGAGTAACAGCAAATGAATGTTATCACAATAATGTCGCTAAATAGCTTTATAGTGATTTCAGAAAAACAAGCATGCCTATTGGTAATCAATAACAAACAACAAATGATGATATAGCAACAACAAAAGGTGTACAGTGGGTACACACTAAACTCCAATGTTGTTTCTTCGTTTCTGACGTTAGCTTGAGACCCCTTCAATATCCCAGGTGACGTAAAGTTTGTTATACACAACGTCAACACTAGGAGACCAGAGGGGTCTTCGAGGACCCTACACCCTCCACTAAGCGTCCCATTACAGGACGTTGGCGTGGTCGCTACAGGTGCAGGAATCCCCTCAGACGATGCCGATTTTCTTCCCTGTTACAGGATTCAACTCGGCATGGTTTTTGAAGTGATTGAGAAAATCACCCAAAACGAAGTAAGCGTCACTTTATTTTAGTGTCTTGGATGATGTACAGAGTATTCCGTGACATCTCCTCTACACAAACCAAAATGAATCCAGACTGTATTTATACCACATGGATAAAACACAGCCATTCGCTGCACATTTCGCTCTTAATTTAGTTCTAAAAGTCGCCGTGGTTAACTAGTTTATTTATAGACATGACATTATTGTAATAGTTTAAAAGAAAAATTGCTGCGACATATACATTTTTCTTTTTCAGACATGTCAGACATAATTAAATGACCTTTACCTTTTAATGTTCAAAAGTATTAACACAAATGTATCAATTCAACACATGTTTCACACGTAGATTCTATGTCGGGGATCTTTACTAAAGAAAACAGCTTCATTTTAGTGGGATTTTTTTGGATGACTTTTCGGAAAACAGTAAGGATGGGAAAGAGAAAATATAATTTCATTGTATCTTTGGCGAGGATCGAACTGCGGACGTTTGTCGAGTATGTTGTATCAGAGCTGTGTCTATTAAAACAAATTCCTACTTGAATGTTCTTGTATAAGCTATTATTTGAAGAAACATTGTTTTGCCTCTATGTTATTTGTGACACAAGTAGGCATATCGTTCCTTGTAGTATGGATATAGATTTAGTAAATTTGTGGTCACGAGGATACTTCAATATTTGTACGGGATGTTCGTTGTTGTTGTAGTAGTTAAGTCCTTGTTTCGATTGGTCTGTTCTCAGTGACTTGAACACATAGATTGAATGTCTTGACAAAATCATATCTTTATTTGGGGATGGGATTGGTCAAGTAGGGAAAGCCTGTTTGCATGAGTTGCAAGGCGATTCGGTGCCGCTAGAACAGACCTGGTTCAATTTCCGTTAGCCTTATGAACAAAAAATATACATATACCCATATTAAAGGACAGAAAGATGTGATGATGGATATCCCTTTATATACTGTTTTTTTGGCACAAAATGTCACGCACTATTTTTATAAAGTGTGTGTGTGTTGAAGGATTGGGGGTGGGAAGGGGGTTGTAGTTCAAAACCCCATCAATATTCCTTGTTTTCATGATCTAATTTGGTCATGTTTCTTATATACTTGATTGTTTTTGGGATCCTAGAGATAATAAAATAATATTAATTTACACTGCCATGCATGTCGCAAGAGGCGACTAATAGGTTTAGGTATGAGGTTTGCTGCCACATTCCACAAGAATGCTAAAGTGACCCAATACCTTGTTGAAGGCTGACAGATATGTTGAGAAAACTGACCCACTACTGACCACATTTTGCTAACTGGCAGTAGCTTAACTCCCTATTCCTGACCACATTCTGCTAACTGGCAGTAGTTTAACTCCCTTTTCCTGACCACATTCTGCGAACTGGCGGTAGCTTACTCCCTTTTCCTGACCACATTTTGCTAACTGGCAGTAGGTTTAACTCCGTTCTCCTGACCAAATTATGCTAACTGGCAGCACCTTGAAAATTAGCACAGAAGTTAACTGAAACATATCTTTTATGTATTTAAAATAGTTTGTCATACGAGCGATGTCACAAAAGCAACCACAATGGCAATCTTTTTTTAAGGAGAGAAAGCAATCATTCTTTATACAGTACCCTGAAAAGTCAAAGAACACTTTACTGACATTTCTTTTTGGAGAGGATCTTCTGTCATCATTGAGTATAAAAATTATACAAACAGTATAGTTGCGAGTTGTTTGTATCATAACTGAGCATAGAAATTATACAAACAGTATAGTTGAGAGTTGTTTCTGTCATAACTGAGCATAGAAATTATACAAACAGTATGATTTAGAGTTTCTTCTGTCATCATTATGTATAGAAGCTATACAAGTAGTATAACTTTTATAACAGTATAAAATAAAACAGTCTAATATTTCGACCTGACGAAGACTCTCATCCAGACGATCAGATTTCTTTAAAATGTGTAAATATTTTTTTAAAAACGTGTGCAATAATTATGAAAATATCCGTTCTAAATACACATTTGAACTGGTTTATTTTTTTGTTTTTGTGAGCTATTATTTTCTCATTGGTCAATTTCATTTTTTGTCATATCCAATGTCTAAGCGGCACGTAGCTACCCGGGGACAAAATATGAAATGATGCGTTCTTTTTCTTCTTCTGAGTTCGTTTTCAAACTTCTGCTGTTCAACGCTTTTCGACCTGACAAATCAGGTCTCATAGTGGCTTCTGACTTCTGGGCAACTTTAACTTTGTATGGGGCGTGACAGCTAATACCACCCATAAAACCTCCTTAGTAGCATTTTATGACGTGCATGGATGATATAGTGTTGCCGTTCTTTGCTTCTCTTTCGGACTCCGACAACACCAAATTAGATCGGACGCCATTGATGTATCGGAGTGCCATGATACTAGTTAAGTTAATGACTAAAGCAATAACGTGAAAAGTATAACCAGGGACTGGGATAAGGGGATATCCATAGATTACGTCAACAGATTTGTGTCAGTTTTTTATCACCACCCCATCTTGTCAATACTGTCACGAATTGAAGTCCCCATGTTTAATTATAACACGAATTTTCCCTCCTTCTAAAAATAATTTTGTTTTTGCATAAAAAATACGAAAAAACATTATTTTCAGATGTGCTGAAAGAATTCCAAATTTCAAACAATTTATTTTGTATATAGTGTTTATTGCTGATGTCATGTTTTTGTCAACCCATCCCTCCCCTTTTTCAACAGCTGTCAATATTTTTTCAGAACTCCCCACACCCTTCCTATTTTTAACGTAATTATGTTCAGCCACCAAGAGACAGTAGTGTCAACAACATGAAATGAATATACCAGTACATTGTTAACAAATGTAATCATTGGTACGTGAAAATAAATGTGTTCAGCCTTGAAATCAATATGTGATAGTATTATCAAATCGATTACTAATAATCAAATATAAACATACCACAAAGTGTTTATTTAGGACAAAGTACGGCGACGTTGTGTAGCAACAATGTAAACTCGGAACAACACGCATTTTTTATAGCTTAATCTGAACAATTTCAACTGAAGTCGACAGAAAAATATCTCGCGTACACATCTACTAAATTTGTAGATGATCTAAAATTATCTAGCCTACATTTACACGATCTCACATTACACAGTTATAAGTTTCTTATAATGGTATCACGTGATGTAAAGAAATAGCACGCTTTATGATTAAACCAGTTCAAAAGAAAAAGACGTAGGCCTACTAACGAAGTAAAGAAACGAATGAGAGTGATACTATTGTGATAAACAGGTAACATACGAACTACAAAAATGATACATAGTCCTAGGGTATATGTTCGTTTATTTGATTCGATCCCCAGGAGTTATGAGCAATAAAGCTCTTGTTTCCGACGTGCCTTCTTCAGAGTTTTCTTTCATCTCCAGGAGAATTCCGCTCTGAACGATATATGAAATGCTTCCTGGTGGAATTCCTTACAATGATGGGGAGTATGTCCAAATTTTTTTAGTGTTTTTACATTTTTTTCTTAAGCATCTGATTCTGTTGTACGATGATTTATCTCACTACCCTTTTGGGATATTAAACACTTCTCTGAATGACAGTTTTAAGTAGGGAAGCGGCAGTTAATCTAAATGGATTTGAGCAATGGCGTAGCGTGGGTCAATTGCGCCCGGGGGCGGAATCATAATGTCCCGCCCTTGTGACATTAACAAAATATATCAGTGATTATGAAAGACGACGAAAATAAATTTGGCGCCCTGCTGATGATGCCGCCCGGGGCGGACCGCACCTCCGCCCCCTCGCTACGCCACTGAATCTGAGTCGATTACATCTATACAGGAGGATATTCCACGAAGAAGAGTCCCTCACAACGTCAACGTCTTGCATTTTTCACGAAATTCCCTCCACTGACTTTAAGGATTTCGAAAAGACACTTTCTTTTCGTCGGCTCTGTCATGTCAGTTCATCTCTCACTGTGCTCTAATGTTGAATAGCCCAAATCTTCCATGGGTATCAGTATAATGTTACCCGCCGAAAACGGATGTGTCGAGCCATTGGCGCAAATAAACCGGCGACACAGCGCATTTCCATTCTCTGGACTACATCTTGCTGGAAATCTCATAGGACCATGGTCCTGCTACAAGAGAGATCCAACGGGAGTTTGAGAATGAATGCTGAAGAAGAAGAAGAAGAAGTATAATGTTCGCTCGTGTATTGAATAACCCAAATCTTCCATGGGTATAATGTTCGCTGGTGTATTGAATAACCCAAATCTTCCATGGGTATCAGTAAAATGTTCGCTGGTGTATTGAATAATCCAAATCTTCCATGGGTATCAGTAAAATGTTCGCTGGTGTATTGAATAATCCAAATCTTCCATGTGTATCAGTAAAATGTTCGCTGGTGTATTGAATAACCCAAATCTTCCATGTGTATCAGTAAAATGTTCGCTGGTGTATTGAATAACCCAAATCTTCCATGGGTATCAGTAAAATGTTCGCTGGTGTATTGAATAATCCAAATCTTCCATGGGTATCAGTAAAATGTTCGCTGGTGTATTGAATAACTCAAATCTTCCATGGGTATCAGTAAAATGTTCGCTGGTGTATTGAATAATCCAAATCTTCCATGTGTATCAGTAAAATGTTCGCTGGTGTATTGAATAACCCAAATCTTCCATGTGTATCAGTAAAATGTTCGCTGGTGTATTGAATAACCCAAATCTTCCATGGGTATCAGTAAAATGTTCGCTGGTGTATTGAATAATCCAAATCTTCCATGGGTATCAGTAAAATGTTCGCTGGTGTATTGAATAACTCAAATCTTCCATGGGTATCAGTAAAATGTTCGCTGGTGTATTGAATAATCCAAATCTTCCATGTGTATCAGTAAAATGTTCGCTGGTGTATTGAATAACTCAAATCTTCTATCGGTATCAGTATAATGTTCACTCGTGTGTTTCCGAGGTTTCTTCTTCAGCGTTCATTCTCAAACTCCCACTGGATTTCTCTTGTAGCAGGACAATGGTCCAACTAGATTTCCAGCAGGATGTAGTCCAGAAAATGGAAATGCGTTGTGTCGCAGTTTTATGTGCGCCAATGGCCAGACACATCCATCTTCGGTGGAGTTTCCTGGGTTTGAAAGTGGGGGAAAAGTATAGCAGTATTCTTTACCTTCGATGCATGTTGCAAGAGGCAACTAAAGAGGTTATTGTGGAAAGTTAGTTGGCCCATCCCATATAGTGTCAAAGTGACCCAGAAGCCATGCTTAAATTGGATATGTCAAGCAGAAAGATGTCGCAGCAAATCTGCAAACCATGAAACAGAATTTTCCTTCACTAGACTAGATCCTGCTAATTTGCAGAAGTTTTGAGAATTTAAGAAGAATAGTATAAAATTGATCAACGGTAGTACACCTATGTGTCATCGTACTTAGTCGGCTTACGTCTTTTTATGACTAGATGTCCAACTTCTGAATGAAGAGGCTCATTCTCCAAAGTGGGAGATGGGAGAGGTGTGGTTATTTTTTGACTTAACTTAATGGGAGGAAGGTCCCTGAATTCTTGACAAGGGGTAAAAACTTGCCAAAAATTATTGACGTAGTTTACAGACAATTGTCCCCCCCCCTCAGCTCCCCCCCCCCCAAACAACAAAAAAAACCACTTGACGTTAAAGTAATTTATTGTATATAATGAGGAAGACTCTGACTTAACATTGGTCTTTTGAGTCACATCCATCATCGTCATGGATCGTATATTATATTTCTTATATCACAACAATACAACTATCAACTGGAAAGACGGAAAGGCGATTTACCTAATTTTTTTTGGATTGTGCTGAAGTCGGTTTGGTCCTTCACATATTTAGAGCTTAATTATATTTTAGGGGTTTTGCGACCTCTACTACTTTTTGGGTTGTGCGTCCTGATAGAGTCTATTTGAACACTGTCCACTGGTTGAAATGGGCCGTCTCTCCAAATGAGAGGTAAACTTATCACCTACCATACTTAGAATGTTAAAATTAATACTTATGACTATTTTACAGTAAAATTTCTTTTTTTAGGAGTAGATATATATTTTATTGCAAGAATATGGGACAAAAGAAACAAGCACAAGAGCGAAGCATAAGAAACCAGCCAACATTTACAAATATATAAAAAAGAAGAACGTATTCAATAATAGTTTGTATATACCATACTTCCACCGAAGACATATATGTCGGGCCATTGGCCGGTTACACAGCGCATTTCCATTTTCTGGACTACGTCCTGCTGGAAATCTAGTTGGACTATTGTCCTGCTACAAGAGAGATCCGGTGGGAGTTTGAGAGTGAACGCTGAAGAAGATGAAAAATATACTATATATTTTTTAAGGTAATTTAACTGTAAGTGTTGACATTGCCTGAAAATTTAGGGAAATGGAGAGGAGATGGGAGAGGTAGAGAAAGTGAACACACAACTATCACGCGCTGTTGTTGTGTTTTACGCGTGATCGTTGCATCATGTCTATAAATAAATTGTTAACCATGTCTGAGATAGCGAATATTGACACGATGTGTGCAGCGATTGGTTGTGTTACACTACACCTCCAGTATATAAACATATTTGAGACTCTATCTGGGGTGTAGAGGAGATGTCACGGAATACTCTGTACATCATCCAAGATACCAAAATAAAATAACGCTTACTTCGTTTTGGGGTGATTTTCTCAATCACCTCAAAATTTATGTCGAGTTGAATCCTGTAACAGGGACGAAACTCGGCATCGTCTGAGGGGATTCCTGCACCTATAGCGACCACGCCAACGCCCTGTAATGGGGCGCTTAGTGGAGGGTGTAGGGTCCTCGAAGACCCCTCTGGTCTCCTAGTGTTGACGTTGTGTATAACAAACTTTACGTCACCTGGGATATTGAAGGGGTCTCAAGCTAACGTCAGAATCGTAGAAACGTCAAGTTGGAGTTTAGTGTGTACATATTTGTACATTAGTTATGTTATTGTGCCATCAATTTTATTGTTGTCAATTAGCTCTTTAATCCCCATCGAGGCCAGAACCTTGAAGTGGTGATGGGGCTTAGTTCAGCCATCAGAGGCTGGAAACTAAGACTGGTCGGGCACTCCCACTCGAGCAGGACCATAGTCCGGCCCAATTAAGCAGAGTGCTGAAGACGGAGGCAACCAGCCAAAAGGCACACAGATAATCAGGTTGCCATGCATAAAACACAATGGAAACATGTCTGCATCTAATAACAGTTATGGTGCCTGCCCTGTGGCGGACGTTCAGGCAGGAACGGTGCCGGGCCCTATACCTCGAAAGGGCCCAACTTCAGTTACTGGAAGTCCTTCTCATTTGCCCCGAGGAGCCAGGAGGCAAGTGAATAGAGCTACTGGCCAAACAAACAAACGACCAATAAAAATAATGCACTGGAATGCTGAGGGTGTCAACAGTAAAAGAGATGGATACAGCAAAAAATTGGAGCTTGAAAATGTCCTCAGTGAAGAACAAGTTAATATATGCTGTATCCAAGAAACACACCTCAGCAGCGACATAGCCTTCAAAATCAGAGGCTACCAGTGCTACCGATCTGACCGAAAGGACAGGCGAAAGGGTGGAATTCTGACACTAGTTAAAAACAATATCAGCGCATGTCAGCTGGAAGTATACATGGACGGGGCAGAATACCAGATGCTCCACCTAAAAACAGACAGTGCAGAATTCCATCTCCTGAACTACTACTGCCCAAATGATAAACCATTGGCACTAGACACAATTCCAGACAAAGAAAGGCTTATGGTGTGTGGTGACTTCAACAGCCACTCTCAGAGCTGGGGCTACGATCATATCGACAAGAGAGGTGAGGAACTTGAGAGCTGACAAGATGAAATTAATCTCATCCTTATTAACCAGCCAGCAGACTCACCAACCTTCTACTCGAGAGCATGGCACACCACCTCTACACCAGACCTGGCATTCCACTCACCATGCCTGGAATGGAACATCACACATGTCGTTGGAAAGGAGCTTGGGGGTAGTGACCACAGACCAGTATTTCTGGAAATTCACAATGAAAATACCAAGGACACACTCACTAGGTGGAACTATAAAAGGGCAGACTGGAAAATGTACCAGCATTTAACCAGTGTTCTAGCTAAGGACATGAACTTGGACAAAGACATCAATAGAGCAGTGAGTGAATTTAATAGATGTATACTACATGCTGCTAGTAAAACCATACCCAAGGGGGCACTCAAAAACTACAAACCCTACTGGAATGATGAACTGGAAAAGCTGCAAAATGAGATGGAAACATCTAGACAGCAGGCTGAGAACAGACCTAGCCAAGAACATCACAATAAATATCAGCAAACAAAGGCTAAATTTCAAAGAGCCAAGTTACAAGCCAGACGGAGCAGCTGGAAAGAAAAAACAGAGTCGCTGAACCTAGAAAGAGATACTAGGAAATTATGGAAAATTGTAAAACAACTAAATGATGAAGATACAGGGAGAAATACAAGGATCACACTTTATAAAGATAAAAACATTTTAACAGGTAAACACGCAGCTGATTACTTTGCAGAAGACAATAACGTCAAAGTCAGCCCAGACAAGCAACAGGAGGTTCGAGCGAACCAGCAAAACATTGGACAAGACGAACCTATACCTGAAGTCATGGAGGCACCAATCACAATGAGAGAACTGGAGCATGCAATATCCAAATTGAAAATGAAAAAGTCCCCTGGAGCTGATGGAGTGTCCAATGAAATGATTAGAAACCTGGGAATTGCAGCAAGAGCAAAGCTGCTGCAGATCTTTAACACAAGCTTGTCCACAGGTAATGTACCACAGGCGTGGAGAGAAGCAATAATGATACCTCTCCTCAAATCAGGAAGAGATGGCAACACAGTCTCCAACTACAGGCCCATCAGCACCACAAGCTGTCTATGCAAAACAATGGAAAGCATTATCAATCTTAGAATGCAGTGGTACCTTGAAAGTGAAAACCTTATGGTATCACAGCAAGCAGATTTCAGACAGTGCTACTCTACTGAAGATCAGGCAACCCCAAGAGATTGAGGATGCCTTCCAAGATAAGAAACTGGTACTAGCAGCATGGATAGACCTCAGTAAAGCATTTGATAAGGTCTGGAAAGAAGGGCTCCTAAAGAAATTGCGAAATTGCAGGGTTAGCTCAAGAATGAACAAATGGGTAAAAGCATACCTGCATAATAGAAGAGCCAGGGTACAATTAGATGGTCGCAAGAGCAAGAAAGTCCTACTTCGTCATGGAGTCCCCCAGGGAGGAGTCCTGTCACCCACACTTTTCTTGGTTTACATCAATGACCTAGTTGCTGAACTACCACACGGGATTAAAGTGGCAATGTATGCTGACGACCTGGTGATCTGGTGCACGGAAGAACATGCGACAGTGGCCACTAAACAAATACAAAGAGCTATCGATGCCCTAACCTTATGGGAAAATAGATGGTGCGTCAGCATGAACACAGATAAGTGCAGCACTACACTCTTTACCCTCTCACCAAAACAAAAAGCCGGTCATATCAAGATAGACGGAGAGCTCTTGAAAGAAGACAAACAACCAACATACCTCGGAGTTACTTTTGATGATAAGCTGACAAGGAAGCAGCACATAAACAAAGTAACAACAAAAGCCAGGAGGAAGTTAGCTATCCTGAGAAAACTAAGTGTAATCGCATGGGGAGCCAGTGGGAATATACTCAGTAAAGTTTACCAGCAAGGCATAAGACCACACCTGGAATATGGTTCAGCTGCGTGGTGTCCTGCATCAAACACCACATTACAAGATCTAGATAAAGTGCAAAACCAGGCACTTAGAATAATGTTGGGAGCATTGAAATCAACACCCATAGCAGAGATATAGAAAATGGGAAGAATGCAAACACTTGGCGAACGCAGAGACACAAAAGTACTAATTCAAGCAGAAAAGTTTCAGTGTATGCCAAGTCATCCAATGAAGGAAAGATTCCAAAATCTAGCAATGGGGCGACTGAAAAGAAGCAGCTTTATCCATCAAGCTAAATGACTCCGTAGACAACTTACAGACCTACCTGAAGTTGACAGCCCCTTAAGGTCTGTACCAGAACAAACCCCATGGAGTGAAAGGCATGGAATGCCAATATACATTCAGACCCATGTGAAAGGAATACTAAGCGAGGACGAACTGAACAGTGTGCAGCGGAGGACAGTCACCCTCAGTTTCCTGGATGAGGAATATCCACAAGATATATGGGTCAGAGTATACACAGATCGGTCAGCACAGAATGCTGTGAGGAATGGAGGTTCAGGTGTATATATAGAATATCTACACAAGCCTAGAGATACAATCAGAACACCGACAGGAAAATTCTGCAATAATTATGATGCAGAAATCCAGGCAATTAGTGTGGCAGCTAAAAAACTGCTGAACTCCAACTCGAAGTGACCAAGTCATTTGCGTCTGTGCACTGGGTTTGAAGGTTGAAAATTGTGCCGCTATTGGATTACGAATGTATTTTTTCGAAGGTCACTGGAGACTATTACCTGATCTACGAAGTCGCGCGTTTCGATCGATACTCTTATCAGAAATATTGTTGCTCTGTAAGGGAAACGGTGGGCATACTGCGAATTAATCTTATGTGCATATGAAATCAATCATCTGTGCCTTTTCAGCCATTGCAAACAGTAAAAGCTTTGTTCTTTTGTAGGGCCTATATGTTGGGAATTCTAAATCGGTTTCATGATTTTTTTGATTTTTTTTTTCAAATGGAGTCCTGACCGACTTAATATATGCACTGTCCATATGACAGCCGTACTTGTTGGTTATCAACCACTTCTATTTGCATGATCTGAAATCGTTACAATGTATATCTTTCGTTGCAATATTACGATCTCGTCTAGAACATACACATTGTATCGTGCTCAGTAGTATTTTAGGTTAGCTGTTACTCATACAAGACCACTGTAATAAAATCATCTCACAAAGCAAATATTCTCTAAATTTCATATGACCAATTCGATCATATAGAAGCCGGATGACGGCAGCGAAAGAAAAAAAAAGAAGATATTTAGAGACGGAATAAATCGTTATCGACTTTTGAACAGTTGGACACGTATCAAAATACTATGACCTATATATGACAGGTATAGCACAGCCGTAACCGTCGGGAGATATAGAAGGCCTAACTCATAAACATACCTTCATTCGGTTCGTTTTTAATTATTGTCTGGCTATTAATTGGACACTATTTACATAATTGGAGTCACCCGCCAAAAATAACTAAGGCCGACTACTTATGGCAATAATCACAATAGGCCTTCTAGGTTATAAGTGCACAGGTCGTGACTTGGACACTGTCGTGGCTTACGCCATTTCGTAATATGAAATAATTGCTACCTTTACGTGGAAAAAATTAATGTCCTACATAGTGTACGCCTCAACACGTTTGCCGCACACTTCATTTAATGCTGGTACACACATTTGTTTGCTTTTATTAACACATATGCATCACTCTATCACATCGCAACAATTGACGAGATGTTGCCATGTGCACTTTAGTCGTCTGTGCAGCTTTGGTGGTGGTGGTGTGTGTGTGGAAAAGGGGAGGGGATCATCGTGCAAATATCCATATCTGGAGCAGTCTCATCTTGGAAACGTAACTGTCTGTCTGTCGGTCGGTCGGTCGGTCTGTCTGTCTGTCTGTCTGTCTGTCTGTCTGTCTATCTATCTATCTATCTATCTATCTATCTATCTATCTATCTATCTATCTATCTATCTATCTATCTATCTATCTATCTATCTATCTATCTATATATCTATCTATCTATCTATCTATCTATCTATCTATCTATCTATCTATCTATCTATCTATCTATCTATCTATCTATCTATCTATCTATCTATCTATCTATCTATCTATCTATCTATCTATCTATCTATCTATCTATCTATCTATATGTCTGTCTGTCTGTCTGTCTGTCTGTCTGTCTGTCTGTCTGTCTGTCTGTCTGTCTGTCTGTCTGTCTGTCTATCTATCTATCTATCTATCTATCTATCTATCTATCTATCTATCTATCTATCTATCTATCTATCTATCTATCTATCTATCTATCTATCTATCTATCTATCTATCTATCTATCTATCCATCTATCTATCTATCCATCTATCTATCCATCTATCTATCTATCCATCTATCTATCCATCTATCTATCCATCTATCCATCCATCCATCCATCTATCCATCCATCCATACGTCCGTCCGTCCGTCCGTCCGTCCGCCTATCTACCTACCTACCTACCTATCTACTTATCTACCTACCTACCTGTCTGTCTGTCTGTCTATTTATCTATATCCATCTGTCTGTCTGTCCGTCAGACAGTCCGTTCATTCATCAATCTAATCTAATCTAATCACGCATGGTTTGCGTCTGTGGGTATCACCAATGGCCCATTAGACAAACCAACCATGGAACAGAAAAACCTTAGTAGATGACATGCCGTTATAGAGGTTATCTTCTTATAGAAGCTTCATGGCATGTCATCTATACAAGTATGCTTCTCATACTTTTATTTTGTTGTTACAATGTATTTTATGCCATGTTTTTTTTTGTTTATGTATGCACCCTCATATACGGTTGGTAGGGAGGCAGAGATTTACTGCGCAGCAATGGGGAGGAGGAAACTGACAGCACTGTTTTTTCCTATGGCTGAGGTCCATCATAGATTCACAGATGTGATAATCCCTTTGACTTGAACATTTGGTTGCATGCCTGGAGCAATAGAGAAGTTCGGCATAACCAGTAGTCAAGTGGTGGCGAGGAATGAGCACAGTGAACCCTATCTTGGCTACAGTCGCTCGGATGAGTGCATAGGTTGAAACCTACCTTCCTGGTGGCGTGATAGTTAGTCTCTGGCCCGGGGTGGGCCGAAAATCAACAGACTCCCCAGCAATATAATGCCGTATACAGAAACAACCATGCACACAGTTAAAATGATGTTGAAATCTGTGAACAAAGACAATTGGATGAACAGATGGGCCATGGGGAACACTGGGAGGGAGATCTATAAATATATGACCAGCCCAAATCCTAATGACAATATCAACCTCCTAGAAAGAAAAGACCAGAGTATCATCTTCCGACTGTTCATACAACTTGTACAGCTTAACAATCACCTGAATAGAACACAACCACAACACTCCAGGGTGCCGGCTGTGCACTCATCCCTATGAAACTTTTGACCACCAATTTTTTGAATACCCAGCGCTGGATGATGTCAGGAAAATATTTCTCGCTCCAGGGCCAGATAAATGGAACACATTATATGGAACAAAACAACAGCTCACAAACACATGCATATATCACATAATGGCATTGGGTCAAATGGCATGAGCCCATGGACCGCAGGATCAGCAACCAACCAACCTAATCTAATCTAATCTAACCTAATCTAATCTAATCTAATCTAACCTAATCTAATCTAATCTAATCTAATCTAATCTAATCTAATCTAATCTAATCTAATCTAATCTAATCTAGTCTAGTCTAGTCTAGTCTAGTCTAGTCTAGTCTAGTCTAGTCTAGTCTAGTCTAATCTAATGTAATCTAATGTAATCTAATCTAATCTGGCATTAGACTACAGACTAAGCTACAGCTTTACAGAGCAGTGGCACTTTCCCTGTTGTTATACGCTTGTGAAACATGGACTGTGTTAGACGACATCTGAGTAAGCTCAATTACTTTCACTCAAAGGTTACTTTGTTAAAAATATAAAACTTCACATGACTAAGGGCACTTTGATTATTAGAATTATGATCGAACCAACCAGCATTATTACCATTTATAATAGGAAAATTGATGTAAAACTATATAAGAATATTTTATTGTTACCATTATCATTCAACTTGTCTCAGAAGGGTTATGAACATCAATAGGCAAGAAACTATTCAAGATACCACTATCATTGACAGAGCTGGTATCCCTAGCATTGGCACTATTTTGATGCAGATACAGATTCGTTTGGCAGGTTCATGTGTTTTATACGCCAGATCATCGTCTACCAAATATTTATCTCTCGAGGTCGCCAAAAGGAGAGCTACAAGGAATCATTAGATATTTCACTGAAAGTATTTAACATAAGCTATGATATATGCGTAAATTCTACACGAAACAGAGCTACATTATACTATACAGTTTTAAAAAAAGGCACAACATCTTGTGAAAAGAGGAGAAATGATGCAGCTAAACGGCGGAGAGTAGATAGCAAGTCAAAGGTAGATCAAACGCCATCTAGAGCAGACATTCTAAACCAGGTAACCGCGAACATCTTAGTTCTCTCGTAAGGGCATGTGATTGAGTTATGCAAGTTAAAAAGTGCTCGCGAGCACTAACGATAAAAAAATAATATGCCGTTGTGGGTGGTGCTATCCGTTTGAAAATGATAAGAATCCCTGATCTAGAGCCAATGACATTTGTGACCATCATAGGACTTATTAATCATTTAATAAGTCATAATCAAGTACAAAACTTGGAACAGTAATCACAGAGCATACCCCACACTACTTTCTCACTAGTTTTTATTACAAATTTTGCGTCCGTCGAAGTTTTTATTGTTTTGGAATACCACTGAGGTACGCAATTTTTGTGACATCATCCTGCCGGCACATATCAATGGCTGTTGTATCGTTGTTGAATTTGCCTTCCAACGACAAAGAAGCAGTGCTCGTTACAAATGCGAGGAGTTCTTGAGAGCAAAAAGATATGCGTGCAAGAACATAGGATGAAATTAATATACTGCTCTAACGTAAAAATTTGCTGGGAATGTATTTCTAACAAACACCAACAGAGGATATATACTCCCTAACTTTCATTATATTTACTTGATTCTAAATGCAGACACACCCACTATTTGTTAGTTATTGTGTACTTGCAATAAAATGAAAACAACGCGCAAACCATCATCATCATCATTAAGTGCCGTCTCCGCAACGAAGGTTGGCTGCAGCGTATCTCCAACATCTCCTTTCTCTTGTCTTGGTGGCGCACTCTGTTAGACTGTAACCTGTCCATCTTGTGATGTTACTCTCCCACTTGTATCTCTGCCTACCTCTTGCTCGCTTCCCTTTGACTTTACCCTCAAGTAAGGTCTTCAATAAGGTCTTTTAATGTGTCCAAAGTATTTTATTTGCCTGATCTTTATTTCACTTAGTAGTTCTTTCTTCATATTATGTGTTTTTAGTATCTCTTTATTTGTTTTCTTCTCTTTGCACGATGTTCTCCCTATTCTTCTATATACCAACATCTCAAAGGCATCATTTTTGTCGTTTATACACTACCAATAAACATATGCATTGAATCTTGTTTCGTTCACATCCCGCTGTAATAACGAAATATAGGGGGTCTGTTTTGCGAATATATACGCAATCTTTAGCGGACTTTCATAAGTAATCCATTGGTCGCCATCACTTATGATGGAGAACAGCATAGACTTGTGCATACTGCCATGACCGATCGCCAGTATAGAATGCCTGTTCGCTAAATTTGCAAGGCGATTCTAAGTATATAAATAGTAATAAATACTACATAAATTAAGTACAAAGGTTACCATCAAATCCAAACTGTCAATTAAAAAAATAAAATAAAAAATACTTAACAATAAACAAAAGAAGAAGATTCTTTTTCCACGTCCCGGTCCAACTTGAACTTTTCTCAAGAAACACATAAACATCGAATTGTAAACGATTATTCGGAGACGCTCTTCTTATAGCAGGATGCTCCAAGTAATACATGACGCGCTCAAATTGTTAAATTATCTATCCATCTATCTATACAATATTTCCCGTGTGTGCCTTGCGGCCTCGAAGGTAGAAGAGTTCTCTGGAGATGGCCGTCTTGTGTGCTTTTTGTAAGCTTGTTCCTGTGACTTCTTTGATTTCTGTAGTCCATCTTTTACATGGTCTCCTTCTGGCTTTATAAACGTGATGTACATGTGTCATAGTTATCTGTGGCATGCTGTCTGTTGGTAGTCTGGAAGCATGTGAAAACCACTTGATCTTTTGATGTGTTTCAATACTGGTATTGTTTTGGTTATCCTTCTGATATTATCGTTTCTAATTCTATCTCATAATGACACTCCGAGTATTCTTCGTAGACATGTCATTTCTGCTGTCACTATTTTTCTTTTGTTTTGTGCTGTAATTAAAAGGGAGGGGGGGGGTGGGTGAAGAGAATATGAAAACATTTAAAACATGATGCATGAAACTAGTAGCGGGGGGGGGGGGGGAATCTCAATTTCAATTTCTCTGCCCCCGCTCCCCCATTTTGACATTGCTCATTGGTGGCCTTCAACTGCTTTTTTCCTCATGTTATTTCCCACATACACAATATTCGGGTTTGTGTGTGTTGCCTGTGCTCGCATCTTTCATCTTTTGCATTAGACTTCATTTACTCTGATTTATCACCTTAACAGGTGATTTTTCATCACCTTTGGTATCCAGTTTCCTTGAATCTATGTGAATGCCTGTGTGTCAATGGTGTGCAATAATTTTGAGCGAACATAATTCAACACATCAAACTGCGACTTTTCAATGCAAGTGTGATTCCATCATTGACATAGGCCTATGGATGTGTTAGTTGGAAATATACCGTAATAATGGATAAGAAATTAGTTGCCTTCGAGAACAGATGCCTCAGAAAAATCACAAATACTAATTGGAAAGAATTCAAATAAAACGACATACTAAGAGAGGAGACAAAACAAGAATATGTGACGAACATCATCAGAAAAAACCGCTGGACATACATCAGCCACATTCTTAGAATGAAGGAAGATAGAATTCCACGACACAACTTCATGTGGACACCAGACGGGGAAAGAAAACAGGGAAGACAAAATAACAACGCCCAGAAGAACATTTATTAATGAATTAAAATCAACAGGCATAAATACACAAGCCTTGCAATCCTTTGCAACTAACTGATCGACAGGCATGGAGAACTATGACATCCGCCCTATGTGCCAAACTTGGCAAAAGAGGAACTGACTACTGATCATTCAACAATTATTTGAGTGTGTCTTTCATTACTTGGATCGTCCTGCTGTAAGAAGGATGTCTCCAAATAATCGTTTACAATTCCATGTTTCTTGTTCAATGTTTGTGTTTCTTAAGAAAGGCCCCAATTAGACTGGAACGTGAAAAAAGTCCTTGTTTGTTTGTTTATTGCTAATTATTTATTTTTTACATTGATAGTTAGGCTTTGATAGTAACCTTCGTACTTTATGTAGTATTTAGGCCTATCACTTATCCGTTTGGTTAATGCGGCACTCTCCATTTTGTCGGACAGCCTCTAACAATTTTGGTTATTTATATAAATATTACAAATAGTACTAATTATACAAATAGTAACTAACTAAAAGTCAAACAATAATCAAAACACGTAACGAATGGAGTCGAACTTAATTAATGTAGCGAACAGATCTTCTATAACAGACGACGGTCTCGGTGCAGCACACTTCCACTTGATCAATCCAGAGTGCTCATGTTGTCTCCCCTTTCACTCGACCTGTTCTATTTTGTCACAAAACTGATTTGCCTATGATGCAACCTCGCGGAAGTGTTTGTCTGACATGTTCGTGATACGTCTCTCATGGTCTTGGATCCTATAATTAATAATTTATTCTAGGCAGTAAAGTTATTTTAATTATTATTTCACATATTAAAATTCTCTTTATGTGTACTATTAGTGCAGTATTAGTGTTTTATTTTGCGTGGTCCAGCTGCACTACTTTTTTTCTTATTAGTCATAACGGGAAAATCCTATTCACAATTCTAAAAAGAAAACAAGAATATGTCTGTTTGTCTGCCTGCCTGTCTGTCTGTCTATCTATCTATCCGTTGTGGTCCTTGTTTGCCTTGCGGCATCAGGGGTAGAAGAGGTCTATGCAGATGGCGTTCTTATGTGCTGTTTGTAAGCGTGTTCCTGTGGCTTCTTTTATTTTGGTAATCCAAAATCATTTACATGATCTGCCTCTGGCTTTATAACCGTGACATACAAGAATAAAAACGGAAAATCCCGATGTTTGATGTAATATTTCGGTTTCGGAGAAAAAAACAACAGCGTAGCATAATCAAGTACCCTATACTATACATGGATGAGTACCACAATCTAAAATTTGCACACCATGTTTGATTATTTCAGTATCACAAGTAATGAGCTCAATAGAAAATATATGATTCAATGTTAATTTTCATTCAGGTTATTATAGGCATATAATCTAATATCGACTTAAAACATGATAGGCCTATTGTTCTAAAAAAGCACACAACGAATCAGCTGCAACAATTGCGGTCTGCATTTGAGGAGCAACAATAGTCAGGACCGTCCCATCTTCTCTGCTTCATCCTCATCCTCGTCATCATTTTCCTTTTGCGCTGAAATTAGCGCAGATGTCAGATCTCTCCAATTATGTCTGTTCAAAGCTATTCTGTGCCGTTCTTGGAAAGTATGGATATTGATTGTTTTACTTTCTCTAAGTATTGTTCTTCTGAGTTTTTATTTTGGTCTACCCCTGACTCTTTTGCCTGTAGGTCAAGAGATTGGTGATTTCTTCTTCTTCTTTCGTTCACTTGAAACATGTCTATATCTGTAATTCTGTCTCCTTAATAAAACTCACTGTCTTTTGTAGTTCATACAGTGTCCCATAGAGTTTTGATTCCAGTGTTGTTTCCTCTGGCCAATATGTCTGCCTCAGCGTTTCATGCTCAGAACACTCTTGAAGTATATGTTTGGCACTCTGTGCTGCCTGTCCACATGTACACATGGCAGATTGGTGATGTATTCTGTTGATGTCTGCGCGTAGGACATGCCCGATGTAGGACCAACGGCGTGTCCTGATAACATTTGTGACGCCGTTGCTTACATAAAGATATGCTTACATAAAGATATTCTGGGACGGATAGAGGGGGGGGGGGTGTCTCTGCAAACTAAATTGTGGGGAACCCAAAGCAGTCTTAAACATACAGTTCTATAAATAGCAAATGTAGGATTAGATGGATAGTGACTGATCACAGAGGAAGAAGTTATATTAACAAAATATTTTTTTTTTACAATAGTTAAAAAATTATACTTGGTTATCACAAAATCAGCAATAACAAGGATGGCAAGCAGGGATGGTGATGATGATAGCGCTATCAACCTGGCATTGGTGTCATCAGCTGCTGTGGCTATCTGCAAATGGGACGTGCTGGGGCATCATGGCAGTGACCACCTCACATGTGTTGTTCTCTTAAAAAATGACAAAAGTAAGCAGATAAGGCCAAAGGTAAGATCCTTTAAATATGATCGAAGAGGAGTGGATGTTGTGAGCAGAATTCGACAAGACAAACGTAAGGCTCAAGTAGTGGGAAATCTGGTGTGGGATAGGCCCCCCTGGTGGAACGAAGAGGTTCAAAGGGCATGGAGCGAGAAACGGAAAGCAGTATCACTGTGGCAAAGGGCACGGAAACGTGTTGCGGCTCAGCCCATGGAGGTCGCACAATGGAAACGGAAGAAAGATATCTTAGTCCAAACATTCAAAGATATTGCAAAGTCAGCAAAGGCGTCAAAATGGGACGAATTTTGCAAAGAGATAGCACGCGAAAAGTCGCTAAAATTGTTCTGGCGGTTACACAAATCCATGAATGGTCTCACAAGACGCGTGACTATTGCCGATTTCCAGAGCGACGATACCGTCTGGCAGAAGACGGACGAGACAAAAGGTGCGGCATTGCTGGCACACTACACCGCACAAATTGGTCAGAGAAATGTGGAGGCATATCAAGAAATCAGGAAAACGCTCACAGACACGTGTAAGAACTTGAGCATGGAAAACCATATGCTAATCACAGTTGAAGAAATCAGGAAGGAACTGAAAAGTACAAAAAATACAGCACCAGGGCCAGATGGCATTAGATACGATGACATTAGTCGAAGAACGGATGAGGAGTTGCGAGAGTTGGCGGACATGTTCAATAATAGCCTTCTAAAGGGCACAGTGAAAGAAGACTGGTTGCACAGCTATTTAGTTCCACTACACAAACCTGGGAAGGACCACACCAGGATACATGGCTACAGAATAATAACTATGCAGAATACGATTGGCAAGCTTTTGGAAAAAATTGTGGCCCGGAAGGTATCGTGTTATCTTGAAAGAAATAAGTGTTTACCAACATTGTTAGGAGGATATCGTCCAGGAAAGAAGACATGGCAAAATGCAGCCATATTTGCGCAGGATGTTTTTGAGGGGTTCGATTCGCGCATGGAGACATGTGCGGTCGCAATAGACCTTGAGGATGCGTACAATAGGGTGTCCTTGGATATCTTGATGCACCAGCTGTTAAATCTTGCAGTTAATCCTTTTGTCGTGCGTTGGGTTGGCGCCGCCCTGATGCACAGGGTTGTAGTTCTTAAGTGTGGTAACTGGATATCTACACCAACGGTTATTAGCCCTGGCCTGCCACAGGGATCGCCTCTATCTCCTGTACTTTTCAATGTATACACAGTACATATCGCTGGCAATCAAATCACAGGTGTTGGCAGAACGATGTCATATGCCGATGATATCCTGGTGTATAGACAGGGCAGAAATCGAGAAGAGTGCGTCGTGGAACTACAGAAGGAGCTGGACAGACTGACAAATTGGTGTCGAGATACGGGAGCAGTGGTTAATCCGTCTAAGGCATTCGTGACGTGGTTTTCCTTGAACAATCACATGGTAAAGACACCCATGCCACAAGTTTCGTTGTCCGGGAAAAGTTTAGAAAGAACTAGCACAATGAGATATCTGGGTGTGTTTTTTGACAGAAGCCTGAGTTTCAGGGAACATGTTGACCACATTATCATAAGGGCAGGCAAAGGCTTAGCAGCAATGAAGGTTATGGCTGCTGCGCAATGTGAGCAAAGATTGTTATTTCTTTTGTACCAGGGTTTGGTAGTGGCTGTGGTGGAATATGCACTGGCAATTCTGACTCTTAGCCAAACTCAGATCGAAAGACTGGATAGAGTCTAGAATGCAGCAATGCGTATCATTCTGGGATGCACAAGAGACACATCGACAAGAGCTATGCGATACCTACTTGACTGCCCAACAGCTGAGCATAGGTTACAGTATTGCCGTGCACGGGCGTACCTTCAAATACATGCAGATAAGGAACACCCGTTGTATTCCGAAATACAGAAAGTTAAAGGCAGCAGACTCAAGAGAGGAAGGTCGTGGATGGGATGTGCTGAAGATGTAATACAAAGCGTGTGCCGATTACAGGATGTGGCAGTTGGTTCGGAATGGATAGGTCTACCCACAGATTTCGAAACTTGTTTGAGAGTAGTAATATCACTTAGCAGGGAATGCAGAGAATGGTGTCCCACAGCTGTGGAGAAAGAAGTGCAGGCTTTAATCAGTGAGAATACCAAAGAGGGGGATGTGATTATATACACTGATGGATCTGTAATTAGGCATGTTCGCAGTGCTTGGGCCTTTACAGCTCAGTGCGCAGGTAAAACGATCAAGGAGGAAAGTGGTGCCTTTGCGGTCACTACGAGTAGTATGACCATGGAGACTATGGCGGTGACCAAGGCATTTGAGTGGCTACGCACACAGAAAGTAACGCAGGTCTGCATCTTGAGTGACTCTATGAGTATGATTAAGAAGGTACAAGTGGGTCTCGTTCGCGAACAGTGGATTGAGGCCTTGAGAAATGCGAGCTTGAAGGCGGTTACATTTATTTTCGTGCCGGGACATGTGGGCGTTCGAGGCAATGAAAGAGCGGATCAACTGGCATCGTGTGCGATTGTGGCAAAGGGCGATGGGGCAATGGATCGCGCTGACGTTTTGAACTCCTTAAGATATATAACACGCGAGAGTGAGACGAATGTGGATGATGATTCCTTTTCAATGGCTAGGATTAAAGATCAGGGATTGAGATGCGGTGTTGCTAGAGGTGAACCTTTTGGAGGGCGCAGAAGAATGATGGTCAACCAGCATAGGACCGGTACTGTCAGCAGAAGTGTGATGGCGGATACACTCAAGGAGAGATCGGAGCAACTATGGATGTGTCCAGTTTGCAATGATGATGATCCGACGACTAACTAACTAACTAACTAAAATCAGCAATAAGATTAATGCGCGCCTCTCTTCTCAACAGAATCAAAGAATCAGTAATGGGAAAGTTAGATAAACACTCACATAAATCTGATATTAAGGGATGAGTTTCATTATTTAGCGATACATAGGCCTACATTATAAATATTTCCAAAAGAAAATATATTTATAAGGGATGAAGATAGTCATATCATTTTTTTCTTTCATAAATTATGTTCCTCCAGGGGTGCAAAGGCTACCACACTGCTTTTGGCGGACCTAGGGTTAAAGGGTTAGCAGATAACAAAAATCCCAAATGTACCTCCTTGTGGTGCACCCAGGAAACAGAAACACAACTGCTTGTGCTGATTCTGGTTAAACCTTTTCGGTATCGTGTCCGTGAATGTGGAGGCAGCAGATGGAAAGAGAATTGACTGCAAACAGTGGCGTAGCGAGAGGGGGCGGAGGTGCGGATCGCACCGGGCGGCATCATCAGGAGGGAGGCAAATTTATTTTCGTCCAGGCTTTCCCAATCACTTTCTCGCCTCTTCTCACATGATCTAAGTGGAAACACATATATTCAATGTACAATGTCACCAACATCACTTTCTGTTCTCTTCTCATACGATCTAAGTGGAAACACATATATTCAATGTACAATGTCACCAACATCATTTTCTGTCCTCTTCTCATATGATCTAAGTGGAAACACATAATTAGTCTATGCATTTCTGCGAACCAGTCGATTTTAGTTCTTGATTCTTGATTAGAAATTGGTTTCACAGCAGGCGGGACATCCCCACAAGTTCTCCGCCCTCCGCTCCAGCAGACATCCCAGTGCATGTAGACTCAGAGTCCCGGTCAGATGTTGATTGTGTGATCTTCGTGACTTTCCTAAAAATTTACTATTCCTTCCCTCACCCCTGGACAGCGGTGTGCATAGGGTAATTGCAGCACGGTGCGATGAATATCCCCCCCCCCCAACTGCCTGAAATTGATTTTTAAAATTCCGAGTAAAATTTTACAAGTTTATTAATATTATCGATTTTATCCACATTTAACAAAGATAGAAATAAATTTTACAATGTAAATTTAAAATTACAAATTCACTTTACGACCTTTTTGACTTGCGAAGTTATTATGACTGTGTCGAAGCTCACATCATTGACCAGCTCATGTTCGATTGACATAATTGCGCGGTTGTTTAATCTCTAGTTGCTCATAGTTGACCTGCGATAGTTTTTGATTAATTTGAGTTTGGAGAAACTTCTTTCACGTGCAGCTATACTAACTCCTAGAGTTAGGAACATACACATTAAGATGACAATGTTGGGTACTGAATGGGAAAGCTGATGTTTCTGAATTAAGACAAGTAATTCCATAGGCCCTTGGTCTTTCAAGACCGAAGATGCTGCGACAAAATTCATTAGTCACTTTCTCTCGAGTAAAAATTCATCCTTGTCGATGTCATCATAAAGGAGCGCTGTGAAGATCAAAGTCGACTCGATCGTCGTACAGTTGCTTTGGAGAAAGAAAGCCAAACTTGTCAGCAACCTCATGCATTTGTGCAATTTTTGTTGAACTCTCCTGATTCACTCTATCCATGGAAGCGCATATTTCCAACTAAAGTTCATTTCTGTAGCTTAATTCGGCATCGGCGGCTTCTTCTCCAGGCATCTTCTTTTTACGACGTATTCGCAGATGTGGCTCCGTAGGGATTCCAAGTTCAGAACACAATGACTGCGCATAGCTCAAACTCGCATCGGTTACTCTTTCCCTCGAAGTTGTGAGGAATTCACTCAAAGCTTTCATTTTTGCTGCACAATCCTGAACGCTCAAGCTCTTCTTCTGCATATATGCCTGCGTGTCATTTATTTCCATTAAAACTGGAGCCAAGAACAGAACCCTAGATACGTCAAGAACGTGAATGACTGCATCGCCACCAGCAAGCTGTCAGCCGCGGACTCGTTTCCGAATTTTCGGTTCTCTCAGTTAAAATTTCAAGTGTTTCCAGAATCTTCAGAAAGTGGATTTAAACCATTTTGACCACTTCGCCTCTCGGCTCCAGCGTGTTTCGGCTAATCGTTTGAGACTCATTCCAGTAGTTTTCATCAGCACTTTACAACGGCGAGTGGAATTGGAGAAGAAGGTGTGCAGACGATCAAGCGTGCCGAAGAAGGTCACAGAGTTTATTTCTTCTCGTGCCGCATGGATTCTAGCTAGGTTTAAACTATGGTTAGAACAGGCAATATACTGGGCTTTTGGATTTATATCGCAAATCCTTTTCTGAACTCCCGAATGTTTACCTTTCATCACAGCAGTGCTATCGTACCCTTGACCTCGGCAGTCCATGATGTCGAGGTCGTCCGCCTCGAAAATTCAATCAATTCTTCAAAATCAATCTTGCAATCCCGGCGGAATTGTTTTTTTCTGTGTCAATAAAGTAGATAAAAGAATCTTCAACAGACACACATGGTCAAATGACCAAGAAATATTTTTTTTTTTTTAATGGTGCGGGGGCATCAACTTTGGCACGGCAAAGACACTTAAACCCCATTTCAAAGTTTTAATTATTTTGAGAGGCATTTTGATGTCCATCAAGTCTTGATGCCCGGTGCGACCGCACCACCCTTGGTACGCCTCTGGAACCACCATAAACAACAAGTATCGGTACACTATGAGATAACTGAATAATCTTCAAACGAAAACAATAGTATGTAACATGATTGAAGATATGTACCACATAGAAACATGGAGGCGCTGAAGTTTACATGTGTGTCTTTGTCCATCATAAGTCATGATGACCATTTTTACATCCACTTTTGAAAATTCAATTAGAATTATGACCATGCATAATAGTTCGTAGATGGCTAATGAGCCCTATTCGAGCTGTAAATGTTCTTATACAGTTCGGACATGGAATGACGACTGTAGACGGATGTTGGTCCATCCGTAACTTTCTAGCTACTCTCTGCTGTTGGTCTGCAGCATTTCTCCTCTTTTCACAGGATGATGAGCTCTTTTTTGACTGTAGACATGAAGTTTACATAAATTATCAGCAAAAGAATAAACATTGCTGCAGAAATAACTAAATAGAAAACAAGCCAATGTCAACAGGTGGTATTTCTTTCTTGTGCAATATCTGTATTACAAGCACTTTACAACAATAAACTGCCATACCAGTCATACGTGAAGTGAGCATCCAAAGAAGGGTAGTACTAAAGTGGATACCATCCCACTGAGGCATACCAGGGCGTGAGGAGACAGATAGGCTATGCTGGTAAATTACGGAGCAACACAGTAACAAAAATACCAAGAAATCACCTACAAAGAAAAGGAGACCCGCATCAAAGCTTTCAAAAAAGTCGATCAAAGGCAACTATCAATATCTTGACAGAGCTGAGCAGGTTATTATCTTCCGCTTCAGAACTTGGCATAACATACAAAACAGTCACTTAAATAGACTAAGACTGGCTCCATCACCTCTGCGCCCATATGGGCAGACAGATAAGTTCCGCTGATTGTCTGACCTAGTGGAAAACAAACCCAGCAGTGGCAACGCTGCTCACCCCAGTACCTGCGAGCTGTGATTATTTAGAATTTTTTTTTTTTTTAAAAAGGTAAAATTACAGTGTTAAAATGACGGCAGATGTGAAACAGAAGTGAAAAGGCGAATAGAAGAAAAAAAAACTAGAGCAAAGAAGAATAACAAAACACTATCGCATACCATGCATGTTGTAAGAAGCGATTAAAGAGACTGGCTGTGGAGTTTACAAGCGAATTTCATGATCTTCGATTGCTCCCTAAAGACATACAGGAGGCGTGCGATATGTCTTTGCCCTGACCACGAAGGAATAGAAGAAAAAAGTTGAAATTTATTACAACGATTATTTCTCCTCAACTTAACGATCACTAGAATTTATGCCATCTCTGCAAAACATTTAAAAGACTTTCAGAATAAAATAACCTATTTTTCAAACTAAACCAGTTATCACAAACCAGTCCCCTTCGAGGCCAACTCCTTGACGTGGAGATGGGGCTTAGTCCAGCCAACAGAGGTTGGAAACTAAAATTGGTCGAGCCAACCCAATATCGAGCAGGGTCACAATCCTGCCCAAGCAAGGACAGGTGCTGAAGTCAGAGATGCCAGCCCGATAGGCGCACCTGCAACCATGGTATCATGCAAACTGAATAGTTGACATGTCTGCACGACAAAATTTTAAAAATCGTGATGGTGCTCGCCCTGTGAAGTTCACCCAGGAAGGAGCAGTGCCGGATTCTGAACCTCTACAGAATCCACCCCCAGCTACTGGAGGTCCCTCTAGTCTATCTCGTGAAGCAAGGAGGCAGAAGAGAAAGCGACTGGCCAACCAGACAGGATGAAAACCCCTCTGAATATTATGCACTGGAAATTAGAAATAAAATAACCGAACTAGAAAACACCTTGCACCAGAAATAAATTAGTATTTGCTGCATACAGGAAACCCATCTCAACGAAAAAATAACATTCTTCTTCTTCTTCGTTCATTCTCAAACTCCTGCTGGATCTCCCTTGTAGCAAGAACATTGTCTTACTAGATTTCTAGCAGGATGTAGTCCAGAGAATGGAAATGCGTTGTGTCGCCGTTTTATTTGCGCCAATGGCCCAGCATATCCGTCTTCGGCGGGGAAAAAAATAACATTCAAAATACAAGGGTACCAATGCTTTAGAGTAGACAGGAAAGATCGGAGGAAAGGCGGCATACTAACTCTGGTCATGGATAACATCAACGCCATAGAAACGAAAATACAAGAGGAATGTGCCGAATACTAGATGATTCACATAAAAGACAACTCCATTGAACTGGACATACTAAACTTCTACTGCCCAAATGACATCCCACTAAACATGACCAGTATTAACATCCCAAACAAACACTTTCTTGTAGTAGGAGACTAACAGCCACTCCCAAAGCTGGGGATATAACAATTTAGACAGAAGAGGAGAAGAGATAGAAAGTTGGCAAGATGATAACAACTTAATTCTCCTGAACAATCCACAGGATCCACCAACTTTCTACTCAAGAAGATGGCATAGCACATCAACCCCAGACCTGGCATTCTGCACCTCAGAACTGGCTGTAATAATGGAAAGAACAATAGGCGAACAACTTGGTGGCAGCGATCACCACCCAGTTATCATCCAAGTGAACAAATTAACAATTACAAGACCAACTAAGCCAAGATGGAACTACAAAAAAGCAAACTGACACATATATAAACATAGAGCAAACCTACTTACAAAAGACATAAAATTAACAGGCAGACATTAACACTATTATAATGGAGTTTAATAAAGGAATAATTCAGGCAGCTAAGGAGACAATACCAAGAGGAGCAAGGAAGAATTATGTACCATACTGGACCAATACACTTCAAAAAACTACGGGAAGAACTGACTGGAGCACGTAAAATGGCAGAGAAGCAACCATCACAACAGAATCACATCGCTCTACAAAAAAACCAAAGCAATGTTCACTAAAGAAAAGATAGAAACATAGAGAAGAAGTTGGAGGGGAAAAGCTCAAAAATTAAATTTTGAAAAGGAAGGGAGAAAGCTGTGGAAACTAACCAAGCAAATAAATGATGACAGCAATACCCAGCGACAAAAAATTACGCTGGAAGATTCAGATAAATTCCAATCAGGCAAACAAGCAGCAGATAAGCTTGGGGAATCTTACAGAAAAGAAAGCACACTTACCATCAATACATGTAGACAACGAAGTTATCATTATTCATCAAGAAATGAATAATGATAAGAACAACACAAACTGCCCAGACGTAATGTCCAAATTATTCACAATAGAAGAATTAAAGGCATCTATAGGGAAACTAAAGAATAGAAAACCACCAGGACCGGACGGTGTCACCAATGAAATGCTTAGGAACCTAGAACAGGCAGCAATGTACAAATTATTACAGATATACAACTATAGTTGGGAAACAGGCAATGTACCACAGTCGTGGAGAGTAGCGTTTATGTGTCCTATTATAAAAAAGGCAAGGACAAACAGAAGCCTGACAGCTATAGAACAATAAGTCTAACGAGTTGTCTGCAAGACAATGGAAAGGATGGTCAACAGAAGACTAAAGTGGTACCTAGAATCTGAGAAGCTATTGGTGTCAGAAAAAGCTGGATTTAGAGAGTGCAACAGCACAGAAGACCAAATAACATTCCTGTCCCAGATCATAGAAGACACATTTCAAGAAAAGAAAAAAGTTTTCACCCTATGGATAGATCTTCAAAAAGCTTTCGACAAGGTCTGGAAAGATGGACTGATAATAAAGCTGCAAAGAAACGGAATAGGGGACAACATGAGCAAGTGGATCCGTTCCTTCTTACACAATAGGAAAGCAAGAGTCACCATGGAAGGATACAACAGCAAAAAAGTTCTCCTAAAACATGGAGTTCCTCAAGGCTCAGTATTGTCTCCAACTCTGTTTCTTGTCTTCATAAATGATATAATTTGTGAATTGCCACAAGGTGTAAGAGCGGCAATGTACACTGATGACTTAGTGGTGTGGTGTGTAGAAGAACATCTAAAGATCGCCAACAAAAAAAATACAAAAGGCAGCAGACAAGATAGCAGCATGGGCAGCTAAATGGATGGTAAAGATAAATGCTGAAAAGTCTTCAACAGCACTCTTCACACTCTTCAAATAAGGACAAAGCAGGAGAGATAAAACTCGGAAATGTACATATCCAAACAGAAGACGAGCCGGTGTACTTGGGTACTACGCTAGATAACAGACTAACATGAAGGCCTCACATTGAGAAAATAGGAGCAAGGGCAAGAAAGAAACTTGCCTTCTTGAGGAAATTGGCAGGAACAAAATGGGGGGGGGGGGCAATGAGGAAACTTTGAAGAGGGTATATACTGGTGCAATTAGACCAGTACTAGAATATGGTACAGACTTCAGCAGCCAACTCCCATCTACAAACCCTGAACAAGGTACAAAATCAAGCACTACGCTTTATCACAGGTGCCATGAAGACCTCTCCCATAAATGAAATGGAAAAAAATTACAGGCATCACCCCCTTACCATACAGGCGAGACACTAAGACCATGGTACATGCAGAAAAGTACAAGAGCATGCCAGAACATCCAATGAGGGCCAGACACAGTGACCTAGCTAGTAGAAGACTGAAGAGGAGCAGTTTTATACACCGATCCAAAAAACTAAACAGAAAATATAAGGATGAACTACTAGACATAACAGACAAAGAGAGATATCACCAACACTTTTTCCAGTTCCGTGGGAGCAATACTCAAATCTCACTCATAAACAACTACCACACTATGATAGAACTGAATAATCTTCAAAAGGAAACAATAGTATACTAGATGATTTAAGATATATACCCCAGGAAAGCATGGATACAAGTATATACCGACGGATCAGCAATCAGAGCAGTAAAGAATGGAGTTGCTGGCGTGTACATAAAATATCCATACAAAGAAAATGAATCCACATGTTCACCAACTGGAATATTCTGCTCCAACTACTCTGCAGAAGTACAGGCTTTAAACATTGCTGCAGAAATAATTAAAAACACAAGTCACTGCCAGCAGGAGGTATTTCTTACTGATGCTATGTCTGTCCTACAAGCCCTTGCATTCGAGAAGTGAGCATCCAAAGAAGGGTAGTACTACAGTGGAGACCATCCCACTGTGGCATACCAGGAAATGAAGAGGCGGACAGGCTGGCAAAGGATGGAGCAACACAGGAACAAAAAGGCCAAGAAATCACCTACCAAAAAAAGTAGACCCTCATCAAAGCCGACCACCAAAAAGACAATTACCACTATCTCAACAGAGCAGAGCAGGTTATTATCTTCCGTCTCAGAACAGGACACAACAGATTAAACAGCCACTTAAATATACTAAGATTGATCTCATCACCACTGTGCCTTTGTGGGCAGACAGCTGAACATATCCTGCAATACACTAAACCAGTTAAAGGAAGAACACTGGCCTACAGAGATGGACATCCACAGAAAGATGTATGGGAGCACTGATGAGCTTTCAAATACAGCAGCATTTATTAAGTAAACAGGACTTGCTGTGTAGACATGTCAAACTCCGAACGAGAAGAAGAAGACAAGCCAGTACGAAATCTTAACTATCAAAATTATTTTCTTTCACCGGTAAGATTTTCTAAAAGGAAAAAGACATATGGAGCCAAATCTGGAGAATATGATGGGTGTGGAATAATTCCATTATTCAAATCGTTGACTGTTTGCAACGCAATCCATGCTTTATGGGAAGGTGCATTGTCATGAAGCAAGATCATAATTTGAGTGCGAGTTATCCCTCGTTTTCTGGTCAGTCTTTTTAAGTTTGGTAAGTTTGGTATGGAGATCAACGTGCCACTGGCCTTTAGTCGTCTTGCATTGAGGCAGGTAATTTTTCATTATGACACATTTGACGTCCCATACAATCAAAATCACTTTTCTTGCATATTCTTTACTCTTTGATTGATATGCGTTGGTAATGGTGATTCTAACAGACTCCCAGAGTATTCTGAAAAATGAGCTCTGGTTTCTGCCCTTTGCACCTCATTCTGCGTTGAAGAAACATATATAGTACCGCTCATGCCCTTTGACCCAATGTCATTGTGTGATATATGCATGTGTTTGATAGCTGTTGTTTTGTTCCAAATAATGTGTTCCATTTATCTAGCCCTGGAGGGAGAATCATTTTCCTGATGTCATCCATTGCTGTGCATTTAAAAAGGTTCCGGTCAACATTTTCATAGGGATGAGCACAGCCACATCCAGCACTCTGGATTGTGTGTTGTGGTTGTATTCTGTTCAGGTGATTGTTAAGCTGTACATGTTGTGTGGTGTGCAGTCAGAAGATGATACTCTGGTCTTTTCTTCCCAGGAGGTTGATGTTATCTTTAGGATTTGGGCTGATCATATATTTATAGATTTCCCTCCCAGTGTTTCCCATAGCCCATCTGTTCATCCAATTTTCTTTAGTCACAGATTTCAGCATCATTTTAACTGTGTGCATGGTTGTTTATGTATATGGCTGTTCTTGTTGAGCTCCCATCTTTGCTAGTCTGTCTGCCTTATCATTGCCAGGTGTGTTTGAGTGGCCAGATATCCACTGCATAACAATTTAAGTAGCTGGTTGGCATGGTGATATATTTCCACCAGCTCAGGCTTACAATGTCCATCACATTCTAGTGCTTGAAGAGCGAACATAGAATCTGTGAAAATAATAATGTTTTGAACTTTTGATGGAAAGGCATCAAATATGGTTTTCAGGTGGTACAATGCAACTTCTAGTGCTGTTATTTCGGCTTCATAGTTAGAACATATCTCCCCACAGGCATCAAACAACTCATCATATGTTTTGTCTGGATATTCTATATAAACACCATAACCGGCTTTGATGGTGGCTTTGAAAGCAGACCCATCAGTATAGACATGAATCCATCGTTCTGGGTAGGTGTCTATTGTTTTCTGTGTTGCTTTCATAAGACTTACTGGGGTGCAAAGGGAACGCATTGCTCTAGGCGGACCCAGGGTTAGCAGATAACCAAGATCCCAAATGTACCTCCTCGCGGTGCACCCTGGAAACAGAAATACAAAACAAAACAACAACAAAATAGTCGGTTCGGTTTGAGAATTGGATGGGCGGGCAATGAAAATGACACGAAAGGGTGGACGAATGGCAAGAGACAAAACAACAACATACTGAGTACAATGAAAGGGCTGCATGACGCCAGAGGGCAGCGCCAAGTGCGAATAGAAAGGGAAAACGTTCCAAGGAAATCGAAACTACAAGCTCTGTTAACTCGAGACAAGCTTCTAGTGCCGGTGCTCCTTATGGGCAGAGACCCAGTCGTGGGCACCCGACAAAGAAAGCAGCACTGGCCCAGCACAGCACAGCATTTGCCAAATTGTTTCGCGTGAGCTTGGTTATCTGCTAACACTGGAATTGCACGAGAACAATGCATATCCATTGAAACCCCTAAAATTGTGTAGTATAGAAATGATATTAACATACAGACTAAGAAGCATGTTTACAGATCAGTGATACTTCCAGCGTTGTTATACGCTGGTGAAACATGGATCGTGCATAGACAACATCTGAGGAAGCTCAAACACCTTCACACAACTTGCCTCAGACAAAGTACGAACGTCAGAAGGCAAGACAAAATTCCGGATACCACTGTCTTTAACAGATCTGGTATCCTTAGCAATGGATACTAATACTATGGCACTAATCTTATGCAAACACATGTTCGTTGGTCAGGTCATCTGGTCCGCATGCCAAAGATACTGCTCTATGGTGAATTGCAGATGAGCATACGTTCTCAAAGTAGCGAAAAGAAGAGATACAACGACACTTTAAAGATATCAATGAGAGCCTTTTAAATAGACCAAGACATATGGGAAGAGCTTGCACAAAATATAACGACGTGGTTCTTTACAGTAAAAAAAAGGCACATCTTATGAAAAGAGGAGAAATGCAGTAGCGCAACAGCCAAGAATTTCTAGAAATTCACAGATAGACCAAATAACATCTACAGTGGCCATCCCATGCCCAAACTGTCCAAGAATATTTGTGGTCAGAATAGAACTTAGGCCTATGCTAATATCTATGAAGTAATATTCAATGACATAATTCTAACAGAGGCTTAACAATTTGCAAGAGAATGTGGGGATTTCAGAAGATTAAATAAGGAAGACTACGTTATGGAAAGAATACATCAGATAACAACAGAATTATTAATAAAACTTGCTGATGAATCTCTCAGAACATTAGAAGAGACAATTTTACAGAGTAATAAGCAGTAAATTTAATTTGTATTTCCCTTCTAACATGAGATGTTCTACGCAATCCCATATTGCATGGAACATATGCCACTGTGTTCATCCTTCTTCACAAGTGAAGATGAGCATGCTAGTGAAAAAGTAAATTAGTTTTACTGTTTGTTAGTCTCAGATGTTTGTGAGTCTCAGATGTTTGTGAGTCTCAGATGTTTGTGAGTCTCAGATGTTTGTGAGTCTCAGATGTTTGTGAGTCTCAGATGTTTGTGAGTCTTAGATGTTTGTGAGTCTCAGATGTTTGTGAGTCTCAGATGTTTGTGTGTCCTCAGATGTTTGTGTGTTCTCAGATGTTTGTGTGTTCTCAGATGTTTGTGTGTTCTCAGATGTTTGTGTGTTCTCAGATGTTTGTGTGTCCTCAGACGTTTGTGAGTTTCAGATGTTTGTGTATTCTCAGATGTTTGTGTGTTCTCAGACGTTTGTGTGTTCTCAGACATTTGTGTGTTCTCAGATGTTTGTGTGTTCTCAGATGTTTGTGAGTCTCAGATGTTTGTGTGATCTCAGACGTTTGTGAGTCTCAGATGTTTGTGTGTTCTCAGACGTTTGTGTGTTCTCAGACGTTTGTGTGATCTCAGATGTTTGTGAGTCTCAGATGTTTGTGTCCTCAGTGTTTACGAGTCCTCAAATATGTATGACTCCTCAGATGTTGCATATGCTGCCATTGAAGCAATTCATTGGGGGCCTCTCCCAATAGTATCCTAGATGCACCATCTATAGTGTCTACATTCAACAGGCGCTCACCAAGAAATCACATGTCTCCTTTATTCATTTGCAATTCGATGAAAGCATATCTGCTCTCTCATTTCTTTGAACCCCGATGTATCATCGGTAGTAAATCCAAACGACACAAAGAAAGTTGCAAACAGGTTATAGAGTCGATCTATTCATATAGACACAAACTGATCTGAATATTTCGAAGCATGGACAAATATAACTATCCTAATAAAATGTGTCTCACAGAGCCATTGATGAGCTGTATTAACCACCTCGGTATTGATCATGCAGATAATTGCTTTATATGCTCCGTTATGGCTTTAAATACAAATTTAGTATTAGGAACTGGCGTTCGTTCATCACAAGTGACAATGACCAGTTGTTACATCCACTTTTATGCCGAAATTGGATGTGCTGGGCCTACAAGGCGCATACCGATAGCACAACGTAATCACGCTCTCAGCGGAAATGCAATGGATATCTGTGCTGGTTACAATGGAGCGAACGCAAAACAAACAAACATCCACTTTTGAAATTCAGTTACAGTTATGTTCTTCATTGTGAGTTCGTAGATGGCTAATAATTAATTGAATTAATAATGATAATTGAACGTCTTCAAGAAATAGGCATAGATGAAAAATACATCAGACTAATTAGATATATATATTGGGAACAAACTGCATCAATAAGGTGTGAAAACAGCTACGCGCCATACAAAGAAAAAAAGAGGGGTAACACAAGGATGTATTTTAACACCCAGACTATTTAATATCTACACAGAGAATATTTGTAAACATATAGAGGAATACCAAGACTCAAGATAAGTGGGAAAATAATAAACAACATGAGATATGCAGATGACAATGTCCTTTAGCAGAAAGTGAACAGGAAAAACAAAGACTAATAAATCAAGTCGATAAAAGACTAATAAATCAAGTCGATAAATCAAGTAAAGGATATGACTAGATATAAACACCCAAAATTAAAAAAAACCTCATTAAAATCAGCAAAGTCACAGGAGAACGGGTGCTAAACATAAAAATACATGGAGAGAAACTACAACAAGTATAACATTATCAATATCTCGGACAGATAATTATAAATGATGTCACATGTGAAACAGAAGTTAAAAGTAGAATAGGAATGGCTAAAAGTACTAAAAATTAGAATTATAAAATGCTACATCTATTCAATATTAATGTATGCCTCAGAAACATGGACAATAAATAAACAATTAGAAGACAGAATTGATGCCTTTGAGATTTGGATATATAGAAGAAAAAGGACAACATTATGGAAAGAAAAGAAAACTAACAGAGAGGTTCTAACAACACTTCATATGAAGAAAGAATTATTAAAGGAAATAAAGATAAAACAAATAAAATATTTTGCGCATATTGAAATACTCGTTGAAGACCTTATTTGAGGGTAAATTCAGGGGGAGGCGATCAAGAAGAAAGCAGATATACAAGTGGCAGAGGAAAATCACAAGATGGAAAAATTATGGTATAGCACAGTGCACCAACAAGACAAGAGACAAGGAATGTTGGAGGTCTGTTGCAGCCAACCGTTTTTGTGAAAATAGCACTTAATGATGAGATGGCTAATAAATCATATTCAGGCCGCAAATGTTCTTGGACAGTTCGGGCATGGGATGATCACTTAGATGGTTTTTGGTCTACCCGTGACTTTCTAGTTACTTTCCACTGTTGAGATGATGCACTTCTAATCTTTTCACAGGTTTCTGCACCTTTTCTGACTGTTTAGTGCCATTTTTCTCCATTTTGTGCAAGTTTTTCCCATGTATCTTGGTCTATTAAAAAGCTTTCAATGAGATTTTTAACGAGTCCTTATAGTTCTTTTGGCCACCCCGAGAACATTTTCCTTTCTACAACTCACCATAGAGAATATCTTTGACAGATGATGACCTGCCAAACGAATATGTGCCTGCATCAGAATAGTGTCAATGTTAGGATGCCAGATCTGTCAACGTCAATGATATCCGGAATCATGTCTTGCCATCTAGTGTTAATGGAATTAAACTTTATTAAGAACTATACGCCACAAGACGAGTAAACACTTGTGTTTACCCCCCTTTCAACAATTTTCCAAAAAAGGTCGCCAAGAGTTTCGCGAAAGTGGAGGAATTGCACACAAAACTAACTAAAAACTTTTATTGCGTAAATTCCCTACTGAAGAGTATCTATGGTCAGCCGCACATATAAAGAGAGGAGAGTGAATCACCCCTTGGTAACCAGAACGTGACTTTTTTTTAGTACTAAGGCAAGTACCACACACCCCCCTCCCCTATCGATTTTTTAGTACTACTAGTAACTTAGTTAAAAGGCAAGTACAAACCCCACCCCTTTAACGATTTTCCAAAGAGGTAACCAAGAACTCACGAAAACAAAGTTATTACATGGGTATGCACATTAGGGGACATAAAACCCAGAGAAGAGTGAGGCAAGTATGCCTATCATGTTTACAACTTCTATTGAAGTGGTAATAATATTTTCCAGGAAACGTGACAATGACATTCTAATGCATGTAGATTCAGGTCCAGACTAATCAGTGAGAATTCCTCAGATGGGGATATTATTGTCTACACTGATGGATCTGGGTTAATCACGTGCACAGTTCTTGAGCATTTACAGCTCAGTGCAGAGAGAAGTGTATTAGAGAAGAAAGTTAAACTTTCTGTACAACCAATTATAGTATGACGATAGAGGTGATGGTAGTGATGAAGGCATTGATATGGCTGGAGTCCCAGAGTGCTACAGGTGTCAATTTTCTTACTAATTCTATGAGCATGTTTCAAAAGATTCAGTAGGGCTATCTACGCCGTCAGTGGTATGACTCAATGACGAAGTCTGGGCTGAAGAGTTACCTTCATTTTGGTACCTGGAAATGTGGTTGTTAAGGGAAATGTAAGAGCAGACAGACTTGCCAGCGATATAATTAGTAACTAGTGGCAGCTAAATGCACCATACTGATATTTTGAATACAATCATAGAGTTGAATGATATGGAGCGTATTCCTTATTCCGTATATGAATAAGAATGAAGTGTGGTGTTGAAGAACATTTTTCTGCAGAAGACTGATGTGTAGGGCCATTTACACAAATAAAACGGCGACACAAAGCATTTCCCTTCTCTGGACTACATCCTGCTGGAAATCTAGTAGGGATATTGTCCTGCTACAAGAGAGATCCAGCGGGAGTTTGAAAATGAACGCTGAAGAACATTATTTTCTCTTCAAATACAATGGGATGTGGCAGTGAGTCCATTTGATTGTATTGATCATATAGTTTGTATTCAGATCAAGTTTGAGGTTGTTTCTTGATAAAAGGTACCATTGGACGCCAAGGTAGAAAAATCTTTGTTCCTTTTTTGTTGTAATTTTTCATTTACAATATTTTACATTTGGTATTCACTAGCTATATTAAGAGAATTAGTGCAGCAAGAGAAAAGCTACTGCAGATCTTTAACACAAGCTGGTCCACAGGTTATGTACCACAGGCGTGGAGAGAAGCAATAATGATACTACTCATCTAATCAGGAAAAGATGGCGACACAGTCTCCAACTACAGGCCCATCAGCCTCACAAGCTGTCTATGTAAAACAATGGAACGCATTATCAATCTTAGGATGCAGTGGTACCTTGAAAGTGAAAACCTTCTGGTATCACAGCAAGCAGGTTTCAGACAGTGCTACTCTACTGAAGATCAGGCAACCTACCTCTCCCAAGAGATTGAGGATGCCTTCCAAGAAAAGAAACTAGTACTAGCAGCATGGATAGATCTCAGGAAAGCATTTGATAAGGTCTGGAAAGAAGGGCTCGTAAAGAAATTGCGAAATTGCAGGGTTCGCTCAAGAATGTACAAATGGGTAAAAGCATACCTGCATAATAGAAGAGCCAGGGTACAATTAGATGGTCGCAAGAGCAAGAAAGTTCTACTGCGTCATGGAGTCCCCCAAGGAGGAGTCCTGTCACCCACACTTTTCTTGGTTTACATCAAGGACCTAGTTGCTGAACTACCACACGGGATCAAAGTGGCAATGTATGCTGACGACCTGGTGCACGGAAGAACATGCAACAGTGGCCACTAAACAAATACAAAGACCTATCGATGCCCTAACCTTATGGGCAAATAGATGGTGCGTCAGCATTAACACTAGCATTAATTAAAGCTGGTCATATCAAGATAGATGTAGAGCTCTTGAAAGAAGACAAACAACCCACATACCTCAGAGTTACTTTTGATGATAAGCTGACATGGAAGCAGCACATAAACAAAGCAACAACAAAAGCCAGGAGGAAGTTAGCTATCCTGAGAAAACTAAGTGGAACCACATGGGGAGCCAGTGGGAATATACTCAGGAAAGTTTACCAGCAAGGCATAAGACCACACCTGGAATATGGTTCAGCTGCGTGGTGTCCTGCATCAAACACCACATTACAAGATCTAGATAAAGTGCAAAACCAGGCACTTAGAATAATGTTGGGAGCAATGAAATCAACACCCATAGCAGAGATGCAGAAAATAGGAAGAATGCAAACACTTGGCGAATGCAGAGACACAAAAGTACTAATTCAAGCAGAAAAATTTCAGTGTATGCCTAGTCATCCAATGAAGGAAAGATACCAAAATCTAGCAATGGGGCGACTGAAAAGAAGCAGCTTTATCCATCAAGCTAAACGACTCCATAGACAACTTACAGACCTACCTGAAGTTGACAGCCCCTTAAGGTCTGTACCAGAACAAACCCCGTGGAGTGAAAGCCATGGAATGCCAATATACATTCAGACCCATGTGAAAGGAATACTAAGCGAGGACGAACAGAACAGTGTGCAGTGAAGGACAGTCACCCTCAGTTTCCTGGATGAGGAATATCCACAAGATATATGGGTCAGAGTGTACACAGATGGGTCAGCACAGAATGCTGTGAGGAATGGAGGTGCAGGTGTATATATAGAATATCCACACAAGCCTAGAGATACAATCAGAACACCGACAGGAAAATTCTGCAATAATTATGATGCAGAAATCCAGGCAATTAGTGTGGCAGCTAAAAAACTGCTGAACTCCAACTCTGACCTACAGCCTGTGGTATTCCTGACAGATGCAAGGTCAGTGCTTCAAGCTCTCCAGTCTGGAAAACTAACAGACTTGAAAAAACTACTTAGCGAATTGTCTTACCAGTATAGGGTAACTATGCAGTGGATACCCTCTCACTGTGGAATACAGGAAATGAAAAAGCAGACCAACTGGCTAAGGAAGGTGCTGCCGAAGACCAACCAGATATACCAATCACCTACCATCAGAAAAAACAGATGATAAAGTCAATAAGAAAGCCACAAACACCAACACAAGATGACTATCATATTATGAACAGACCAGAACAAGTTATAATTCTACGTCTCACAACAGGACACAACCGACTCTGCAGTCACATGTATACAAAGTTCAAGATTGGCAACACTGCCATGTGTACATGTGGACAGGCAGCACAGAGTGCCAAACATATACTTCAAGAGTGTTCTGAGCATGAAACGCTGAGGCAGACATATTGGCCAGAGGAAACAACACTGGAATCAAAGCTCTATGGGACACTGTATGAACTACAAAAGACAGTGAGTTTTATTAAGGAGACAGAATTTCAGATATAAACATGTTTCAAGTGAACGAAAGAAGAAGAAGAATAGAATTAGAAACAAGATGCCAGAAAGCAAATACAGTGACTTACCAACTTTCACCATTACTTCTCTACCCAAAGATCAAGATGTAAACCAAAAGACAGATAATATCTACAATTTTTATACCAACACTCTGCTATCAACGTCAAACATGTTCTTTAGCAGACTCACAAGAAAGAAAAATTATTACATGGGAAATGAAGTGCCTGAGAAAAGCAGCAATGGTTACTAAACTAGAGAAAATAAGAAATTAGGAAATGAGTAGGTACAATATCATGCATTGAACATATCAAAAGACGGCAAGTAAAAGTGTTCGGTCACCTTAATGAGAATGAACCCAAACAAATTACCAATAAGAGCATATAACAAAAGAATATCTAGACATAAAGCCAGATCAAGAAAACGGTACAGATAGAAAACATCAAGATAACCATGAACAAACATGGACTCGACACAACCAAGGTGACACATCTCTCTTGATCGACAAATGAAGCTCCCACCCCTATGCTTAACGGCAAGTGTGTACTAACATCCATCATTCACCAGGGGAAAGATAAAAAACAAGTTACATTAGTAATCTGACAATAATACATTATCATTGGTGTAATCACTTCTTATTTTTGTTGCCGTTAAACTCTCCACTGCATCTGATATCCTCTGAGAGTTTGGTTATTATTTATAGTCCTTTCTAAAGAATATTGCCTTTATTATGTACCTTTAGTACTCTGCACACAATTTGAGGTAAAAAATACAGAATTTAAAAGTTGTTTAGGGTTGGAATAGAGAATTATTGTAAGTTAATAGGTATGATGTTACTTCTTGAATGGGGTGCAAAGGGAACGCATTGCTCTAGGCGGACCCAGGGTTAGCAGATAACCAAGATCCCAAATGTACCTCCACGTGGTGCACCCTGGAAACAGAAATACAGCAGCTCGTGCTGATTCTGGCCAAATCATTTGGGGATCGTGTCCGAGAATGTGGAGGTAGCAGATGGAAAGAGATTTGACTGCACAAGAGACAGACAATATCTCCGACACCACCAGCATCACCACATATAGCAACACTGTCGACATACAGTGAAGCTAGTCAGTCCAGTCCGAACATTGGAGGGGCGGCCAATGTAAAATGCACGTAAAGGTAAATGCATGGCGAGAGACAAATATGTTTCACACAGAGTACAATGAAACAATGAAAGGGCAGAACAGCGCTAGAGGGCAGCGCGAACTGCAAATAGAAAGTGAAAAGTCCCTAGGAAAGGGAACTACAAGCTCCGTCAGCTCGAGACGGGCTTCTAGTTACCAGAGTTCCTAACAGGCAGAGACCCAGACCCATACATCGGCGTTTGGTAAAGCAAAAGACCTAACCCAACTCTAATGTCGAGCCTTCCTAAACCGGAAATATGCTTGCAAAGAGAAAGGGTTCTGTACCCGATGGGTGTAGGCAAGAAAGGGACAACGATGGCAGTCCTGGCCCAACTCTACTGTCAAGGTTTCCTATACCGGAAGTAACTTGCAGAGAGAAAGGGTTCTGTACTCGATTCGCTCAGGCACAAAAGGGACAACGATTTAGCCCTGGCCCAACTCTACTGTCAGGTTTTCCTACACCGGAAATACACTTGAAGAGAGAAAGGGTTCAGTACCTGATGGGCTCAGGCGCTATTGGGACAAGGACGCTCAGCTCGAGAACGCCTTGCTCTCAAACGCGTGGTGTGAGACTCGAACTTGGACAAGGGGTACACGATGTCGGTGAATGAAACCTCGGCTAAGAGGGCGAAAGAGCCAGGGTCCAACTCCTCTGTTGAGTTCTTCCCCTTAAGGAACCAGGCTCACGGATGAGAAACGGTTCAGTACCCAATGGGCACAGGCACAGCACGTCCAATTACACGAGACAAGTTCATAGACAGTGGAACACCTCGTTTGAGTCAGACTAAGAGCAAGAAAATAGTCTGGGCGAAGAGTCTCCACTACGCGTGCCTGGAGACAGATATAGAGGCTGTCACAGGCTAAGGGTAGCCCACCCGAATTGTCAAGGCATGCCGAAATCGGATGTGCTAGGCCTACAAGGCGCATAACGGTGGCACAACGTAATCACGCTCCCGGCGGAAATCGCACGGATATCCGTGATGGTTACAATGGAGCGAACGAAAAACAAAAAAAAAAGAAAAACAAACAAACAAACTTCTTGAATACATCATGACAATTACAATTATCACATGTTTGAACAAATATACAACAGTATACAATGTTAGGAAATAAATCAATTCTAAAGAGTTATTTTTGTTTTAAATATAATTTATTAATTTTTCATGTGAAATGTTCCTAACAAAATAAACACAACCAATTAAACATGCAATATATTTAATGTAACAATTACTAGGCCTATATTCTCTTTTGGAAGATGGAGTCATAGATTTCTGGAAATACTAAATATTTATTACCGGGTATTATGCCCCCCAAAAAATAATTAAAAAAATAGGTACCAACTTCTTCAGATTATCAGGATGTATCCTGGGCATGTCATGCCATCGTTTATAGCTTTTTTAAATACCTGTGTCTTTCAGCCCAACATCTTTGAGTTCAGCATTGTTTCATTTTGACCCTGCATTGGATGGAACAGCCAATCTCAGGCTACCGAACCTCATTAGTCGCCTCCTAAGACTCCCTTTAGGCAGGCAACACGGATGTGAAGTTACATTTTAATTATTGTGCTATTTCATTGAAAAAGTCTCTCAGTTGTTGAATTTCCATATCAATTTCCTGGTTTGACTCAACACACCAAACACTGTGTGAGGAGATTTTAGTCAGTGAAATAGCATTTTGATTACTAGAAGCAGTTGTTGCATGAACATTAATCGTTGAATGTTCTAAATTTGAATTATCTATGGCAACTTCAGATAATTCATCATTATTTGTATTCTTATTCATTGGCACCTGAATTATATCAGAAGGCTGATTACATAAAGAATAATTACTAACATTTGATAAAATTGATAATGGTTGAAAGCTTGTGCAATTATCAGTATGTGACTGTAATTGAACATAATTATTTCCCGATTTTACTGTACTGAAATTGGCAAGCTGTATGTTCTTGTCTTGCTGATGATGATTCATTAACAACACTTGCTGACTATCAGCATTCACAACTGATTTATCATCTCTACAAAATTTTTTACAGCCAAAAGTGTCACTGACATTATCCGTCACATTTTCAACAACTTTTGCAGGCAATACGGATACAATATTGTTGGTGTGAATCCTGACATCAGAGAATTCCCCGCAACTTTCTGAAAAGAAAAAATATATCCAGAATTTATATAAATATAATAGAAATCAATGAAGCAATTGTGCTGTTTTAATTAACAGTGATATTAGTCTTTTTCAAAACAACTGCAGGTATTCAACTAGGATGTACATTATCACCAGTGTTATTCAATATATTCTTAGAACAAATCAAATGTATCTTAGAATACATCAAGAGACAACAGATCAAATGGTTTGCATACATCAGCAGACTACCATCAGACAGCATACCACAGCAATCTATGCTACATTGATACAGCATAGGCAGACCTAGAGGCTGACAAGAAAACAATGGACCACTGAAATAAAATAACGATAAATTCCACAATATACTCAGCAGACAAGAGGGCTGTCTCCAGAAAACTCTTCTACTCGTAACGCTGAAAGGCAACAAAGAGTTTCAGCAAATAGATATATAGATAGAACAAATCTTGCAAGAGACATTAAAAACCAAGTAAGAACAATTTCAATTGTTGACCACCCTCTGTGCAACTTGCAAATGCCATTGATCTTCTGGTAGGAAGTGACAAAGAACTTACTTCTAAACATGAAAAATCTTGCAAATATTATAGCATGGAGTAAGCATAGAGAAAAGCAAGATAATGGCAAACAGAGATGACAAAAATAATCCTGTTAATATCTGGGTGAATTAAGAAAATCTAGAAGTTAATACCTTTGAATGCATTGGATATTATTTAAGCAGAGATGGAACCACTAATAAAGAAATAAAGACCAGACATGAAATAGCCTCGGCTACAATATCCAGATTTAATACCATACGGAAAAGCAGAATTAAGTACAGCAGTGAAGATCAACCTATTCAAATCTCTAATAATAACTACAGCCAATCACTAAATCAGAAAATCACTACAGCCAAAAAAATGCTAGGTTGATGGCTACATCCTGAATAGGATTACGCTACCAATAATAACTATTCTTTTGTACAGATGTGAGAGTTGGACATTTACAGCAGAAATAGAGAGAATACAGGTTTTTGAAAACAAATGTTAACGATGAGTACTGTGCATCCATTATAGAACCAAAAAAACCAACATATACGTGACAAATATAATAAATGCTGTTAAAGGTCAAAAAGAACATCTGACAACGGTGAAACGTGTGTGGTTGAGTCATGTAATGAGGCATGATTTCCTTTCCAAAACTATCCTAAAGTGATAGTTGAGGTTGGAAGAAGGAGTGGGGTTAAAAATAATAGATTAAAGACTGGATAGGATTATTAAAAATCTCCATACTTAAACAATTTATACTCTCAATTGCATAATGTCAACTGTTGGAACGCATTCAGAATGAGGATATGCAGATAGTCTTCGGGTGTACGTGTGATACCCCTATTGTGATGATGAGACATGCTGAGATTAGTCTCTATCACATCAAGACATGCACTGGCTCAGATTAAAAACTACATGCGAGTGACAAGGGCCAACTCCTACAAGGAAATATACCTGATGTTAAAGATTCAAGGCTCCAACGAGGTGTGTCATGGATGACAGGCACAGAGAAGATGATTGCCCAGATCAGCCCTGTTGATGTAATACTTAAAGGAGAGGAATGAATACGAGCTAGTGAACATCTGTCAAGTTATCAGAAGGTTATAATCACACTTGGCAGGGAATTCAGGGATTGGTGCAAAAGCTTATCTAGAAATCAAATAACTGACAACCGACAACACAGAAATAAATGATGTTAAATACACAGATGGTTCTGTGTGGACAGATTCAAGATTGGGCTGGGGCTTTTCTGAAATTTTATTGATAAAGTTGTTGCTGAAAAGTGTGGGGTGTATAATATAACAACCTTCAACATGAAGATGGAGATCAAGGTAATTATCGAGGTCTTAAAATAAATCTCAGAAACAATGACGGGTCATTATTGTGTCAGACTCTAACTCAATGATACAAAAATTCAGTATGGATGACTGTGTCCTGATTGGATAGAATATATTGAGGTTACACACCTCCAGGGACGTACGTGGATATTTTGCCCTGGTCACGCTGGAGTTGATGATGATGAGGGAGTCCATAGACTGGATAGACAAAAGCACAAGTGTCAGGACAAATAACAATGGATGAAGATGACATTGTAAATTCTGCATATATACGTCTGTTGGATGAGGACACCATAGCGGATAATATTGTTATTTTGAGAAATTGAAGTAATATGGAATTGCTTGAGGAAATGGTAAAGGGGCAAGACTGGTAGGACTAGGAAAATATACAACCAATGCACTACTATCAGCATACATACCCTTCGCCATTTGCTGAAAGAGACAAAACTCCTACAAGGATGCTCAGTATACTGCTGTCAGTTCAGATCACTAATTACAAAACAATATTTAAATAAGGAACTGAAAACAAAGAGGAATGGCAGGATTTTGTGTTGATATTTTCACAGTGGTTCCCCTAGGATCCTGAGGAGTTATGGTTTTAATAAATGAATGCATAAAGTCTAGTGAATCCACAGATTGATGTGAAGAACAGTTTAATTAATGCTGAGAACTTATCAATAAATTTGTAAATGTAGCACTACTGTTCACATTAATTGATAATTTATGAATAGAAAATTACTTTTCTGAGTTTAGGAGCTACAGTATCTAAGTCACTTGCCTGCTGACCAGGTGACCTGGATTTTTAGCTCACTTGTGGTTTGCACAAAAATAAACTTTCATGGCCCCCAAGCCACTAGAAAATAGGTGTGTGAGAACTGGTTCATGCTCTAAGATAGTTGAAAAATGTTACTTTCCCTACTGAGCTAAAGCTGAAAGTGACACTAATCAAGTTGTTTCTGGTCAACCACTGGCTAGACAGCTGAGCACTTATGGGAAAACTGTGTATTATGATGCTGGTTCAAAACTCAATTACATTACCTTTTAAGTCCTGAGAAAACTAGAACTAACTGACTCCCTAACTGTGAGCCAAGTGTGTAGTTTTATCATGAAAAATGATACTTTTGAGGTCAAATGAAAAAAGTTGAGATTATAAGATTTTTCTCAGTTCAGGAATCTCTAAAAAATAGTTTGATCTAACTTTCTTCTAACAAAAAAATTAATCAAATTTAAAATTCAGACAAATAAACACCATCACGTTTATGTAATGTTACTGAAATCTTTCTGTGTAAGAAATAGATCAGTGAAGAAATTACCACTGACCTCAATAGCAAAAATATGGTCATATATCATATATATCATATATATATATATAAGTAATGTATATAATATATGTAAGAATTAAAACAACAGTATAGATAAAAATGGCTATTCAGAAATGAAAATGACTAACATTAAAAAATGTCAACAAATGGACTAAAATAAGATACTACTTGTACACCAAATTGAAGATAAGTCCACTTGACCTGTGCCATTGCAAAAACGTAGCAAATATGGCAGTGGAACATGGGACTATTATCAGTATACAGACTTGAGGAAGGAGAAATATGTGTCCCACATCCATCAACCCCAAAGAGAAACTGTAAGGTAGACAGGGTTCCAGATATGTTTTTAAAGAAGGGGGGGGGGAAGATTTTAGTAGCCAAAGATTTATTTTAATAGTTAAGCAACCTGCAGTCCTTTTGTTTTAGTAATCAGAGGCAGTTTTTGAAACTTAAAAAAAAACATGCTGCACAAAGAGGAAATTTTGTTGCATGTTTCTTTATATCTATTTTATATTGGTCAAAATATATGATGTTATTCCTTATAATATCTAAAAAGCACTGGGTGTGAGAAAAGAGATAGTTGAATCACTTTACAATCTTCACCCTTCTCCTAGTATCTGTGGCTGTGCTATGTAAGTTCTGTACTGTTCCATACTATTTAGTCTCTGAATGTCCCAAGATACTTATTGTGTAATATGTTTCTGACTACAGGTGCAGATCTTCCTGTTTTATAGTGCTCTAACAATCCATGTTGCAATTCTTGTTTTGAAATTTATTGACATAAGACTTTTCTATGACCTGACTCTAAACTAAGTGCATTGTGGCTTAGCTGTGATGATTCTCTTATATTCTGTATATTTGTGGTTTTAGCTTCAGTTGCAGAACTAATATAACTTGAGGTATAATAAAAACCATGCCATCCATCTCACTACAGGGAGGTGAAAAATAGGTTGGGATGAAATACCTGGTATGGCATAGAAAGATGGTTAGGAAAATAGAACAATTTGAAGCACTGGGGTGCTCAAGGCTGCAGAATGTTACTTTGTTAAATTACCATCCGAAGCACTCACTTATGATTTTTACCATACCTTGATGAATCATTGAATTTTTCACAATTTTGAGACCATGTAATTTAATTCTCAAGTTTGCTATTTCATCCTCAAGCTTGTTACGCTCCTTACTCAGGTCCTGAAATTTCTGAAGTGAGAAACATAAGCATGCCATTGAAAAAAAATTATCAATTTCTTTTTACTGTAAATTATTTCTATATTTTTCACCAGAAAGTGACATCAACTAAACCTTTCCAAAGAGTCCTTTCCTGTTAAATTATGAAGTGGAATCCTGTTATAACAACTTGGTCCTAATGAACAAAATATGTATGTAATAACAGAAATTAGCTATATACAATATAAACAATATTCTATCCCCAATAGAATAAATATTGTTATATAGGGAAATGTGTTATAAAAGAATGCACTATAGAGGGATTCCATTGTATCAAATTCCCGTAACTATTTGCTATTTTAACAGTTAATGACAGAAGACAATATTGTAGTACAACCTAATAGTTGCTGTGTCTTAGTGCATGAAAAGTTATCTTCATCCTCAACGGCAAGTTGCTGCCATGGGACCTACCTCTACCTTTTATGCATGCGGTTGCATCTGTGGGTCTCACCAATGGCCCGCTAGACAAACTACACATGCAACAGAAAACCTTAGTACATGACATGCCGTTATATTGAGGTTATCTTCTTATAGAAGCTTCATGGCACATCATCTATACAATTATGCTTCTCATGCTTTTATTTTGTTGTTGCAATGTGTTTTATGGGACCACGTGATCAACATGGCGGTGGACGAAAGTGAAAATTTCTTCACCCACTAACTTGCGAATTTTTAAACAAGAAAATGTAATCTGAAGCTGTTTTTCTTGTGCTATTATGATATATTTCGTTGACATAATGGATATTGTCAAGTTCTACTTACAATAGCGCGAGAACTTTTGTTTATGTGTGATTTGTGCGTGTGAACTGTGAAATGTCCCAGTTTGTTAGTGTGACACAATAGTTTGAAATATGGCGACCAGCGATGGTTTTCATTGTGCATTCTGTATAGATGGAGTTCATTAGTTGCGGGAGGACAATTCATCTAAGAAAAGGCCACTCTAAAATGAAACTGCTGCTGCCTTGTAGGTCACTATTTAGTCAAAGGCTCGTGAAGAACACTATAAATAACCCTGTAGAAAGCCAGGGGAATCTACTACTGTAAATATCCTTAGATTACGTTATGTTTCGACATGACTTAGATAATGGGTCTATGCCAGTTCTAATAAGCAAGTCCATCAAATGCGAGTCAATCAAGATTTCAACTTGGAATATTCGGACACTGACAGACGTAGGAAAATTAGATAATATAAAACAGGAAATGAGCAGAATGAATATCAACATACTAGGTTTATGTGAGATGAGATGGTTCGGAGCAGGTAGCATAGTATCAAAAGATCTTAGAATAATATACTCAGGACGTGATCAACATAAGAACGGTGTTGGAATAATATTGGATAAGCAGAGTGCGAGATCTATTATAGAATTCTGGAATATATCAGACAGAGTGCTATTAGTAAAACTAAAGGGGCAGCCTATTAATATAAATATCATCCAAGTTTATGCACCGACATCAGAGTACAGAAGAAGACATACAACAATTCTACAAGGACTTGAACACAGCTATGAAACAATGCAAACAACACAAAGTAAATATTGTCGTGGGCGATATGAATGCTAAGGTAGGGGACAGTCAAGATGAGGATGTTACTGGCAGATTTGGATTAAGCACTAGAAACGAAAGAGGTGAGGTCCTGGTAGACTGGGCCAGAAATAATAATAATGTGATAGGGAACACATTATTTGTTCATCACCCAAGACGGCTATGGACATGGAAAAGTCCAGATAATAAGACACGCAATCAAAAATATTACATCATAATAAATAAAAGATTCAGAAATTCATTGAAGTCTGTTAAGACACATCCAAGCGCTGATTGCAACAGTGACCATGTTCCAGTAGTGGGAAATATTAATATTAGTTAAAGAGATTAAAAACTACAAGGGCAAATTAACACACCTAATGTGAATAATGTAAACAAAGAACACAGAATTACAAGAACAGTATAACATAACAATTCAAAATAGCTACAATGCGATAGAAAAAATAGAAACCATTGAAGAACAGTGGACGATGTTAAAAGAATCATTGCAGCAAACTTCTAAAGAGATGCTACTTTTTTTTCTGTTGAATTTATGACAGTTGCTAAAAATGTAATGTGGGATAAGATGGTGCACGTTTATTGGGGCAAGGTGACACATTCAAAATATATGAAGAAAATACTGATGTCATGAGGAAGTTGCTGATGCTGATCTAACTGAGAGACTGATATATATGGTTATAATGATCAACCAACCTTAAAAAAGCATTATTAGTTTTAAAACGGAACTTGCAAACTATTTTTATTCCAACTTTTTTTTTCAGATTTAAGTTACGAAACTAGGTCTATCTACTTATTCTATAAATTCTTAGCACACATTTACACACTTTCATTTGCTAGACTTGTCGAAGTGGCGATCTACCTCAACTTTCTTTAAAATGGTTTATATCACTTTTTCGCCTTGCACTATCTTGCTCAATAAAATGGGGCAAGATGGTTTTTAAACATATTTTTAAATAATCTCATTCTACTGTCTACATGTAGCTGTATGATTTCAATACCCTTATTAATGTAAGATGGATTGATAAGTTATACAATAATGGCAATTTGGTCTCTCATAGTTAAGTCTAGTTGTCAGAATACGATAAAGCATGAAAAGTGGGCCGGCTACATATATATATATATAAAGTTTTATTTTTATTAAATCCAGCCTTCATTCGGTGGTTAATCACTAACCTCCTCCTATTCTCAATGTTGTATATCAGTAGCCTCTCTATCTCTATTTTAGTCCTTGTGTTTATATAGTTTGTGTGTACAAATATCATCATTGACTTGAGGCTTTCACTTGGCCTGAAAGCCAAGTAACATACTATCACATACTCATGATTCCTTGACTTGTGGTTTTCCTCTTGTCGCATTTTAATTTTTATCTATTGATAGTGTGTATATTCTGGCACAAACCGATATTGCCAGTCACTAAACATGACTGTATCTTTCTCTAACATGGAAAAAGTTCTTGTTCCTTTGGTGTTTTTTTTTACATTAGTATGATTGTTAGTTATTAGTTAAACCAGTAACAATAGTACATTATCCCAATTATAGCTCATTTTGTAATCAATACATCCATTCTAAATTGACCATAGTTACTACCATTTTTTAATAATGTAAATGAAGAATGACACATTGTTTGCTCCTATTAAGTTGACAGAACACCATAAATAATATATTCTCTTAATGAATGGCACGACTCACAATTTGACTACCCTACAGGGCAGGCAGTCACATTTTCCATTGAAAAATATACATTTCGCTTTTGGGTGGTGAACACAAATTCATGGCAACTGCCATCAATGATGAGTGAACTCAAACCAGGTCTGCTGATAAGTGACTTAATCTTAAAGTTGCTAGAATGTGATTGCAAACAATTAACTTAGTACAACTGTATCATAAGTGTTTTTATTAGCCCTTTAAATCAGTTTAAAAGATTTCCCCCAATCTGTAAAATTGACTTCTACTCTCATCATCGAAATGTATAGACACTGTCTCCCCAAGTTTCTTTTAGTTTTGAACACATTTTTAATTAGCAACATCGAAGATTTGATATAATAATCTTCTATTTATCACTGTTTAGTATTGTCGATTATATCTTGGTTGTGACAGATTGTGATATTTTATGAGCTCGGGAAGCAGTCAACAGGTAATATAGTAATTTTAAATCAGCCTAGAAAGTCTATAAAATAGTTTGGTACAATACGCAAGCCATATTTTCCCACCTCTGACCTAATTAAAATATTACTTTCATTGATTAACATAGTAAAGGTATTACTTCAATCAAGCTCAGTGGAATGTAACTATAATACATTCAGAGAGTTATAATTTTAATACTTGTATAATCAATTGATTTAGATAGAATGTGCTTTCTATCTATCTACTTGCTAAACCCTTTATTGCCTTTCAGAGTCAGGGTGCTTTAATTCTTTCATGTTTAAACTCCCAATGGTTAGCAGTATGTGGTCTGGAGATTGGAATATCTTGAATCAACTTTACAGTCTTATTGAAATTTCTGGTGTGGATATCACAGTCAACTGTGTTTTCTAGACTACAGCTTGCTAACTAGCAGATGTTTTAGAACAAATTCAGAAGATGATAAAAATGATAACTGAATATTACCTTTTTGGTTTTTATTTCCTCCTGCTTTTTTCTGACTCTGCTGTCTTTTGCAGATTTCCTGTTTTTTTCACGTTTAGCATCTTGCTTGCACTGTGCCACACCCTGGTGAGACCAGGAGGGTATGGCATTTATATGCAGTGTCAAAACCCAAACTAAAGATTAAATATTTACAATTGCATGAAAAAAATTGAGAAATGTTTTAATCAAGAGAAGAGAATGAAAGTTCTGCTTCAAAAGTCTTCAGTCTCTTTCTACATTACCTGCAGTATACCCGCTGACATCTACCTTTGTGATTTGAACGTGGGACTGCAAGACTTCTAGTCAGCACTAATCATCATAAAGACAGCAAAACAAAGATATCCATAGCAACACAAATCCAGATAACACCTACAATAGCAGAAAAATAAAACAAGAACTTAGCTTAGATTAAAAAGGGATAAATCATTAGTGTCTGGGAACAATCCACTGATTTAGAGATATGAAAGCTGTGGCAACACACGGAAATATAGGAAAAATAGAAATATGTAAGGAATATTGCCAATAACAGAGTAAATAAAACAATAACAACATCAGCAAAAACGGATGAAGTTTTGACCAAAAAGTATTCATCCGGACAAAAACAAGCAACAAAAAATGAATATTACAAAAAGAGACATGTAGTATGATAGGAAGAGAGATGCAGAAGTAGATAATAAAGAAGAGACATTTAAGAGAAAAAAAAATAAAGATGGAATACAAGTACAACAAGATCAGAAGATAGAGCAAAAGTAAAAGAATGAGTATAATAAAAGTGAAATCAAGTTAATAATAATAGTAGAAAAATGAGGGGCGTAAATATAGGGAAAGAAGATATAGTGAATAGGAAAAATAACAATAAAGGTATAGAAAATAAAGATGCAAAATAAAATTTAAAAAGACACAAGTTACGGGGGGTGGAAGGAAGGAAGATATCATTATTCAAAGAGAGGTAGGGGAGCGAGAAGGAGATGAAAAGAAAGCATGTATAGTGGAATCCCTCCACAACAAATATCCCCACCCCAAAACAGCACTCTTAAAGATCACCTCCCACATTATATGCCTTTCTTGGTTTTGTTTTTTCCTATTTGCTATATCTCCTCCCCTATGTTTACACACATCATTTTTCTACTTTTTTGTGAACTTTGTTCATGATCTGTAATAAACTGACCATTATTTTAAGCAACATTTAGTTCTACCTTTCAGTTCAACTTCACTAGATAACACATTTAAGATCGGTAGATTTTTCTTTTATTATACCTGTTATTTTGCTTCCCCCCCCCCTCTGATTTTGTACATTTCGTCTTCTTTTTCTATCATCCCCTCTCCTTTATCTGCTTTTGCTCCTTTTTAACCTATTACACTTAAAGTCTCCTTTTGTAATATTCATTTTTTTGTTGATTGTATTTATTCTGAGGAAGACTGTTTAGTTGAAACATTCTGTTTTGATGTTAGTGTACTATGTACCTTGTTATTAGCAACACTCAGTACATATTTCTGTTTTTTTTCCCTTAGATGAAGTTAGTTGATAGGATATCCTATTCTGGATGTAGCAATCAAATCAAAATGTTTTTACTGTAGTGATTTTCTAGGCAATATAATAAATACATTCAGTAAGTTATCATTGCTTTCTGAGCACTCAGGATATGCAGTTGCTTGTGGTGGGGTTTGAACCTGGTATCTTAGCTGTCCGAGACACTCTCTGTATTACTCTGTCACAGAGATGGGCAGATGAAGTTAGATGGATCATAAAAGCCTGAAAACCAAGCAATAGGAGAAATCATCTCCCTCATCGACCACACACTCTTGCACCAAGATCTGGAAAAGTAAAGTTTGGCCCAAGGAATCGCCAAGATAAGTCTATGTACTGCTACCAAAGTAAGGAAATTTAACATTATGCACCAAATGAAATTCCATTGCACTGATCACCCACAACAGTAAAATACTACTTGACATCATTATTAAAAGACTACAACATAAACTGGAAGAAGAGTTAAATGTAGCACATACAGGTTTTAGACAAGGTAGAAATACACCAAAGACCATATTTTTAATATGTGATACATCACAGATGTAAAAATGTGGAGTACATCCACACATTTTTTATTACCTATACTAAAGCATTTGATTGTGTCAGGAACTTTGGAGCATAATGCGAGAAATGAGTTTCCCTCTACACTTAATTTACTTCATTAAAAACTGTACCACGGTCAATTAGGAGTCATAATAGTAGATAGTAAAACAACTGATTTGTTTTGTATGGAAAAAGGAGCCAGACAAGGATGACAAGGAAAATGGATGACATTTTGACCAAAAGTCTTCATCCGGACAAAAACAAGCAACAAAAAATGAATATTACAAAAAGAGACATGTAGTGTGATAGGAAGAGAGAAACAGCAGTAGATAATAAAGGAGAGACGTTAAGAGAAAGAAAATAAAGATCTATCTCTTCAGTATTTATGAATAGAATATCACAAGGAATATAAATAATTATTAGCAGTAAAATAACTTCTAACCCATTCAACAAAGGAGGCAATGCAATACTGAAATGAAGATATGCTGATGATACATCATTACTGTCACACAGCTGAAAAGGCCTCAAATAGTTCATAAATATCATCAAATAAGTGGGGAAAAAACCTTTTCTGGATGAAAACAGGACCAAGATTATGACAAGTGACAAAACCACTAACAAGTTCTCAATCACATTCAATAGCAGAGAACTAGAATTAGGCAACAGATTTGAATAACTTGGTTTTGTTATCAGCAGAAATGGTGATTGCTATGCAGAAGTCAGATGCAGGTTGGCAATAAAATCAAAGAAAGTGACACAAAAACATACTGCGCTGCAACAAAATAACAAAACTGCCTTTTCTTATAGTGAATCTTGAACAATCCACAATAAAGTGATGAATAAAATAGAAACATTTCAAACAAAATGTTACAGAAAATCATTAGAATATCCATGTTGAAAATGGATGTGCTGGGCTGGAAGGTGCAAAATAATGCAGTTACACTGTGAAACCTGCAGCACAACGTACTTAACACTCGCTGGCGGAAAATACACAAACTTTTGTGTTGTTTATCAGAGAGCGAATACAGAAGAAGATTAACCCAAAAGGTCGAATGATATGGCCATGCTGGTATAAAAAAAATGTAAAAGAAAACTGGTTCTCTTCATAAAATAGCAACTTCTTAAAAATATCAAACAAGAAGACAACCTAGAAAAGACAATAATGGAGGGGATGATGCCAGGAAGACAAAAAACAGAGGGTGACCAAGAATAAGATGGATACAAGATGCCAAAGACACTAAACATGAGTACTCACTGACGAAAGATTAGTTCTAATCATAAAGTGTTTCAAAAGGCTATGATGACTGCTACATCCTGTCTATGGTAAGTTAAATGATGATGATGATGATTGCAAGATTGTGCAGCTAGTTTACAGAAAAGCTGCGATATTTGCATACTTCAAGTACAGCATATCATTCACAGAAATATTTAGCTACAATTTTTTTTATGGGATGATATAGTCAACCAGCCCAAAACCTTATTGGCTGTCTCTTATTACTTTTACAGCAGGGAAATTTTACAAATTCTTACTTGTATTTTGTGTGCTTCTGTCTTTGTCTCTGATAACACACTTTGTTTCAGTAAATCTTTAGTAATACATAATTTTTTAATTTTTATTAATGTTACTGTCCTGAAATAGTATACTCTACATTTCCTTCACTGTAACAACATTGATATCACACTATTTGTTACTTTCTCTTTAAATCATGCAGTTATCAATCTATGCCTCAGAATAGGACACAACTGGTTTCTGCAGCCAAATGTACAGGCACCTCTTTATGGATGTTTCTTTATAGAAATGAAGCATGGACAGTAAACAAAAGTGCCCAAGATAAGCTGGAGGCAACTGAGATATGGTTTTTAAGAATAATTATGAAAATTCCATAGACAACAAAGAAAAAGAATGTAAATGTTCTCAGAGATGCTGGAGTCCTTTGTCTTATCTGTGTGTGCCACTAGGCGCCATGGGGAGCCGAAGTCTTCTTTCTATAGCTAACTGTGATGCCACTGACATATTTCAATCTTGGTGTTCTGTATTTCTCTGATGTCATCTATCCATCTTCGTCTAGGTCTTCCCGTTTCTCTTTTAAAATTATCTTTTATTGAAAGCTATTGATGAAATGCGATCTGTTTTCATTCTGATTAGGTGGCCGAACCATTTGATCTTTTGTGTGTCGATGTGTTCTTTGCATGATATTGTTTTCATCAGATTTCTTATAGTGTCATTGTTTATTCTATCGACAAAGCTGGAGTAAAATGGCAAATTATAGCAAAAATTAGAAGCAGACAATCAAGAATTTAGGGTATTTGATGAGAAAAGCAAAACTTCAACATGTAACCAACCACTAGAAAGATAAAGGGCAGAAGAGACGGAGGAAGACAAAGATAGAAATTTCTAGATGTGTTGACACTATGGCACAAAAAGATGTCACCAACTGAACTTATTAACAACACAAGAGACAGAGAGTTGTGTAGAAACGTGATCGTCTACGTCACTCTGCATGGCACTTGATTGACAGACACCTCAGACTGCAGAACATTACCAGTACTTCAAAAATGTCTCATATGAAATGATACCACCTGAACACCATATTTGATGCCTTTCTATTAAAAGTCCAAAAAATTTTGATTTTTACGATCTATGTCTGCTCTTCAAGCACTAGAATACAATGGACATTGTAAACCCGAGCTAGTTGAAATATATCACCATGCCGACCAGCTGCTAACATCTTATGATGTCAACATTGTTATGCAGTGGATTCCTGGCCACTCAAACACACCTGGCAATGACAAGGCAGACAGACTAGCAAAGAAGGGAGTACAACAAGAACAGACATATACACAAATGACCATGCACACAGTTAAAATTATGTTAAAATCTGTGAACAAAGACAATTGGATGGACAGATGTGCCATGGAAAACACTTGGAGGGAAATCTATAAATATATGACCAGCCCAAATCCTAAAGACAACAAACTCCTGGGAAGGAAAGACCTGAGTATCATTTTGCGACTTCGCACACAACATGTACATCTTAACAATCACCTGAACAGAATACAACCACAACACATTCCAGGGTGCAGGCTGTGCACTAATCCCTATAAAACTGTTGACCACCACCTTTTGAATGTCCAGTGCTGGATGGTGTCAGGAAAATGTTTCTCCCCTCAAGGCCAGATAAATATAATACATTATATGGAACAAAACAACAGTGCACAGACACATGCATGTATCTCACAATGTCATTGTGTCAAAGGGCATGATACCATGGACCGCTGGATCAGCAACCAACCAACCAGATTTTTGATGTCTCTTTATTGATAAATTGCCTTAAAAAAACAACCAGTCCTATTTTGTATTACAAGTTTTCCACTTACTGAGTAGTTTCTGTCAGAACATTATTGCTAGTCTTTGCCAATGAGTATTGTAATGTTATATGGAAGAACAATACTTTGTTATTAGCTACCGTACTTATTTCTTTTGAGGTGATATGCTTCAAAAAGGGTTCAAAAGACGTAGAGGATTGACTTCATGGTACTTTGTTTCCCATATGTACTCTGTCACCCTCAACAAAGCAGCACTCCTCCTGTCAACAATACCACTCATAGCATGTAGGGCCTAACTCTGTAGCTTCAAGCAATAATTCACAAGGATCACTGAAAAAATCCACTTTTTAAATAAGATGGCACAAACCAGATTCAAACCCATGACCTCTTGAACACAAGGCGAACAGCTTAACCAATATAATAGGTAGTATTATTTCTAGAATGTAGTCTTCTTTATAAATGCTTTGAACTCTTCACAATTCTCGATAATTTAACTTAAGGTAGCAACGGGCAATTTCAAACATCAGCCTTTTGATCAGCTTTTCTCCCTACTTGCAGACATGTTGTTATGTCTCTTTATATGGCCAAAAAACTCAGTTTTCTTGTTATGCCAACCTTTTACTTTCAATGTTCCTATTACTTCACAATATCTCTTTCTTACTGCCCATGGTATTCTCAAAATCCTTCTATAGCATCTCATTTCAAAAGAAGCAATTTCCTTTGTAACTATTTTATTAAGTATCTATTTTTCAACATTGTACATTATCATTGGGAATATATTTGATCTAATTGGATAGGCCTATAATTTAGCTTCACTGCTGATGCTTTGCCAAAGATTTTTCTTTTGTGCTAATTTATGCCACTGAAATCAGAAATTCTGAGCAGAAATGCACAAATAACGCAGCCCAGCTGTAAAACTTGCAGCACATCATACTTCACGCTCTCAAACTCACATCACATGAATACTCATGCTGATTATATGAGAGTGAACGTAGAAGAAGAAAATGTCACTATTAGCTACTAATAATATATTTAGTCTTTGTCAATAACATTACACTTTTCTGTAGCAGAGCAACTGTCATTTCACAGATTTTGTTAGTTTATTGACTGAAACCAATTTCAAATTAAAAAAAATTATTGTATAATATTATGTAATCTTGAAGGTTTTTGTTGTTTATTTTAATTATATGTTAGCTATGTATCTCACATTGGAGATTAAAATGACCCTTGTTATGCTAGTTATACTCATCGATATAGAAGACTTCAAGTATAAATTTGGAGGGTAACTGAGTAAGAGTCCCTAAGGCAGCCTGCAATTATTAGCTCTCTGGCAACTGCTGTAACACTATTACACCAATGTGTACCAAATCTATGTTTTGCCCTTGTGTTCATGCAAGTCACAAAATACTACATGGCTGTATTATGTTTATCAAATGTTGATTTTATTTACATACTTGTAAACCTTTAAACATGATCAAAATGTAAAATTAAAAAAACCTCCCTTGCAAAAACAAAAAAGAAAACATACTTACACACATAAAACACAGAAAACACACATAAACATTCATTTGATAAATGAATTACAAATCAATAATTATATATATTTATTAAAATTTCAAGTTTTCATTGAGTTACAAACAATAATGCACTGTTAGAAATGTTAAAAAAAAATACTTTTTAAAAGGTGTTTAACCTGTAGCAATCCGATGTCAACATTTTCAAGTTTACTCTTTCCATAGACACCCGATGTCGACATATGTCACAGTGAGGTAACCATTTGCAGTCATGGACAACAATCTTCCATGTTAATTTCCCATCATGCTTTTATAATAACTATGTGCTAGAGTGATCATCCCTGATCTTGCTACTGTATATGAAAGCCAAAAATAGCCTATACAGGGCTATTATGAACTTTAGCAAGTATTTAAATGAAATATATTATCTTCTTCTTCTCATTTGCATTGTAACATGTCTACACAACAAGTCCAGTTTTTTTTATAAATGATGCTGTATTTGAAAGCTCAAGACTTCCATACAGTTCTCTGTAGAGATCTGTCTCTGTGGGCCAGTGCTCTTCCTGTAACTGGCATTGTGTGATGCAGTCTTGCAAGCTATGTTCCACGTTCTGTGCTGCCTGCCCACATACACACAGTGATGATGGGACAATCTTAGTCTATTTAAGTGGCTGCTCAAAGTCCTGTCCTGATATGGAAGATGATAATTTGCTCAGCACTGTCAAGATAGTGATAGTTGTCTATTGGGTGGTTGACATTCCTAATAGCTTTGATGAGGGTACTCTTCTGGTAGGTGAATTCTTACTCTTTTTGTTCCTATGTTGCTGCATATTTTGCTAGCACATTTCCATTAATTTAGTGGTATGCCACAGTGGGATGGTATCCATTGTAGTACAACCCTTCTTTGGATGCTCACTTCTTGTATGGCTTCCTTCAGATCTGACAGTTTATTGCTGTTAAAGGGTTGTAGGACAGACATTGCATCAGTAAGAAATGCTACCTGTTGAAATTGGCTTAATGTGTTTTAAATTATTTCTGCAGCAATGCTTAGGGTCTGTACTTCCGCAGTGTAGTTGGAAAAGAATATTCCAGTCGGTTAACATGTGGAATCATTTTTTCTTGATATTTAATGTATACTCAAGCACCACCGTTCTTCACTGCTTTGGTTGCTCATCCATCAGTATATACTTGTATCCAAGCTTCTCTGGGGAACATATCTTCAATAATATTGCATACATTATTATTATTATATTCTTATTGCTTAATGAATAATATAAGAAAAAGACAATCTTAATTTTTTGGCCATGTCATGAGACAAGGAGGTTTGGAGAACATAGTCACAACAGGTAAGATTAAAGGCAACAGAGACAGAGGGCGACAACGTGAGAAAATATTAGACTGTTTAACAACCTGGCACGCCAAGGAAACAACAACGATCCTGATACATAATAATGGAGATCGAGAGCTGTGGAAAGCCATGATCGCCTACGCCAGCTGACATGAGACCTGATGATGATGATATAATTTTTTTTTAAATATACACTTTTAATAGTTCATATGTCAATTATTACTATAATCAATCATGCTGTAGACCATGTTAGGACTCGCATACTTAAAGTAAAGGCCTTTATATACATGGAATCCTTTCACTCATCATCAGGTAGCATATTCTGGATATAATGTAGCATTCATTACAGCTTTTCAAAACTACTGCTAATCTTCTGTGATTTCTGGTGGTCTGTGATGTCTTATCTTCATGGTCTACCTCTTTTTCATTACTCGGATATCATCACCTTCATTATGGTCTTCTTCTAGATTGTCTTATTGTTTGATGTGGCCAAATATTATATTGAAAATATTGTCTAGAGAGATCTTTCTGCATAACTAGTTTTCTTTTACATTCAATTCTCTCAGGATGTCCTTGCTAATTATATTTTTTGTCAAAAGCATTCTGAGAATTCTTCTCTAACATTATTTTTCAAATGCTGTAATTTTGTTCTTTATTGGTGATTTTATAAGATTCACATCCGTATATTTCCATTCTCTGGACTACATCTGGAAATCTAGTAGGAACATCCTGCTATAAGAGAGATCCAATGGGAGTTTTAGGATGAACGTACAAATTCAGTATATTGCCAATTGGAATATGCTGGCTCTAAGGAAAGATAGTTTTGCTATTTTGTTGCAATCCAGCAAAATGTTTTCATTTGTATCAGTTTATATGATGTAGTGGTCAACCACCCTCTGATTTGTTCATAGCAGTCCCTGCTGCTGCCTATAAGAGAACCAATGTATCCAAATCAGTGACTCTTCTAGTTCTCTGTTATTGATCACAATCTATTAACAAATCATAACAGTCTATCCTTGCATTAATTATATAAAATGGTGGTGTCATATTGTGAATTAAAAGAATCAGCAAAAGAAGCATTTTGCAACAATATAAAGTTTGCTATTGCCAAGATGATAATAATTGTGGAGGAGATATGTTAACATCTAGGTATATTTAAAATGGAGTCACATGAGTACATTAAAATAAAAGGTTGGTACTATATAAGAATCAGTGGACAGGGTCACAACTTTTAATGTTATGTGCATCTCATCTAACTTTTTAATGTGTGTTATTCGCAAGACACAGTGCATAAATGCAAAGAAGAAACATTGTGGAACAGCACGGCACCACTTAAACAACTACCTAGCAGAGTTCATGTGGCGATCTAGGCTCCAGAACAAAGCCAGTCCTTTCTATGCCATATTGGAGGAAATGAGCAGATACTGACCATCTATGTAGCCACCGATCAACCTACCAACACCTGCCCCCTGCTCATCGACTACACTGTTCCAAATCCTAACCCCAACACTGAAAGCGGCCTCCTCCCAAATTCTAAACATCTAATCAACCCCTAACCGTAAATCCCCACCCTCCCAAAACACTAAAATATGCAGCCTCCCCTCCCAGCAGTATTCATGAGATTCACACTAACTAAGGGACATAATAAATGTAAATGTTAATGCTAATACTGGTTAGTTGCCCCTAGCTGCACTGATCAGTTCCGCTGAAACGAAATATCCCAACACAAGTTTGTTCCGGTAAATATGTGTCCACTGATTCTTGTTTAGTACCAAAATGTTCAATCTAAACTGTTTTTAAATTACTTGTCTCGCTCTGTGGTAGAGAAGCAGGCCTACATAGTTTGTCACGGATGACCAAGGTACTAGATTCAGACTCTGCTGAGGGAAATTATGCATCCGCACCATTAAGAAAGCAATGACAACCTACTTTAGTATAATATTGCCTAAAAAATCACTACAACAAAAAAAATCTGGATTTATTGCTATATCCTGATTAGAATGTGCTATCAACTTTAAATTACTAAATTGATGTTGCAGTCTGTTCATGGTTGGTTCTTATGTAAACCATCTCAATAGGATCATAAACAATTATTTCACCATCATATAGCTATTAAGTACATACTATGGCACCTATTCATAAACAAAGAACATATTTAAAATTAGTTTGCACACAAAACTGACCTTTGAACTTGCTGGAAAATCCAATTCTTCCGAAGGTTTCATGCTATGAAGTTCTGTATTCTTTACACTTTTGTTCTCAATATTCTGCTGGGTAGGATTCCATGTGTCATACCAATGTGTGTTCACATCTGCTACAGTAGACATGCTTTCAGTTACCCCACCTGTTTTTGGGGCAAATGTTTGATCTTCTAACCACTTATCAATTAAACTAAATTCATCAGGTCCTGTTTCAAGATAAGAACCTGTTAAACTATCTCCATTTCCAATACTTGATTTGGAAGCACCATTTTTTTTATTGTTAGATTCATTTCTCTGCATCTTCAAAGAAAATGTGTTTTAAAGATCTGTAAATAAAGATATTTAAATTTTGTAGATGATAGAAAGGAAGCATATCAGTTTCACATCTCTGAAATGTACAAACTGTACAACCACATAAAATTTGTGCATCAATTTCGTGACATCACACATCATAAATATAGAAATACCTGGAAGTATGAAATTATAGAAATATACAGAACAACATGGTGATATGAAAACCTGTCTTAGATACACTTTAGCTAGAAGCTACCAGGAATTATTGAAAAAAAAATACAATCTTGATTGCTAACAAAACTTGAATGAGGGCCGTAATTACTAGTTTAAATAAACATAGATTATATGATGATGATGCACTAATCCCTTTAGCTGTGAGCAGGTAGCTCTTGACAGCCCATAACCTTTCTGACACAGCCTCGCAAAGAGCAGGCCTTTTCAATTGAGATTATACTGAGGTAACATCTTAACTTGTGTAAGATTTGCTGTCTCAAAGGCATGGTTCTGTTAGGGTAGTTTTTATTGCATATGTAGGGAGCCACGTAGAACAGTGGTTAGCGCACTGGCTTCAAATATGAGTAGTCCTGGGTTCATTCTCCAGTTGAGGCGGACATGTTTTTCAGATTGCAACAGCTCCTAGGTCGACCCAGCCTTAAATGGGTACCGGACTAATCCGGGAAGTAAAGACTGCGAGGGAGAGGAGATGACTACCACCCTCATTTGCAGAGCCTCTAAAATGTGAGATCGCTAACATCTCACACCCCTACGGCATTAATAAATGCTATGGGTTACTTTACTTTTAGTCTCTGAAAAAAGGCATTCCTGGGCAGGAATATCTCAGGATCCTCATGTTCTGCTAGGAGCATTGCATAAACTTCTTGGTCAACTAATTGATCATTCTTCTATCAGATCTGTTGACCCATCTGTATACTGGTATACTTAGCATGTAGTCTGCCAAAAATGGGCAATTCCGTTCCCCGCATTTCTTTGTCTTTCATGGTGATCATGTGACAGAAGACAAAAGTAAGAAATCAAGACAAGACATACAGTGACACATTTTTTACAAATGATAGGTTATAAGGCTATTCTTAACTTTTGTTAGTCCCTCCTACAAAGTAAGGGACTATTTTGTGAGTAGCCCCATTCTTTGCATCCTGAATTAGAAGTCATGGCCTCAGTTTTCATACAGAAGAAATTGTTTGCATATAGCATACATTTATGAATGTAATTTTCACAAGCACTGCAAAATCTGATAGGGGGTAGATTGAGCATATATGACCCCATGAGTTGTACTGGAGAACTGAACTGAGAGTTCACATTATATTAACCAATAATCCATCTTATGCATAGCATCATATTGACAGCGATAGTGATACATCATTTCTGTCCTCAGGACACTCTGGAGAATATTCTTCTTCTTCTTTCATTCACTTGAAACATGTCTATATCTGTAATTCTGTCTCCTGAATAAATTCACTGTCTTTTGTAGTTCATAGAGTGGCCCATAGAGCTTTGATTCCAGTGTTGTTTCCTCTGGCCAATATGTCTGCCTCAGCATTTTATACTCAGAACACTCTTGAAGTATATGTTTGCACTCTGTGCTGCCTGTCCATGTTGGCAATCTTGAACTTTGTGTACATGTGACTGTGAAGTAGATTGTGTCCCATTCTGAGGCATAGAATTACAACTTGTTTTGATCTGTCCATAATGTGATAATCATCTGAAAAAACTCTGTGGAGGCATGTAACCTTATGAATCAAAAGTAATGTTGAGTGATGTCCTAAAACATAAATTTTACAAAAGCGAAATGAAAACCTATAGGCTATAGCCTATTGTTAGCTTTTATAGATTAGTTATAGCTATAGTGCGTTCATAAATAAATGTCCACCGATATTTACATTTTTCTCTATAATTACTGAGCGTATAGACTTCATATTTTGCATGAGTGCATCATTTCATAACCACGTTACAGATTTATGATTATTTATTATCTATATTGAGCGGTTTCATCGCAGCAGTCGCTATGAATGCCTTTTTTTTTTAGGTAGTAACGATTTTATTGTATGTGGAAAATTTTTTTTTACAGTAATTTCATGTATAGGCGTATCGTACATCTTTCATAGCGTGGGTAAAAATACTATATTACTAGAATAATATTTTTCTTTCGTTGCATTGAAATATAAAGTTAATAGTGATACATTCATAAAATTGTATTATTATTTAGGAAAATGTGAATTTAACATAAATGACAACGAACACTGTACTTACCGTCATCATGATTATATTTGTTCTAGTATGATATATCTCAGTACTAATTTTGTTTTTCAGGAATCTTCGACGAACTATTTCCTAAGTTCATTCTACAATTCAGAGACAATTATACTTTTCCAACATTCAATATTGTCATTACAGACCTTTCGTTTTTCAACTCTCATCAGAAACCTTTCTGTTTGATTTATCTCAGATTGACTGCGCTGTTTCAATATGTGCACTATTACATTGTTATCCAATTTCAATTTCTTCTCACTTATTCCTAGTTTTCTTTAATAATCATTGTCTATCTATATCTCTATCTATATGCCATTTTCTGAACATCAATAAGTTTGAAGGATTTATTTTCCATTGCCACGGCTCCTTTAATTTTAGCCCAAACAAATTCTATTGGATTTAAATGTGAATGATACGGTGGTAGTCTTATACATCTATGTCCCTGCTCCTCTATAATTTTATCAATGTGGAGAGTCTTTGCTCTGTGTGCATTCGTTACCAACATCAGCAACTCAGGTTTCAAGTGCATTTCAGTAAATGAAATATTTTCTTTTCTAAGCCATATTTTAATGTCTTCCTTAGTAGACGGGGTTGTAGGAATCTTATCTTCACATGCAACTACATTATGGTAAGAAGCGTTGTCCATAATCAGACAGGAGGGTCTATCTAACGATGGAAGTACAGTCTTTTTTATCCACTCTCTAAATATTTGACCATTCATTTCAGCATGGTAGGCTCGATTATCGGTAGATTTGGAAATGAACATGAGTTAATTTTTCAACAGGCCATTTTCTCTGCTACCTACATGTGCCATTATTAATCTTTGACCTTTATTGCTTGGTACATATCTCTTAATAGTTCCATCCATAGATTGCCATTCCTTTTCATTTGTGTGATTATCGTTTATCCATGTTTCATCTATATATACTATATCATAACTTTCTTTCTGCATCTCCCTAATTTGTCTCAAATATTTACTTCTCAGTTACTAAATGTGGTTTTTCACAAATGACGCTCCTACCACAAGTATATTTGTGAAATGTAAATCCAGCACTCCTTACTGATTTCCATAATTTTGTTTTTGAAATGTGAATGTCGTTGGTATTTTCTAGATACGTTTTCAATACTTTTAATGGCAATGCTTCTTTGCCATCCAAAAGCCTATGAATTGATCTCTTAATGATTTCTTCATCGAAATTGTCTACAACATTTTTCCGTCCTCTCAATTCCTTTGTGTTCTTGACATTAGGTTTGTCTTCGCTTAACTACCGTGATAGTGTTTTGTAGGATATACTCATGACATGCTGTGTTCTTGTTGAGGGAAAAAACAACAATAAACAAATAGCCTAAGACTCATTGAGAAATAATAGTATAATTAATACTGTAGACCACTCCAATATTTGTACTCGCAATCGAAGAAAAATGCAACCTAAAAACTGCATTCGTAGTGACTGCTGTGATAAAACCGCTCAATATTGATAATAAATAATCATAAATCTATAACGTGGTTATGAAATGATCATATGCACTCATGCAAAATATGAAGTCTATACGCTCAGTATTTACAGAGAAAAATGTAAATATCGGTGGACATTTATTATTTATGAACGTACTATAGCTAGATCGCGCTGTCGGTGTCGAGAGCCACGAATAGAGAGTAGCTATATTGAATTCAATACAAGTAAGTTCAATTCCCGTTATATACAATACAATACGTTATATACAAGTTCAATTCCCGTTATATACAATACAATACGTTATATATAATATACTTCAATTCCCGTTAGTCTCACGAATTTTAAATTGAATTCAATAGTAGCCTACACTTCAGAGCGCGACCGTCGGGGAGGCCTATCAATATGTATGTAGTATAATATAGTGTACATTTTTTAATGAAAATATGAAACAAAATATTCATTTTTAATAAATATAGGCCTAGGTATTGCAGCAATAATTGCTACTTACGTACACATAGACCTAAGTTGCTATCATGAGGATAGGCCTATTCCTCACTCGAAATGATGGTAGGTAGGTAGTTAATGAGTTTGTCTCTCTGTTGGAGAGGCGTGCACTTTTCAACCAGCAAAGTCCAATTAGGTTATATCAGGACACACTACCATAAAATATTAGAGGTAACAAAGACCCCAAGGTTATTATTGCGTAGTTAACTACACTCGAAATGATTTAAACTTTAAAAATATTTATAGCATTAAAAAATAAAAATGGACCAATGGTAAACAGCCACGAAGCCGTCCACAACTACGGCACATTTTTGGAAATTATTTCATTGGGACATCCCCCAAACAAGGTACGCAGTGATCTAACTCGTGATAGCTGGCAGGACAGTCGGTTATATAGAAGACCTAGCATAAATAATTATGACCCACATTCGTTCGTTATGTCTTTGATTATTTTTTGGTTTCGGTTAGTTACTATTTATATAGGCCTACTGTACTTGGAGTCGCATTGACTATTTTTGGCATGCGATTTCAAGTATGTAAATAGCGACCAACTGAAAGTCCATCAATAATTTAAAAAACCTAACGAATTGGGCGCTAATTATTAGTGTTGGAAAGTCTTTATGGAGACGGTCATGGTGCTGATTAGATCGCTGACGGTCATGGTAGCTGGTATGGAGATAACGCCTATCGGCAACCAGGTCATGACCGTTTATAACAGGCGTTCTCAACCTGGTGCTCGCGAACACGCTTGTCCTCTCGTACGGATATGTGCTTGGGTCATTCGAGTTCAATTGCCCGCGAGTACTGACGATTACAATAATTATGTGTTGGCGGTTCTCAACGTCTGAATTGGTTGAGAACCTATAGACTACAATATATATTGTGGACGACCATGGTCATATGATTCATCTGAACATCCTTCATAAGATACGATATTTGACATAACCGTTTGTTTTGCGTTCGCTCCATAATAATCAGCATAATAATCCATAATAATTCGTGCGATTTCCGCTGGGAGCGTAATTAAGTTGTGCATGTACCCATAGAGTACTGTACCTTTTCTTATCAGCGAGCCTGGTTCCGATTTAGGAAGAACTCAGAGAAGAGTTCGGCTCGGGGTCGTTCGCCCTCTTAGCGGAAATGTCGTTCACCAACGACGTGAACCCCTCGTCCAATCTGAATCTATACACATATTTAGGAACGCCATAGACTAGCATTTTGTTCTTGAGCTGAATAGAACTTGTCTTCTTAGACGAGTCAATAAAACAATCTAACAACCAGACACAGTGACAGACGACGTATCGACTAGAACGCCTTCATCAGGATAAACAAAATACCATAGTCAACAAATCTTACACAGACGCAACATGCCAGTGATAATAAGGACAGAAGAGGGTAGAAGGACAGTAGCGAGTGGGAGACGGAGGAAGCAAAAGTGAAAAGAAGGTGTGAGGGGAGGACAAATGTGGTAAGTAAGGAGGGAAAATAGCAAAGTAAAAGATAAAAACATAAGATATAATGCAGATACAATAAAACTGTACTTAGCTGAATGTTGGTTCGCAGTGAGAAAGGAATACGAATATGAGACGCCAGGTTAAATAGCAAACAGTGGACACACATTCAATAACGCATGGGGTAGACAAAGGCGAGCAAGACCATCATGGGATAATTAGATGCAAAAAAATCAAGCCTGCGAGGACCAGATCAAAGAAATTAAGACGATGCACGCAACAGTGAGTTAGGAAAACAAGAACCTAGCGTAAGGCAGGAGCGTTGTAGTCGAAAGAGGCAGGTGTCAGCATGACTCGAACAAGGTGGCCTATAACATATAGAAAAGAAAAGGGTTTCAGAGAAGGAAGGAGAACAAAGAGAGGAAAGAACGAGGCGAGAAGAAAGATGAAAGTGGCAGATCGACTTAGGCCCCAAACTAAAACAGAGATACATCACACAAGGGAGGAAAGTGGAGGTATGAGGAGGCCTAGGGGCGCAGAGACGACACAGCATGAAGAGGGGACGGGGGAGCCATCAGGAAAACAAACAAAGACGCCAAAAACGCGTCGTAGGATGGTATAATAAAAAGAGGCTGCTTTAGAGAGGTGTGTGAAGACGGTGCCGAAGAAAAGGGCACCAATTTAGGTGGAGAATCAGGGGACAAGAAACAGAGGCCATAGCGGAAGGAAGCAGACCTGGAACAGCAACCAAGACATGTGAAATGTATGTCGCAAGGGTGGGTGTCAGGTTGATGTAGGTGGCCGGTAAGTATCATGAGACCTACATTTGTGGTCAGTGGAGGTCAGTATGGTAGAAGTCCCGATTAAATATAAAGGAAAATGGATCAAGGACACAATCGCAACGTCAAGTACCCTTTTAGTCCGTGTGTTGGAAAATTTTACCGGTCACATAAACAGAATACGATATAGCAAGGACGAGCCAATCCCACGTCGCAAACTCTTTGTGGGTATAGCTCGCAATACGGAATAACGATCAACTTAAAGAACCTCCAACCACTAATATACGATCCCTTAGTGCGGACCATGTACCGTGAGGAGGAAAATGTCAGATGAAACGAGGTTCATGTCTGTGTGAGACCAACCGTACGTCGCAACCGTTGGTATGCGCTGCTCGTACTCAACGCTTATCATCAGGTGCCATGCCGGCTGGCGTAGGCAGTCATGGCTCTCCATAGCTCTCTGTCCACAGTATTATGTATCAAGGTCGTTGTTGTTTCCTTGCCGTGCCAGGTTGTTAAACCGTCTAATATTTTCTCACATTGTCGCCCTCTGTCTCTGTTGCATTCAATTTTGCCTGTTGTGACTATGTTCTCCAAATCTGCCTATCTCATGAAGTGGCCAAAAAAAAAAGAAAGATTACTCAACGATAGCTCCGTAGAAAGACATAGTTGGGACCACCTCCTCCGAGGCATCCTAGTCGTGTATAGAAGATCGCATGTGTTCGCTGCAGATTTAGCATGGTCGTAAAAAGGGAGGAGGGGGGGGGTCACAGTCTTCAGTTACTCGGTTGCTATAGGTGTAGCTGACCCAACGAGGCTAAGGAAAACAAAACCAGGCAGAAAGTAGCCTGGCGCAATGGTAGGCACAATATTGATAGTGTGGCTAGATGGGTCGCTCACGAGCTACTCTGAGTTACATAAAGGGAAATATCGATGCAAGGCAAAGAACAGGTAAAGTAGAGAAAGTAGGTTGGGGAATAGTAAAGAGAAATAATGAGAGACGTGGATGGATCATCCCATAGAAAGAGAGTAAGAGTATGCTAGCAAGGGATGCAGATAAATCAACCAAACGAAGTGTAGAACCGCAACGAACCCACACCGGATCCAAACGAACTCTCGCAATACCGCATGACATGACCGCTATCAACGCATCAGCCACAGGTGACAGATGTAACCACAGTCCCTTAACGCAGGCAAAGACCCAACCACCATAATGGAGTGCAACAGTATATAGCAAAGGGACGAGAAGAAAGATGAAAAAGGGAAGAGCAGTGAGAGGGTATGGAGGAACAACAGAGATGAGGAAGAGCAGGTGGTAGGAGGATGTTAGAAGTATATCGTGTCTTTGATGACTTGAGGCTAAAGGGTTTCGAGATTAAGAATCAGGAGAGATGGAAATTGCAAACGAATGGGATGAAGGCTGAAAGGTCATCGATATGCATGTCGTGAACCCAAAACCGTAGTCAATGTAATGTAGAATAGGGGAATCTGACCCTGGAAACTGGAATAGATAAGGTGCTCAAGGTGGCCCATAAACCGAAAGACATAGCTGGGAGCCATTTTGGTGCCCATGACTACACCACTGATCTGGTCAAAGAAGGTGCCATCGTACTCGAAGGAGTTCAAGGTAAGGACACATTTATACATGCCGACCAATTTAGAGGTGGCAATAGAATGGTGAGGTTGTCGGTCAATGAAGAACTTAAAGGGGATAAGACCGTCGCTGTGTGGAACAGAAGTGTAGAGAGAGAGAGAGAGAGAGAGAGAGAGAGAGAAAAGAAACGTCAAGGAGGAAGAGATGATAGGTACGATGTTGGAGCAACTCAACCTATACGAACGTGGTATACGCATGGTTAGTGTCCTTAGGGTACGGCGGGAGAGAGACGACAATAGGTTGAAAAGCACCATCAATGAACGCTGAGATATGCTCGACAGGGCAAGAGCATGCAGACACGATATGTTTGCCTGGGTTAAGATTCTTGTGAACTTTAGGCAAAAGATAGAGGAAAAGGTTGCCAAGGTTGGACTTAGAAATAAGAAGGGAGGAGGTTGTCCCAGATGAGTCATTTGACAATGCAGCCTACTTCCCAGCAATATAATGGCATTTAATGACATTAGGTCAAAGGGCATGAGCCCATGGACCGCTGGATCAACAACAAACCAACCAACCAACCAACAATGCAGCCTACCGTAAGATTGTGATCAGGAATAGGGTCCGCAGAGAGAGAGAGAGAGAGAGAGAGAGAGAGAGAGAGAGAGAAAGGCTCATAGAAGGTAGCATTTTCAAGTTGACGAGAAGCTTCCTGTGCGTACAGATCACGATGCCACACAACGACGGCACCAGCTTTGTCAACAGCTTTGGGGAATCGTATCCCCCTATCTCCCGTGCTGATGCCTTATCATACAACCCCCCGTCCACCCTTCATACACCCTAAACTGTTCCTTACTTTCCAACCCCACAATATCCCAGCCTTTAAGATCCTCATCCGTGATTTCTCCATCCTCTCATCTGATCCCCTGACCAAAGCCGCTTTCCCTGCCCCACCCCTTGTGGCTTTCCACAGAGGGAGAAACCTACATAATACCCTCATGCATTCTCCCCTCCGTCCTGCCGGACATCCCACTGGCACTTCCTCCTGCCACCACCCGTGTCTTACGTTTCCCTATATCTTCTGTAACTCATCTATCTAGTTTTACAAATTCGTGTTCCACATCCACAACTCTTTTTCCTGTGTTTCCCGAAACGTCGTGTACGTTATAACTTGCAAACGATGCAACCTGATATACATCGACGAGACGGGAAGATTTCTAACCACTAGGTTTGTTGAACACATGTGTGACATCCGTAACCATGACTCTTCTCCGGTGGCTCTCTGCTTTAACAGTAACTCTCATCGTGGTGCACTGGACATCAGGTCACAGATTTGGTCTCCTGCCATTCTGGTGATCGACAATGTTTCTCGTTAGTGAATAGACTGATTCTTTCGGAACTCTTAAGCCTCATGTTATCTCATGTCATCTATACTTCCAATAACCTTCTACTACCTGCTCTTTTTCTTCTCTGTTGCTCCTCCATACCTTCTCACCGGCCTTCCCCATGTCATCTTTCTTCTCGTCCAGTTGCTATATACTGTTGCACTTCATTGTGGTGGTTTGGGCTTTGCCTGCATTAAGGGGCTGGGGTTACGACGATCCGCCATCTGTTGCTGATGCGCTGATGGCGGTCATGCCATGCAATATTGCGAGGTGGGGTTGGATCCGGTGTGGGTTCGTTGCTATTCTGCACGTCGTTTGGTTGATTCATCTGCATCCCTCGCTATCATATTCTTACACAATCTTCCTATGAGTTGATCCACTTACCCACACTTCCCTCATCTCTTCTCCTTACTATTCCCCAACTTACTTCAGCTGCTCTAACCACCTATGTCTTTCATCGATATTTCCTCTTTTGTTACTCACAGTGGCCCGTGAGCGCTCCTTCTAGCCATACTATTATTATTGGGTCTACTATTGCTCCAGACTACGTTCTGATTTTCCTTGGCCTCATTGGGTCGACTACCCCTATAGCAACCGAGTATGTGGAGACTGTATGACGGACTATGACCCCCACCCCACCCCCTCCCACCTTTTTACGACCATGCTATATCTGCAGCGTCAGCATGTGCTCTGCTTTACACGAGCAGGATAGTTCGGTGGCAGCGGTTCCACCTATGCCTTTCTACGGAGCCAGTGTGCAGTACGAGCAACGCATACCAACGGTTGTGACGTACGGTTGGTCTCACACATGAACTTCGTTTCATCTGACATTTTCTTCCTCACCGTATATGGTCCGCACTAAGGGGTCTTCTGTTAGTGTTTCGAGGTTCTGTCCGTTGATCGTTATTTCTTATAGATAAGCTGGTGTACAGTGCGAACTATATCCACAAAGGGTTGGCGACTTGCTGCTAGCTCATCCTTTCTATATCATCTTCAGTTTATGCAATCTGTCACATTTCCCAACACACGGCATAGAAAGGTACTTGGCATTGTGGTTGTGTCCTTTGTCCATATATGAACGTATTATGCTGTGCTATGTGGTTACGGCACCAGTTATGGTAGTATAGGCTGTCGTGGTTACGTCACCAGTTATGACCGTATTAGGGTTGCTTCTTCTTAATGTTGTCACGTTAAATGTGTAATACATAAAGTATGATAAAAGGCTGCAACTTCTGCGTTTACATATATCTCGTAACTTTATTATACATTGGTTCAAAGTCCAGAAAGGTACAACATCAACTTACAACATGAATTTGATAAAATGGCATATCCAATATTCTGAAATCAACTCCGTGTTTCCAGACTCCCCAGTCTGAACTATTCACTTCGAACCACTCGACTGGTTCCCAGACTAACTTTTTGGACACGTCTGTCCAGATCGACTTCCAAACTCTCTCTCTCATTCACAACCCAACTGAAAACTGATTCCAACTAACACTCTCATTCCTTTCCCATAATTCTCACTCTTTCAACCAATCTATCCGTTCATTCAACATAACAGTCACACCACTCATTTCGATACGCACTTAAAAGCGTCTGAAGTCCAATCCAGCGATCTCTTCTGCCGGGACCTTATCTCACTGGTCAACCTTCAGGTGACCGCGATATACAATTTTGCGTGTCCGCCTTTTGTATTTCTTGTTGCAATTAAACATTTTCGGCCGAAGGTTCAGAATTCATTATCTGATATGAATTTCCGTTAACTGATACGATCTGCTACCTGCATTTCGTATGGTGGCTAGAGATGGTTATACAAATAATTGGCCCGTAGTATACGGCCACACATATTCCGTTACATCTCATCGGGACTTCTGTCACACCGACCTTCACTGACCACGACATGTAGGACCCATGACACTTACCAGCCACATACGACGACCCGACACTCACCATTGCGACATACAATACATTTCACATGTTTTGGTTGTAGTTACGAGTCTGCCTTCTTCCGTCATGGCCTCTGTTCCTTGTACCCTGATTCTCCACCAACACTAGTGCCCTTTTCTTCGGTATTCTCTTCACACGTCTCTTTAAATCAACTTCTTTTTGATACCTTCATACGACACACTTTTCCGTGATGGCTCCCAGCCCCTCTTCTAGATGTGGCCTCTGTGCGCCCCTAATGCCTCCTGCACCTCCACTTTCATTCCTTTTGTGACGTATCTCTGTTTTAGTTTGGGCCTAAGTCAATCTGACACTTTCAGCTTTTTTCTTATTTTTCGCATCGTTCTTTCTCTCTTTTTTTATCCTTCCTTCTCTCAACCTCCTTTCTCTTTTCTATCTTTCTATCTGTTATTATAGGCTACCGTGTTCAAGTCATAATTTCTGACAACTGCCACTTTCGTCTACTACGCTCCTGCCTTACTCTAGGTTCTTGTTTTCCTAACTTCTTGTTTCGTACATCATCTCATTTTGTTTGATCCAACCATCACCCGCTCGATTTTATTGTATCTAATTTTCCCAGGATGGTCATTCTCTCCTTTGTCTACCCCATGCGTCATTGAACGTGTCGCCACTTTTTGCTATCTAACCTGGCGTCTCTAATTCGTATTCCTTTCTCACTGCGAACCAACATTAAGCTAAGGACAGTTTTATTTTATCTGGATTACATCTGATCTTTTTAACTTTTTCTTTGCTCTTTTCCCTCCTTACTTACAACTTTCGTCTCAGCACACTTTCTTTTTTCTTTATCATGCTGTTATCTATCCTTCCTCCGTCTACCCCTTGCTACTGTCCTACTCCCCTCTTTTTTCATTCTGAACACTACCATGTTTTCTCTATGTAAGATTTGTTGACTGTGGTCTTTTGTTTGTCCTGATGAAGGCGTTTTAGTCAAAATGTCGTCTGTCACTGTGTCCCGTTGTTAGGTTATTTTATCGACTCGCGCAAGGAGAAAAGTTATATTCAGCTCTAGAGCAACATGCTAGTCCCCGGCGTTCCTAAATATGTGTATAAATTCAGATTGGATGAGGGGTGCACGACGTTGGTGAACGACACTTTGGCTAAGAGAGCGAAGAGTCCGAGCCCAACTCTTTTGTCGAGTTCTTCCTACATTGGAACCAGGTTCGCGGATGAGAAAAGGTTCATTACCTGATGGACACAGACACAACGTAACTACGCTCCCGTCGGAAATCGCACAAATTTCCGTGCTGATTGCCTTTTTTTAAGGAATGAAGGTGGGTATTCTACCGCATACATTTAGCTAACGCAGAAAATAGTCTATATGATTTAGCGATAATTCCCACCCACATAACATGTACAAATAAAATTCATTACTTTCTTCGAAAATATATATATGCCTACAAATAATGATATATGAAACGTAGCTTTTAATAAATTCGATAGTTTGCAAGAAGGCATTTTGTTAACCATAAAATTATACATATTTAAAATTGCATATATATACAACCAGAAAATGTTACATAAATCGAAGGAGACTTTCTGTTAGTATTTGACATATCTGGAATAAACATATTTCTAATAATAATTAATAGCAGCCCTGTTTTTCTGCGGAGACTAAGGGATACGCTATGTACCCATCTTTATAAAAAAAATAATCTTTGGTTTGTTTGGTTCTGAGTATCAAATTTAAAAAAAATGTACATGAAAAAACAAATTCTGCTGTGAAACCCACAAAAGGACATCTCATCTATTTTATGTCAGTTATTTGCTAAACGATCAAGTTAAGTGACTCACGGTATATGACTACCCTGCTGAAATATCGGGTTCTGGATTTATAGCTCACATCGCTCAATTTCCCCCTGGCGGTATCCACATCTAGATTTTTAAAAATTGAGAACAAAGTTGGTCTTCCGTTTAGAAATATATGTTTTTCGCCTTTGAAAAAAAACAACAGGAAAATTTAACATTGTCTTTCGTTTGACGTCTTGCTGGCTAATCGGGATTCATCTTTATAAAGTGACAAATTTGACTTTCTCACTTTAGAATGATGCCCACAAGTCTTGTGTTGTCGATGGTGACGAACACAAGAATACCGCGCCGCCAGTAGAAAGCAGTCATAACGATCACATGCTGATCGCTAGCATAAAATTAGTTTCAATCTTTGTCTTACAAATCCAGTATCTAGTTTCCGCGTAGTCTTGAACGAAGTATTTTTCTAGAATAATTCTTCGCGAGGATCCCACATGATATTTATCTTTGCTGGGCAAACTTTTCCGTTCTTTTCATGGACTGGCAAATCAAAGTGGTCAATGATCGAGACATCAACCAAGGTAAGTGATGCTGTGTCGATCAGAACACATGATTAATTCGGAAAAGGGCTTGCCTTCCCCAGCGCGTGTATGTATTGTGAATGCTGAAGTAAAAATGATAAATCCTGAGTTAGTTTTGTTGATACTTTAATTAAACCTCATGTATAATATACATTCCAAATAATACAGTACACCCCCGAAGTAGTGGATTGTATTTGTGTGTGATATGTGGTGCAGGGGGTGGGGGGAGAGTTAACCGCGAAACACATATACGCACGTCGCAAACTAAGCGTATAGGGCACACATATCAAGGCATCTGGCAGTAGTATGAATGCAATTCGGTGTAAGTACACATTTATATTTAATAAAGAGAGAGAAGAACCGGGGTTCATGAAAAATAAATAAATAGGGGGATGGAATGAGTTGATAAACCCTAATGTAGGAGAATGTACAAGGCTGATCACATGTGATACAGTGGAAACTCTCTTATAACGCCCATTACCGTAAAGGGGGACCCTTTACATAGAACTACACACATTGTACATAATCTTCACCACAACACGCAGTGTAACACATACAACTGCACCCTACGGGCGATTCATCACAACATACAATGAAATACACACTAGGAAAAGAAAATATGTTATACGCCTCACTGTTAATGTCATCAATCATATGCAAGCAACGTTAACAACTAGACCTATTAAATCGAAAGGGCAGATAAATTACCCGTAGTTTATGTTTCTGCACATTTTTTCTGTATTGTTTTCCATTTTAAAAGAAGTTAGCATAGGACATGAAATTATCATACGTATTGAAACTATGCTATCATACAGACTGCGATCGAGTGTGGCCAACACGGATACCACAAATATGTTACAAGCTCTTATATAATGGATGTCTGAGTAAAACATAATAGAACATGCCTTCCACATAGACACTGTGAGGTGGAGACATCTTTTCACATGATTGCATACTCCAGAAAGTTGGAGACTTCTCACCAAAGAATTGCATACTCCAGAAAGTTGGAGACTTCTCACCAAAAAATTGCATACTCCAGAAAGTTGGAGACTTCTCACCAAAGAATTGCATACTCCAGAAAGTTGGAGACTTCTCACCAAAGAATTGCATACTCCAGAAAGTTGGAGACTTCTCACCAAAGAATTGCATACTCCAGAAAGTTGGAAACTTTTTATCAAAGCGTTGCGTACCCCAGAAAGTTAGAGACTTCTCAAAGCATTGAGTACCTCAGAAAGTTGGAGACTTCTCGAAACATTACATACTCCAGAAAGTTGTAGACTTTCTCAAAGCATTGAATACCCCAGAAAGTTGGAGACTTTCTCAAAGCATTGAATACCCCAGAAAATTGGAGACATCTTCACAAAGTGTTTCAAAGCATTGCGAAATAAATTGTAGACTTCTTAAAGCATTGAATACCGCAGAAAGTTGGAGACGTCTTCACAAAGCATTGAATACCGCTCCAAGCGCACGCGCAGTAACACAAGCACACACACATACACACACATATATATATATAGCCAGTGGTTCTCAAGCTATTTGGACCCATTCTCCCATTTCACAATATGAGCAAGTGCCATTACCCCTTTGTCTCTTCTAATAAAATGCTAATAGAAGTATTTTTTTTCTAGATTATTACATAATAATAATTCAAGTGGGCATATATTGTCATAAATACAATATACTTTAACTTTCTATAGAGCTGCTCTTCAAATTTAATAACTAACTAAATTTTATAAATAATTAAGCTTGAATTAAAGAAGTTAAAACATTATTCTCAATATATTAATGAAGTGAAGAAGTTTCGTACTTAATCCATCAATCAATAAACCCCTAACCCTTCAGGTTCGTAGGGGTACCACATTGGATGCTTCAGCACACAGAATTATATCCTCAGCGATGCGGATGAGTGTGGAAAAATCTTGTCCTGTGCATTCCTTGATGTTGTCTGTCCATTCCTTTATTTTCCCCCCTCTGCTTCTTCCCTCTTCGATAGTTCCCTGCAGTATTGTTTTTGACAAGGAATCATGCCTGCATACTTGTCCACACCATGCTAGTTTTCGTTGAGACTGATCGCTTAAGTTTTCGTACTTAAGCAAACAGTTCAATAGCCTTGGTCATTGTTGTCCTGGGTAATGTGATTCAGAAAAGAAGATTACAATCAATAGGAACACATGTAATTGTTTGTTCTGTACAATATACGGGGAAGAGAGCTCGAAAGGGCACAATGCAGGTCATTTTCGATGTAACTCTATACCACTGCTTCGTTTTCACTTATACCTGAGGTAAAAAGCCTGCCTCACAAACATATGGTGACACAACTGAAAGCAATTAGTTATATATTTGTCTCCGTAATGTTTCCTGCTATGCCGAACATGATAGTAAATTCATATTAAAATGTAGATTTGAGCGGTTTTTTTTGGCATAGCGGGTCTCCAAAATGTAGATATTAGCGGCTCAGTAGATGTAAAGTTAATAGCTTTTCTTTTTGCCATTTTTGCCAGCGATGGACATCTCAGAAAAATGCCTCTTCCTCATAGGCCAAATAAATACAAATCCCTACATATAACAAAACAACAACTCACAAAAGCAATCATATATCACACAATAACATTGTGTAAACGAACATAAGTCCATGAATTACTGAATCAGTAACCAACCAACCAATCAAACTCATCATTATTGAGGTGAGTTCAATGAAAAGAATATGCTGAATTCATTTTCCGGTGCGGTGAAATGCTAGAAAAATTATTGTTTGCTGTGGCAAATTCTGAAAGCACGTGCTCATTAGTTAGATTATCAGCACAGTATTCCGAATATGTCCATAGGTGCTCCAATCTCAATTTGAGTGTATCTGCCTTTACAGGATGACTGACAGTTCCACTTCTCCGTTGGTTGATATACAGTCTTCCAAGTCCACATCAGGGCTGACCCACGATGACATCGTACCACAAGTCCAGCACCCTCACTCTAAACATGAAAAAGGAATCACCATACTCGCCGAGTTTTCTGTCCATGTTGCCTCATGTCAGCCCAATCCATTACTGCACTACCAAACACTGTAGCAGTGCAGGTAAGCCTATCTTCTCTATGGTTGCATTGAACAACCACATTACCAGTCATAAATTAATGCCATGCATTCAGACACCGACCTCTCCACTGCTCCAAGTCACTGTTCATGATAGCAGCCCACCTGCATTTTTCTAACTACGCTCTTCGTGTCATTGAGAATACAAACATTAATCTCCATCTGTGGAGCCATCTAACTCCAGGCCTCCGTTACTGTTACAATTTTCACAACCATATTATCTGCAGTAACAACATAAGCACAACTCTCCTCAACGCCCCTCCCCCCACGAGCCTCGCCTCCACCTTGGTCATTATCACCAGCAACAAGAGAGGATGATAATTTCACAAACCTTGCAACAATTTTTAAATCTATATTTCGCTTCCAATTTTCCATCTTATTCATGAAAGATTTCAATGAATTAACTTACTGCATTGTGTTTGTATCATTTTGAAGATTCCATCATTTGAAGATTCAGGGGCACAAGAAGACAACTGGATACAAGATAAAATGGCCAATGATGGCTTGGTGTCTTTTAAATGAACCAGTTATTCGACTAAGGGCTGGGAAATGCTGTCTTGGAAGTCGGAGATGTGTTCAGTGGCACAAGAGCAAGCAGAGACAATGGGTCTACCTGAATTAGATTCCTTGTAGATTTTGGGCAGCATAGAGAAAACTGGTCTGCCTTAACAGCTTTCATCGATGCAAAGAGCCTTCGCAAAGGTGGGAAGGTGGTTGTTGTGAATAAGAGTTTTCCCAGTGTTGTTGACCATCTTCTGGTTGGACACAGCCGAATCAGATGTACGTGCTGCGTAAAAAAAATGGTTGCTAGTTGTTGTAGGCCCTCCTGGAGGTAAAAGTTCTTACGTTACACAACGTTGCCTTCTGACCGTACTTATCGCCTGCTCTACCTCAGTGTTGTTTCTCTATATACTTTTATACCCCATACTGATGGTCTTAAGAGCTCTGCAGTTCTTATTGGACAAGAGTCCCTATCCCTCTGTATCCACTCCTACTCTTATCTACCTCGCTGAACTGGTGCTCACACTCAACTCTTTTGAATTCGATGAGCACTTTTTCTATCAGATCTGTGGCGTTGCTATGGGCACCAAGATGGGACCCAGCTATGCGTGTCTTTTCATGGGACACCTGGAACATCTAGTTTGGTCGACCTATGATACCCCGTTCCCATCTCTTTTCCACATATATATTGATGATGGTATAAGTATTACTTACATATCTGAGACAGAATTGTCTCATTTTATCAATTATCAACTTCAACAACAATTTCAAGCCTGCTATTCAATTCATATTTAACATTTCCACTACTTCTATCAACTTCCTTGACATCATTGTCCCTATTCATCCGCCTTATCTCAGCACATGCCTACTGAAAACCTACTGATGCACATGGTTTTCTACCCTATACTTCTTCTCATCCTCCTGCTTGTCGCAACTCTCTGCCATTCTCCCAGTTTTTTTCGTCTTCGTCGCTTATGTAGTGATGACGACAACTTTCTTGATAAATCCTCTAAGATTATTGATTTCTTCCGTTCCCTGATAGTATCCTTTCATCGGCTTGGCTTCGTGTACGCCAGTTATCTCACCTTGATACATAACCATTGGCAAGTACTCTAAGACATAACTGCAAGAAGTAAACAGGTCTTAATTTTGTACGTTTTTGATTATCGTCACACTTTCCATTGGGTTACTATTTATATACTTGGAGTATCCTTGGCTATTTGTGGCATGCGACTCCAAGTATATAAATATTGACCAATGGAAAACACGAGAATAATCAAGAAAATAAGCAAATGAAGAACTAATTAATTCAGAGAACAGTCGTCTGCTGCCGATCGGTCGCGCTTGATACCTTGACTAATTCCCAGGGTTCTTCTTCCTCCTCTGATAAATGTGTCCTTACCTTTCATCCCCATAACTCTACTATCCGGCGTATCTTGCTTAAATAGTATTCCCCTTTTCAGTCTGATCTTCACACTCGTGCCGCTTTCCAGGATTTGCCTCTGGTTGCCTAGAGGCGCGACAAAAATCTCAACGACATATTAGTTCACATCCACCTTAGGTCTTCTGTTCCGGATCATTTTGGTACTGTTCGTTGCTACACATGTCCTTATGTGGTTCAGATGCACTCCATTTCATTTCCCAAGGCCACTATCACCATTGAGGAAGCCTTTACATGTGAATCACGTAATGCCATTTACGCTATCACACGTAAACGCTGCGGCAAGCAGTGTTTCGGTGAAACTGGTTTAAGATTGAGCTACAGCTTATATAACCATCTCCATGCAATCAAACACAGAACGCCTACTCATGTTGCCACACACTTCAACGGCACGACCATCGTGATGTTCTTGATATTCAGGTCACGGCCATTAGATTCTGCACCACTGATGATAGTGCGCTCTTGAAAATCGTGTTATTTTTTAGTTTGATACCTTGAAGCCTTTTGGACAATTCCGACCATTCCTTTGTTTAGTTCTAGGTCGATATGGTTTTTGTCTTTATAAATTTTGTTCTGTCATTTACTCATGCTTTTGTTCTGTTTCCATATGTATTTACGTTTTTATGTATTTCCTGTTCCAATCCTTCCGGTATCTCATATCCACACTTCGCTCGGACACTTTCGGCGCCGGATTAGACTTGATAAGGCCCTAAGCTATTTGAGATATGGGGCCCTTTATAAGTCTAGATATTATATGTCAGTGTCAATTATGATTTTTTGGGGACCCCCAATAATGTGGGGGCCCTAAGCTATAGCTTATAGGTAAATCCTGCACTGGACACATTAGTGTGTCGTTGTGTCATTTCTACTCGTCGTCTTATGATGTTATGTGCTTAACATCATGATAAAAGCCTTTTGGTCGAAACTTTGATTATGTCCTATTATTTGTACGATTGTGTACTGTTGTGTGTATTCTTTCACGTCAGTATCCGACATAGATGGTGTGTTTGTCGTCATCCAGTAAGACTACATTACCTGTGTTCTACGCAAGTTATATTTTCATACAGTTTTACAGCAGTATTACCTTTTATTGATTATCTTATGTACTACGTTGTTGCGTTTTAAAGATATTTATTATTTAATAATACTAAGATTCATACTGGAGCAATGCATATCCCTTTGTATTTCATATTTCAATTAAAATATCTTTATTTAAAAAAGAAGACAAACACAATTTGTTTTGCTTTAATTCATACGATTCTAATTTTATAGAAGTTTAAGGAATACTATTTTTTTTAAATCTTTGTCATTTCCGAAGTGTGTATCCTATTAGCCTGCAATATAAATACGATAAATATAATATGGAATAATTGAATTGTAAGTAGTAGAGTAACTCTTCCACCTACCAACATGGTCCATTTTTGTTCACAGTAGTGGTATCACTCGCGACCGTTCGGCATGTCGATGATTACGACTCACTGGTAGTTTGCAAAAAGTCCCGCAGTCGAATCTGACTCATGTTCCGGGAAGGTCAAGACGTCGCAAATTACTATGGTGTACACTTTGAAGACGACAATAATAAATACAATTCTAGTCTAGCAGCTGAGTGCTTATTGGTAACATTGCTTACCAGGACGCTAATTCAAGACTTCTCTTTACTTACTTTTAACGTCAAACAAAGGCGGCATAATGCGATATCAGACAATATTAGGACCACTACAGAACACTGCATCGCAATTTTTGTAGCAATTTTAAAAAAAGATCACCAAGCTAAGTCCAAACGCACTACCGGGTATAGCCTATATAGGCCCTACGCATAAATTACTTTACAATTCTACTTCTTCAGCGTTCATTCTCAAACTCCTACGGGATCTCTTTTAGCAGGACAACGGTCCAACTAGATTTCCAGCAGGATGTGGTCCAGAAAATGAAAATGTGTTGTGTCGCTGTTTTATTTGCGGCAATGGCCCGATACATCCGTCTACGTCGGTGCTTTACAATTCAAGGGAAAAGCTTTCACGGCCTGGCAGACATGTTGCTACGGCCCGCCGGCTAAGAATTACTGCTATAGACAGTTATAACAGACAGTTATAACGGATGGGACGGGCACAGGAAGTACTTATCACATACAATAAGCAGAAAATAGCCTGTATGTTTAATTATTAAATGCCATTAGTATTAGACAGTGAAAATGTCATTTAATTTAACACGAGCATACAGAAAAAAGACAACTTTGGGGTTGTCCGTAAACTACGTCAACAATCTTTTGTCAATTTTAATATTTTTACATTTTTAAACATTTTTAAACCTTCCCCTTTTTTCTTTTAAATGTTTTAGCATAAAATGTACGAAATAAATATATACCAACAATGCTGCCAATGTCAAACATGGTCTTTAAAAGCCTCACAGCAGAGAAATATCGTTACATGTGAAATGAAGTGTATGATTCACATGTTTTGGTTGTAGTTACGAGTCTGCCTTCTTCCGTCATGGCCTCTGTTCCTTGTACCCTGATTCTCCACCAACACTAGTGCCCTTTTCTTCGGTATTCTCTTCACACGTCTCTTTAAATCAACTTCTTTTTGATACCTTCATACGACACACTTTTCCGTGATGGCTCCCAGCCCCTCTTCTAGATGTGGCCTCTGTGCGCCCCTAATGCCTCCTGCACCTCCACTTTCATTCCTTTTGTGACGTATCTCTGTTTTAGTTTGGGCCTAAGTCAATCTGACACTTTCAGCTTTTTTCTTATTTTTCGCATCGTTCTTTCTCTCTTTTTTTTATCCTTCCTTCTCTCAACCTCCTTTCTCTTTTCTATCTTTCTATCTGTTATTATAGGCTACCGTGTTCAAGTCATAATTTCTGACAACTGCCACTTTCGTCTACTACGCTCCTGCCTTACTCTAGGTTCTTGTTTTCCTAACTTCTTGTTTCGTACATCATCTCATTTTGTTTGATCCAACCATCACCCGCTCGATTTTATTGTATCTAATTTTCCCAGGATGGTCATTCTCTCCTTTGTCTACCCCATGCGTCATTGAACGTGTCGCCACTTTTTGCTATCTAACCTGGCGTCTCTAATTCGTATTCCTTTCTCACTGCGAACCAACATTAAGCTAAGGACAGTTTTATTTTATCTGGATTACATCTGATCTTTTTAACTTTTTCTTTGCTCTTTTCCCTCCTTACTTACAACTTTCGTCTCAGCACACTTTCTTTTTTCTTTATCATGCTGTTATCTATCCTTCCTCCGTCTACCCCTTGCTACTGTCCTACTCCCCTCTTTTTTCATTCTGAACACTACCATGTTTTCTCTATGTAAGATTTGTTGACTGTGGTCTTTTGTTTGTCCTGATGAAGGCGTTTTAGTCAAAATGTCGTCTGTCACTGTGTCCCGTTGTTAGGTTATTTTATCGACTCGCGCAAGGAGAAAAGTTATATTCAGCTCTAGAGCAACATGCTAGTCCCCGGCGTTCCTAAATATGTGTATACATTCAGATTGGATGAGGGGTGCACGACGTTGGTGAACGACACTTTGGCTAAGAGAGCGAAGAGTCCGAGCCCAACTCTTTTGTCGAGTTCTTCCTACATTGGAACCAGGTTCGCGGATGAGAAAAGGTTCATTACCTGATGGACACAGACACAACGTAACTACGCTCCCGTCGGAAATCGCACAAATTTCCGTGCTGATTGCCTTTTTTTAAGGAATGAAGGTGGGTATTCTACCGCATACATTTAGCTAACGCAGAAAATAGTCTATATGATTTAGCGATAATTCCCACCCACATAACATGTACAAATAAAATTCATTACTTTCTTCGAAAATATATATATGCCTACAAATAATGATATATGAAACGTAGCTTTTAATAAATTCGATAGTTTGCAAGAAGGCATTTTGTTAACCATAAAATTATACATATTTAAAATTGCATATATATACAACCAGAAAATGTTACATAAATCGAAGGAGACTTTCTGTTAGTATTTGACATATCTGGAATAAACATATTTCTAATAATAATTAATAGCAGCCCTGTTTTTCTGCGGAGACTAAGGGATACGCTATGTACCCATCTTTATAAAAAAAATAATCTTTGGTTTGTTTGGTTCTGAGTATCAAATTTAAAAAAAATGTACATGAAAAAACAAATTCTGCTGTGAAACCCACAAAAGGACATCTCATCTATTTTATGTCAGTTATTTGCTAAACGATCAAGTTAAGTGACTCACGGTATATGACTACCCTGCTGAAATATCGGGTTCTGGATTTATAGCTCACATCGCTCAATTTCCCCCTGGCGGTATCCACATCTAGATTTTTAAAAATTGAGAACAAAGTTGGTCTTCCGTTTAGAAATATATGTTTTTCGCCTTTGAAAAAAAACAACAGGAAAATTTAACATTGTCTTTCGTTTGACGTCTTGCTGGCTAATCGGGATTCATCTTTATAAAGTGACAAATTTGACTTTCTCACTTTAGAATGATGCCCACAAGTCTTGTGTTGTCGATGGTGACGAACACAAGAATACCGCGCCGCCAGTAGAAAGCAGTCATAACGATCACATGCTGATCGCTAGCATAAAATTAGTTTCAATCTTTGTCTTACAAATCCAGTATCTAGTTTCCGCGTAGTCTTGAACGAAGTATTTTTCTAGAATAATTCTTCGCGAGGATCCCACATGATATTTATCTTTGCTGGGCAAACTTTTCCGTTCTTTTCATGGACTGGCAAATCAAAGTGGTCAATGATCGAGACATCAACCAAGGTAAGTGATGCTGTGTCGATCAGAACACATGATTAATTCGGAAAAGGGCTTGCCTTCCCCAGCGCGTGTATGTATTGTGAATGCTGAAGTAAAAATGATAAATCCTGAGTTAGTTTTGTTGATACTTTAATTAAACCTCATGTATAATATACATTCCAAATAATACAGTACACCCCCGAAGTAGTGGATTGTATTTGTGTGTGATATGTGGTGCAGGGGGTGGGGGGAGAGTTAACCGCGAAACACATATACGCACGTCGCAAACTAAGCGTATAGGGCACACATATCAAGGCATCTGGCAGTAGTATGAATGCAATTCGGTGTAAGTACACATTTATATTTAATAAAGAGAGAGAAGAACCGGGGTTCATGAAAAATAAATAAATAGGGGGATGGAATGAGTTGATAAACCCTAATGTAGGAGAATGTACAAGGCTGATCACATGTGATACAGTGGAAACTCTCTTATAACGCCCATTACCGTAAAGGGGGACCCTTTACATAGAACTACACACATTGTACATAATCTTCACAACAACACACAGTGTAACACATACAACTGCACCCTACGGGCGATTCATCACAACATACAATGAAATACACACTAGGAAAAGAAAATATGTTATACGCCTCACTGTTAATGTCATCAATCATATGCAAGCAACGTTAACAACTAGACCTATTAAATCGAAAGGGCAGATAAATTACCCGTAGTTTATGTTTCTGCACATTTTTTCTGTATTGTTTTCCATTTTAAAAGAAGTTAGCATAGGACATGAAATTATCATACGTATTGAAACTATGCTATCATACAGACTGCGATCGAGTGTGGCCAACACGGATACCACAAATATGTTACAAGCTCTTATATAATGGATGTCTGAGTAAAACATAATAGAACATGCCTTCCACATAGACACTGTGAGGTGGAGACATCTTTTCACATGATTGCATACTCCAGAAAGTTGGAGACTTCTCACCAAAGAATTGCATACTCCAGAAAGTTGGAGACTTCTCACCAAAAAATTGCATACTCCAGAAAGTTGGAGACTTCTCACCAAAGAATTGCATACTCCAGAAAGTTGGAGACTTCTCACCAAAGAATTGCATACTCCAGAAAGTTGGAGACTTCTCACCAAAGAATTGCATACTCCAGAAAGTTGGAAACTTTTTATCAAAGCGTTGCGTACCCCAGAAAGTTAGAGACTTCTCAAAGCATTGAGTACCTCAGAAAGTTGGAGACTTCTCGAAACATTGCATACTCCAGAAAGTTGTAGACTTTCTCAAAGCATTGAATACCCCAGAAAGTTGGAGACTTTCTCAAAGCATTGAATACCCCAGAAAATTGGAGACATCTTCACAAAGTGTTTCAAAGCATTGCGAAATAAATTGTAGACTTCTTAAAGCATTGAATACCGCAGAAAGTTGGAGACGTCTTCACAAAGCATTGAATACCGCTCCAAGCGCACGCGCAGTAACACAAGCACACACACATACACACACATATATATATATATATAGCCAGTGGTTCTCAAGCTATTTGGACCCATTCTCCCATTTCACAATATGAGCAAGTGCCATTACCCCTTTGTCTCTTCTAATAAAATGCTAATAGAAGTATTTTTTTTCTAGATTATTACATAATAATAATTCAAGTGGGCATATATTGTCATAAATACAATATACTTTAACTTTCTATAGAGCTGCTCTTCAAATTTAATAACTAACTAAATTTTATAAATAATTAAGCTTGAATTAAAGAAGTTAAAACATTATTCTCAATATATTAATGAAGTGAAGAAGTTTCGTACTTAATCCATCAATCAATAAACCCCTAACCCTTCAGGTTCGTAGGGGTACCACATTGGATGCTTCAGCACACAGAATTATATCCTCAGCGATGCGGATGAGTGTGGAAAAATCTTGTCCTGTGCATTCCTTGATGTTGTCTGTCCATTCCTTTATTTTCCCCCCTCTGCTTCTTCCCTCTTCGATAGTTCCCTGCAGTATTGTTTTTGACAAGGAATCATGCCTGCATACTTGTCCACACCATGCTAGTTTTCGTTGAGACTGATCGCTTAAGTTTTCGTACTTAAGCAAACAGTTCAATAGCCTTGGTCATTGTTGTCCTGGGTAATGTGATTCAGAAAAGAAGATTACAATCAATAGGAACACATGTAATTGTTTGTTCTGTACAATATACGGGGAAGAGAGCTCGAAAGGGCACAATGCAGGTCATTTTCGATGTAACTCTATACCACTGCTTCGTTTTCACTTATACCTGAGGTAAAAAGCCTGCCTCACAAACATATGGTGACACAACTGAAAGCAATTAGTTATATATTTGTCTCCGTAAGGTTTCCTGCTATGCCGAACATGATAGTAAATTCATATTAAAATGTAGATTTGAGCGGTTTTTTTTGGCATAGCGGGTCTCCAAAATGTAGATATTAGCGGCTCAGTAGATGTAAAGTTAATAGCTTTTCTTTTTGCCATTTTTGCCAGCGATGGACATCTCAGAAAAATGCCTCTTCCTCATAGGCCAAATAAATACAAATCCCTACATATAACAAAACAACAACTCACAAAAGCAATCATATATCACACAATAACATTGTGTAAACGAACATAAGTCCATGAATTACTGAATCAGTAACCAACCAACCAATCAAACTCATCATTATTGAGGTGAGTTCAATGAAAAGAATATGCTGAATTCATTTTCCGGTGCGGTGAAATGCTAGAAAAATTATTGTTTGCTGTGGCAAATTCTGAAAGCACGTGCTCATTAGTTAGATTATCAGCACAGTATTCCGAATATGTCCATAGGTGCTCCAATCTCAATTTGAGTGTATCTGCCTTTACAGGATGACTGACAGTTCCACTTCTCCGTTGGTTGATATACAGTCTTCCAAGTCCACATCAGGGCTGACCCACGATGACATCGTACCACAAGTCCAGCACCCTCACTCTAAACATGAAAAAGGAATCACCATACTCGCCGATTTTTCTGTCCATGTTGCCTCATGTCAGCCCAATCCATTACTGCACTACCAAACACTGTAGCAGTGCAGGTAAGCCTATCTTCTCTATGGTTGCATTGAACAACCACATTACCAGTCATAAATTAATGCCATGCATTCAGACACCGACCTCTCCACTGCTCCAAGTCACTGTTCATGATAGCAGCCCACCTGCATTTTTCTAACTACGCTCTTCGTGTCATTGAGAATACAAACATTAATCTCCATCTGTGGAGCCATCTAACTCCAGGCCTCCGTTACTGTTACAATTTTCACAACCATATTATCTGCAGTAACAACATAAGCACAACTCTCCTCAACGCCCCTCCCCCCACGAGCCTCGCCTCCACCTTGGTCATTATCACCAGCAACAAGAGAGGATGATAATTTCACAAACCTTGCAACAATTTTTAAATCTATATTTCGCTTCCAATTTTCCATCTTATTCATGAAAGATTTCAATGAATTAACTTACTGCATTGTGTTTGTATCATTTTGAAGATTCCATCATTTGAAGATTCAGGGGCACAAGAAGACAACTGGATACAAGATAAAATGGCCAATGATGGCTTGGTGTCTTTTAAATGAACCAGTTATTCGACTAAGGGCTGGGAAATGCTGTCTTGGAAGTCGGAGATGTGTTCAGTGGCACAAGAGCAAGCAGAGACAATGGGTCTACCTGAATTAGATTCCTTGTAGATTTTGGGCAGCATAGAGAAAACTGGTCTGCCTTAACAGCTTTCATCGATGCAAAGAGCCTTCGCAAAGGTGGGAAGGTGGTTGTTGTGAATAAGAGTTTTCCCAGTGTTGTTGACCATCTTCTGGTTGGACACAGCCGAATCAGATGTACGTGCTGCGTAAAAAAATGGTTGCTAGTTGTTGTAGGCCCTCCTGGAGGTAAAAGTTCTTACGTTACACAACGTTGCCTTCTGACCGTACTTATCGCCTGCTCTACCTCAGTGTTGTTTCTCTATATACTTTTATACCCCATACTGATGGTCTTAAGAGCTCTGCAGTTCTTATTGGACAAGAGTCCCTATCCCTCTGTATCCACTCCTACTCTTATCTACCTCGCTGAACTGGTGCTCACACTCAACTCTTTTGAATTCGATGAGCACTTTTTCTATCAGATCTGTGGCGTTGCTATGGGCACCAAGATGGGACCCAGCTATGCGTGTCTTTTCATGGGACACCTGGAACATCTAGTTTGGTCGACCTATGATACCCCGTTCCCATCTCTTTTCCACATATATATTGATGATGGTATAAGTATTACTTACATATCTGAGACAGAATTGTCTCATTTTATCAATTATCAACTTCAACAACAATTTCAAGCCTGCTATTCAATTCATATTTAACATTTCCACTACTTCTATCAACTTCCTTGACATCATTGTCCCTATTCATCCGCCTTATCTCAGCACATGCCTACTGAAAACCTACTGATGCACATGGTTTTCTACCCTATACTTCTTCTCATCCTCCTGCTTGTCGCAACTCTCTGCCATTCTCCCAGTTTTTTTCGTCTTCGTCGCTTATGTAGTGATGACGACAACTTTCTTGATAAATCCTCTAAGATTATTGATTTCTTCCGTTCCCTGATAGTATCCTTTCATCGGCTTGGCTTCGTGTACGCCAGTTATCTCACCTTGATACATAACCATTGGCAAGTACTCTAAGACATAACTGCAAGAAGTAAACAGGTCTTAATTTTGTACGTTTTTGATTATCGTCACACTTTCCATTGGGTTACTATTTATATACTTGGAGTATCCTTGGCTATTTGTGGCATGCGACTCCAAGTATATAAATATTGACCAATGGAAAACACGAGAATAATCAAGAAAATAAGCAAATGAAGAACTAATTAATTCAGAGAACAGTCGTCTGCTGCCGATCGGTCGCGCTTGATACCTTGACTAATTCCCAGGGTTCTTCTTCCTCCTCTGATAAATGTGTCCTTACCTTTCATCCCCATAACTCTACTATCCGGCGTATCTTGCTTAAATAGTATTCCCCTTTTCAGTCTGATCTTCACACTCGTGCCGCTTTCCAGGATTTGCCTCTGGTTGCCTAGAGGCGCGACAAAAATCTCAACGACATATTAGTTCACATCCACCTTAGGTCTTCTGTTCCGGATCATTTTGGTACTGTTCGTTGCTACACATGTCCTTATGTGGTTCAGATGCACTCCATTTCATTTCCCAAGGCCACTATCACCATTGAGGAAGCCTTTACATGTGAATCACGTAATGCCATTTACGCTATCACACGTAAACGCTGCGGCAAGCAGTGTTTCGGTGAAACTGGTTTAAGATTGAGCTACCGCTTATATAACCATCTCCATGCAATCAAACACAGAACGCCTACTCATGTTGCCACACACTTCAACGGCACGACCATCGTGATGTTCTTGATATTCAGGTCACGGCCATTAGATTCTGCACCACTGATGATAGTGCGCTCTTGAAAATCGTGTTATTTTTTAGTTTGATACCTTGAAGCCTTTTGGACAATTCCGACCATTCCTTTGTTTAGTTCTAGGTCGATATGGTTTTTGTCTTTATAAATTTTGTTCTGTCATTTACTCATGCTTTTGTTCTGTTTCCATATGTATTTACGTTTTTATGTATTTCCTGTTCCAATCCTTCCGGTATCTCATATCCACACTTCGCTCGGACACTTTCGGCGCCGGATTAGACTTGATAAGGCCCTAAGCTATTTGAGATATGGGGCCCTTTATAAGTCTAGATATTATATGTCAGTGTCAATTATGATTTTTTGGGGACCCCCAATAATGTGGGGGCCCTAAGCTATAGCTTATAGGTAAATCCTGCACTGGACACATTAGTGTGTCGTTGTGTCATTTCTACTCGTCGTCTTATGATGTTATGTGCTTAACATCATGATAAAAGCCTTTTGGTCGAAACTTTGATTATGTCCTATTATTTGTACGATTGTGTACTGTTGTGTGTATTCTTTCACGTCAGTATCCGACATAGATGGTGTGTTTGTCGTCATCCAGTAAGACTACATTACCTGTGTTCTACGCAAGTTATATTTTCATACAGTTTTACAGCAGTATTACCTTTTATTGATTATCTTATGTACTACGTTGTTGCGTTTTAAAGATATTTATTATTTAATAATACTAAGATTCATACTGGAGCAATGCATATCCCTTTGTATTTCATATTTCAATTAAAATATCTTTATTTAAAAAAGAAGACAAACACAATTTGTTTTGCTTTAATTCATACGATTCTAATTTTATAGAAGTTTAAGGAATACTATTTTTTTTAAATCTTTGTCATTTCCGAAGTGTGTATCCTATTAGCCTGCAATATAAATACGATAAATATAATATGGAATAATTGAATTGTAAGTAGTAGAGTAACTCTTCCACCTACCAACATGGTCCATTTTTGTTCACAGTAGTGGTATCACTCGCGACCGTTCGGCATGTCGATGATTACGACTCACTGGTAGTTTGCAAAAAGTCCCGCAGTCGAATCTGACTCATGTTCCGGGAAGGTCAAGACGTCGCAAATTACTATGGTGTACACTTTGAAGACGACAATAATAAATACAATTCTAGTCTAGCAGCTGAGTGCTTATTGGTAACATTGCTTACCAGGACGCTAATTCAAGACTTCTCTTTACTTACTTTTAACGTCAAACAAAGGCGGCATAATGCGATATCAGACAATATTAGGACCACTACAGAACACTGCATCGCAATTTTTGTAGCAATTTTAAAAAAAGATCACCAAGCTAAGTCCAAACGCACTACCGGGTATAGCCTATATAGGCCCTACGCATAAATTACTTTACAATTCTACTTCTTCAGCGTTCATTCTCAAACTCCTACGGGATCTCTTTTAGCAGGACAACGGTCCAACTAGATTTCCAGCAGGATGTGGTCCAGAAAATGAAAATGTGTTGTGTCGCTGTTTTATTTGCGGCAATGGCCCGATACATCCGTCTACGTCGGTGCTTTACAATTCAAGGGAAAAGCTTTCACGGCCTGGCAGACATGTTGCTACGGCCCGCCGGCTAAGAATTACTGCTATAGACAGTTATAACAGACAGTTATAACGGATGGGACGGGCACAGGAAGTACTTATCACACACAATAAGCAGAAAATAGCCTGTATGTTTAATTATTAAATGCCATTAGTATTAGACAGTGAAAATGTCATTTAATTTAACACGAGCATACAGAAAAAAGACAACTTTGGGGTTGTCCGTAAACTACGTCAACAATCTTTTGTCAATTTTAATATTTTTACATTTTTAAACATTTTTAAACCTTCCCCTTTTTTCTTTTAAATGTTTTAGCATAAAATGTACGAAATAAATATATACCAACAATGCTGCCAATGTCAAACATGGTCTTTAAAAGCCTCACAGCAGAGAAATATCGTTACATGTGAAATGAAGTGTATGAGAAAAGCTGCAATGGTTACTAAACTAGATTTGACATGAACAAATTATACAAATTATAATATCATGTATTGAACACATCGAAAGACAGCAAGTAAAATGGTTAGGTCACCTTATCTTTCTTCTTCTTCTTCTTTCGTTCACTTGAAACATGTCTATATCTGTAATTCTGTCTCCTTAATAAAACTCACTGTCTTTTGTAGTTCATACAGTGTCCCATAGAGCTTTGATTCCAGTGTTGTTTCCTCTGGCCAATATGTCTGCCTTATGAGAACGAACGCAAACAAATACCAATAAGAGCATATAACAAAAGAATATCCGAATATAAGGCCAAAGGTAGACCAAGAAAACGGTGGATAGAAAACATCAGGATAGCCTTGAACAAACATGGACTCAATGCAACCAAGGCGACTCATCTGGCCTTGGAACGACAGCTGAAGCTCACACGGCTACGCTTTACGGCAAGTATGAATACGATCAACCATCGTTCACCCGGGGATAGAAAATAGAGAAAATCTTTCAAATTCAAATAATATAATTGGTGTGTACAAAAAGCAGTATTGTTGATGTCAACCTTTGTCAAGCCCACCTCCTCATTGTCAACATCAAACATCATTTAAGACACCCCCCCCCTTTCCGAATTGTTGGCATAATGAACATCCCCTTTATCTTTGATACGGCGATCATGGGGACAAGGCAAGCAATAACGAATCTGATGTTCTGAATGATGTTAGAGTGATAGGACGAGTAACCAATGTAACAGATTCCCGTGAATCTGAAACATTGAGCAAACTACATGAATATCATGTAAAGAGGGGTGAGGTTAAACAAGAACGTTATGAAGTAAACAGAGGAGATGTAAACAAATAGAGTGGGTGTGTGCAGTTACTACTACATATTGAGGGATATATTGAGGAGAGCCAGGCACTTATGGTTCGATGTGCAATGAGATGCTTCTTTCTACTAACTTTCTATGGTATAAACGTTTATAAAGAAACTGATCACAGCAGTAGGGGGGAAGGGGTAAGTGGCTATTCATGAACATCTACACCGCCTTTTAGCACATACAATATGACGAAAGACAAAAAATCCACACATAAACAGATAAATACGAAAATTACATAGCTTGAGCGCTCAATTTGACTACTATATTCTGCCAACGCTATGCATGCATGTGCTCTGAGCTCGAGTGTTCTGTTAATTTCACCAAATGGAACGAGCTAATTGCTTCTATAGTAGACTCTAGGCTCGACTATTACCAAAATAATTGTGTGGATATACATTCATAACATCATTTTAGACCCAGGTGAAAGGAAATTTTAACTTAACAGTGAGATCTGAAAGTACTACCTACTATGACATAGTAAGAATTTTTTTTAGAAGTTTTTTAAATAATTTTATTTATATATCAACATTTACGAAATAATGAATATACACAGATTAGACTGAAATAATGTATATACACAGATTAGACAGCGAAACAGAAATACACAAAGTATTTCAACGTTACATTTGGAATTCGATTTGTATAAAGTTTTGTTTTATAAAATTTCGTGTGATATAGCTCATTTGGTTACTCTATGTGTAATGAAAATGCTTGAAGCATATGCCTATGTATTGGATATTACTTTTCAACTCATGTTGAATTTGTTGGCGTCACTAATACAAAGTAGCTTCAAAAAGTTCCCGGAATTAGGGGGTTATTTAGAAATAAGCAACAACAGAACCACCTACAGTACATTTTCAAAGTAGTTCCCTTCGACAACTATACACGTTTGCCAACGTGCATACAGCTACTAAAAATATTTGTAAAACCCATTCTTTGTCACCTCTCTCGGCGGTCTTGTCGCATTTATGATAACGTCATCTACATATCTGAATCGTTGTCCTTCCAGTGCCAATATCAGTCAAAGGAACAAGAAAAATCAGCTAGTGCAGTCGGAAGAATAGAGGCTGGTCCAAGGTTCTTCTTTACGAGGTACTGCTTTAACAATAGTGATCGATATGCTGGCGCATTGTCATGCAGCATAATCCAACTGTTTGTTCACAATTTTTGTTGTTGTTTCTTCTGATTGCATCCTTTAGACAACGGATGATATCAATGAACATGTCCGTGTTAATCGTTCGGCCTTCAGTAATGAAATCATGATAAACAACACTCTAGGAATAAAAACAACTTAACAACATAACTTTTCCTTTGCTTTTGTCCAAAAGAAATGTGTGCGTTCGCGAAGATCCAGAAAATTTCCATTCACTTCCATTTTGTCTGAGGATCGTACAAAAAACATCAGGTGTCATGTCCCGTGATTATGTTATTGAGAAAAAAATGATATCTTCATCAGTTATTGTGATTAGGTTCACTGCCAGGGACAATCTCGTTTCTATGTGTTCGGGAGATCAACATTTTGGGAATCATGTATTGGCAGACACTATACATGTGCAATACATTTTGGAGAATACTGTGGTAAATTCCGACTGATATTTCAATGTCTGAGGTTATTTTCCCGACACTAAGTCTTATGCCAGCACGAAAAACGTTCGAGATACGCTAAATGTTTTCAGTTGATAGAGGATAACGGTCATCCACTACGTGCATCATCACGGGACACGCTCAATGTTTTCAATGTGAATTGAGGCACGGTCGTCCACTACGTTCATCATCACGGGACACGTTCAATGTTTTCAATGTTGATTGAGGATGACAGTCGTCCACTACGTGCATCACCAACGACACTAACACGACCTTCAAGGAAATTCTTGTACCATACAGATACTTGTGATTAATGCAAATCTTCATCGACATATGCTATATTGAGAAATGTTGGTGTTTCAGAGATTGACTTCTCAAGTTTGCTTGCTTGATATTCCCAGAAATTGCGAACAACTTGCTCGTACTTCCTATGTGCAGTGGGGTGGTTTCTCGGTGCTTTCTTTCATACACAGGAGACTTCAGCTTTCAGCTTAGTGCAATGTCTATTGAAGAAACCCTCTACTCGGAGGGGGTATAGACTTCTCCAGTAAACACAGTTTCACATTTGTACTTTGTTCAATTAAGGAAATTTTCAACTCCTAAGATGCAACAAGCACAACACACAAACAAATATCTGTATATTCTCTTTGAGAGTCTGCCGTGTCCTTTCGGCAAAGTCATTGCTAACTTCTAAACATAATCTCCATAACATCACCAAAATTCAAACACTAGTCAACTACTCCGGAAACCTTTTTAACCTACCTTGTACATCTAATCGCATAGCCAGTAAAATGTAGACGATTGACTTTCAAACCACGAGAAAGTTCGCCCATGTTGTGTTTGTGAGGCGCGGGTGGGAGGACGGAGGGACACCAAGTCTTACATGACCCATCCAACGCCGTGTGTAATAGTAGGGTGTGTTTGTACGTTGTGACTGAATTTTTCTTTTTAAATATCAAAAGATTTCTATCTATCTAGATATTGGTACGCATGTGGTTGTGTCTGTGGGTCTCACCAATGGCCCTGGGTGGGCCGAAAATCTACAGACTTCCCAGCAATATAATGCCATTTAATGGCATTAGGTCAAAGGGCATGAGTCCATGGACCGCTGGATCAGCAACCAACCAACCAACCATCTAGATATTGTCATTGCTCTGCGTATGCTGTGAGGCATCACAGGATCGAATGACGATCGGTTTTCGGGTTATTGCACGTCTGGTCACTTGAAGTGCAAGAGTACTGCGCCGTGTCAGAATGTTGGTAGCTCCCTCAATCCGCCTTCTTCTCGGTCTTCCTATGTAAAAAAGCTTCCATTGAAAGATAACGTGGTTGAGAGAAGTTTTAGAAATAATTTATAATAAAAATGATTTCAATAATCTCAAGAAACAAAGTAAACAAAAATACAATACAGATCATGAAATCTTCATGAAATCTTCATGAAATACAGATCATACGTCTTCGAAATGCCGCCCTTCTTAAATGGATATTCTTTCAAATGCCGCACGGAAATGTATTTTGATTGGTGCAGCCAGATGCCGTTGGCTCTCTACATCATAGCATGACACGGCACGACCCTGGTACAAATTAATAATTGTCATGTATATTGTTGATGCTAGTTAATTAACAGAAACAAGATTCTCACACTCCAGCAGACTTCTTTCTTATTTTTCGTCGTACGCCTTGCGGCGGACCCTCTGAAAGCATTCCGCTGACCGTCCTGAGAAAGACGTATTAGGGTGATCTGCGTTGTATCATGTTTTACAGCAAGCTGCGTTATCTGCGACTTTCGACCTGACACATCCGTCTTCAATCAGCATTTTTTGGGCTGGGTTGGCATTCCCGTCTGTTCGATCCCTAGTACTTAGCCAGGCTACAGCAGGGTTTCTGTACTCCTGTTTCCAGGCCCACTGCGTGGAAGTGTACTGAGGGTCTTGGCCATCTGTGGTTCGCTGACCCTGAAGCTCGACCAGCTATGGAACGCCGGCCGGTGCACTCTGGTGTGCATGTCATCTCTGGGCCCCTCCAGCAGACTCAAATGCCCTTATTTTCTTTTAGTAGAATATTATGTTATGACCGTAAATATTCCAGCAAGTGTTTGTTATACATTTGTCACATCTACACACTAGCAGATATCTCCTGTCTCATGTCATGTCGGACGTCAAATTCCTTTAGATCTCAAATCGAAAGAGTACAAGTAGACGTCACCATATAGTCGAGTTATTTTCCTTGTCTACGTTTGTAAATTTCATGTTCATCATTTCATAATTTAAATATTAATTTATTTTAGGGCTTTGGTTAAAGCTAGAGTTAGGATAATTGTGTTTTACATAGGCTAACTAACCCTAACCCTAAATAAATATTTCAATTATCAAATTATGAACATGAAATTTACACAGACAAGGGAAATAATTAAACATGTGGTGGTGTCTACTTGTACTGTACCGAATCCACAACCAACAACTTACTGAGCTTATAAATGTCTACTCTTAAATGCCTGACTTAATGGCAAGCACAGCACTTATGACTCATTGTCACTAGTGCAATGATGCTGGGTCCCTAATCAAGAATTTCATATAAAATAAGACACGAAGTGCAATTCTGTTGATATTAGTTTAACTGTATCTGAAACCTGACTCAATTAGAATTACTATAATCAGTGACACAATTCAGTTCAAAACGGAAAACTTTAAAACTATAAAGTAAAAAAATAAAATAAAATATACTATTTCAACAACAGCAAACGTTGTCTTACAGGCGCAGTGAAACCTGAACATTCACATTTGTAAGCTCAATGTAGCGTTTAACAAGGAAATTGTTGGTTGGTTGCTGATCCAGCGGTCCATGGGCTCATGCCCTTTGATCTAATGCCATTATATGGCATTATATTTCTGGGAAGTCTGTGGATTTTCGGCCCACCCCGGGACAGAGCCAGAGAATACCTATCACACCTCAAGGAAGGTAAGTTTCAACCTATACACTGCTCCTAGCCACTGTAGCCAAGATAGGGTTCACTGCTCTCATTCCCCACCACCAATTGACTACTGGTTATGCCGAACTTCTCTATTGCTCCAGGCATGCAGCCAAATGTTCATGCCAAAAGTATTGTCACGTCCTGAGTCACTATGCCTCTATGATGGGTCTAAGCCATAGGAAAAAAAACAGTGCTGCCAGTTTCCTCCTCCCCAGTGCTGCACAGTACATCTCTCGCTCCCTCCCAACTACAGAGGGTGCATGCGTATATATTCAGGTAAACATTAAATACATTTCAACAACAAAATAAACGCACAATTGTATAGATGACGTGCCTTGAAGCTTCTATAAGACGATAACCTCAATATAACGGCATGTTATCCACTAAGGTTTTCTGTTGCATGGTTGTTAAGTCTAGTGGGCCATTGGTGAGACCCACAGATGCATGTAGTTGCCTACATGCGTAAGGAAATTGTTCTATAGCACGTTTCACTAGCTTTGCCCTCAAACAAATGTCATTATCTGATTAACGATCTAACAGCTAACGTATTATAGCCATTTTTTGCATAAGATGTTATATTTGGCTAAACCCAATAGAATATACTTTATTTTTTTGTATCATGTCCAGTTTTTATAAACGAATGAAATCCTTTGATCTTTGTCGGCATACTAATTATTGTGTATCGAGAAAAGAAATTTTACCACTTTAGACAGATTCTGTGAATTGATTAGGCATAGGCGTGTCTACTGTTACAATGTGTCCACTGTGTGCATATGAATATCTGTTGAAGCTGATTTCATATGAATATCTGTTGAAGATGATTTCTTAAATGATCGAGTAGCTACATTGCAGAAATACTTAAAACTTATTTGTAATCTGCTCCGATGCCGATGTCATAAAATTTACTCACAGACTCATTTTTCCCCGAACTACACATTGTACGTTGTAACACTTCTGACGGAGAATTTGAGCCTGACACAGGATACAAGCTGAAACAACAGCCTATCTTGTGTTCGAGAGTACAAATTAGTGCAATTTCTCGCTTAATCGTGCCAATTATATGATAAAAATTAACGTGTAAATGAATTCTTATAATTTACTGTAAAACATAGTATATGTGTGTGTGTGAGAGATATGTGTTAACAAGTAGACTTTTGATCAATATCGTCAATGAAAAATAACTATATGAAAAATGTATTCATAAGGTCTATACCATTTAAAATTCACACACAAAATTTCAATTAAATGCATTATACATTTGTTGATATACATCATTTTAAAGTTGGGCTAAGCTGGTAAAACGTGCTAAGCTTTAAACGTGTGTTTGTTATTGTTTATTTTGAAAACAAACGCATGTGAGTATCTTTTTCTTTTAGCGAATCTCAAATCTGGTGGGAAGTGTTAGTAAATCAAACTATAGTTTATATTCTCAACCATGACAGATAAAAAACTGCTCAAAGAGACGTGTTATCAGCACAATGCTGAATATTTTAAATACAGTGTTATCAGCACAGTGATGAATATTTTAAATAGTGTTGTCAGTATGACAGGGGAGGGGGTGCTCCTGTGGATGCTTTGCTGCATATATGGTCGTCGTTATAGTATAGCGTAACGACTGATAGCTACTCTCCAGGTTTCTTACCTCACAATTCTTAATGAGATGTCTTACTTATTTCTCGTATCTATTTCACAACATCAAGGTGATAAATAGAGGCTAAATCACTCACTGCAACTTTATTAGCTATTCTTGTTCAAAGTGTCCAGATGGTACAAAGTCAAATTACAACATCTAGGCATAGAGTATCCAATATTCTGCAATCATTATACACGTCATAACACATACATATTATTCGCCTATAAAGACAATCCAAGATCCTGAACTACGTAATTCAACTTCGTAAATCGTCCCTCCAGCTACGTGTTTCAACTTCAGAAAGCTGACGTGGTATGTTGAACTATTTGTTTCCACTTTCTTGTAGTAGAGATACTAGTCGTCTCTGTTCGTCCAGCGTACGATAGAATAGAATATAGCAAACTCTTAAAGAAAAACCCCATGGTTCCAGCATACGATAGAATAATCTAACTCTTAAAAAACTCAGTGGTTCCAGACTTTCAAGACTGAAACTATTCTCTAACTCTGAACCACTAGACTGGCTCCGAGACTATTTTCCCCGGACACGTCTGCCCAGCTCGAATCCCAAGCTCTAACTGTCCAACCGAAACTAAAGTAACTCAACTTCATACTAAAAAAAACCTCTCCTTTATATTCCCAAAATTCTCACTCTTTCAACATTTTAGGTGCGTCCAAAATGATCTGCATTCATTCAATTCGTTCATTCAACAAACTACGTATTTCCTCACATTCCATTAAAATGTCTAAAGTCTAATCTGGCGCCGATCAGTTTTTCTGCCGGCCTTACCGTTTCCTATTTCACTGGTCAACTTTCTGGTGACCTCGAGATACACAACTGCGTGTCACCATCTTTTGTATAGCTTGTTACCATTAAACATTTTGACCGTTGCTTCGGGAACTCATTATCTGATAGGACTATCCGTTATCTGATACGATCTTAGTCTGGCCAAGAAACTACTTCTTGCTGTATTGCCACCTGTAATACTTGCTTGCCACCTGTATTCCGTACGGTAGCTAGAGGTGGTTATAAAACTACTTCTCAAATACAGAGACCACCCTGGCACATTTTGCGTCTCATAAGCCTGTGGTATACGGTCACAGTCAGCACAGTGCTGAATATTTTAAATACCAGAGTTATTGCTTTCTGTTATTAAAATACGATTGCCATTGTGCTTAATGTGTTCAACTTGCAATTAGGTTATTAAGCATTGAGATTGTGACCATTTGTGAAAAAGAGTGTTTTTGTGTTTTTTTTAGATAACTCCCATCCTTCACAGAAGATGGGGCCCTTGTACTGCCCTGGTTGTACTGACCAACACATGTACTGCCCTGGTTGGGATGAGGCGTTGCCCTTTAATATATATGTAATAGGGAGAAGTGGTGTGAAAGAGTTTGAGAAATGCTTTTGTGGGTGCTGAAAACCTATACTAATCTCTGGTCAACCACGAGATGGATAGCTAGATGTTTGTGGGCGAAATCATAGAGTAGCTCAACTTCCTGTACCACGAACATATCCGACAAAGTGATGCGCTATTCAACATTGTCATCTTGACTCATAATGCATTCTTCTCTTGATCCCAATATTCCGCCGAAGATGGGAGTCAGGCCATTGGCGCAAATAAAAAGGCGACAGAATGCATTTCCATTATCTTGGTGAAAATCTAGTACGACCATTATCCTGCTTAAAGTACGATCCAGCGGGAGTATGAGAATGAATTTATTATACTATTATATTAAAACATATAATATATATAGTATCTGTCAAGTAACGTATTCTTTCCAGAACGTAGTCTTCTTTATGAATCTCCTGAAATCCCAGCGGTCTCTGGCAAGTTGTCCCGCTTCTTCTAGTGACCCTTGCCCAACGACGTCTTGGTCGGCCTCTACCGCCTTCTATCGCCCCATCCAACAGCGCTCTTTTCATGCCATCGCGTCTCTTCACATGGTCGAAAAAATCTAACTTCCTTTGTAATAGTGTGTTTAAAAGCCAGCCTTCTTGAACATTGATTTTTCTTAGTACGTCTTCTTTGGTCTTTCTAGATATCCATGGTCTCTTCATGGTCCTTCTTGTTTGGTCTTTCTTGCTGTCCATGGTACTTTCAGAACTCTTCTATAGCACATCATTTCGAAGGCCTCTATTCTCTTTGCTGTATTTTTATTTATTGTCCATGTTTCGCAGCCGCATGTCGCCGCTGGAAACACACATGTACATAACAAATATACCTTAGTTCCTGTGTTTGTGCCGTGTCACAGTTGTATGTATATTTAATATACATATTATTAATCATATTCTTTTTTCAGTATTAATGGACGTTGAATGTGTATTTTCAACATGTCTGGAGAGGTTACAAAACTTATTCAAGTTGAAGACGGAGGTGTACATAATACATTCTGCAAGCCTAATACTAGAAGGAATATTGTTATCCTTCTGATTGTGCTCATTGCCTTCGTCATTGGTATTTTCATCGGAATTGTGTTAAACACTCATACACCCTCTAACATAACCAAATTAGATCCTAGTTTTCGACAGGTATGTATATGCACAGTTAATTTATGCGTTAAAAATTAATGTGAGTGTATGCCATATATTAGCAAGGTGTAGTAAGAGTTTAGTGTTTCCATCATCACTATAATCTTCTATGAACGTTTTCAAAGATTGTAGATTCACCTGTACTTGACGGTGGACAGTTTGCTCAATTAGATATATTGCACTGCGCATGCGGTTGCGTCTGTGGGTCTCAATAATGGCTCACTAGACAAACTAACCATGCAACAGAAAACCTTAGTAGATGACATGCCTTTATATTGATGTTATCTTCTTATAAAAGCTTTATGGCACGTTATCTATACAATCCCGTAGTCGTAACCTTCGATAACAGCTACCATGTTGTTCCGACAGACCGATGTTGTGCTTGAACTAGTTACGGGCACGGCGTGGGTGGGCGGAACAACGAAGAAACCTGTCACAAGGACCAGAGTTGTGCCATGATGTCGACGTCTGTTTCAGCGGCATTAGACTCGAAACACCATCGAGTCGGATGGCTGCTGGAACAGAGGGCGGAGCACTTATGGGAATGCGCCACGTGCTGTGAGGCCAGTTTCTAATCACGATATATTGCACTGAGATTTAGGACCGTTGATACGTCTTTGTTAAGGGGAATTTTATCTTTAAAAAAGGTAATTTCATGCTTTTCGTGGGCGATACTTTCATTTTCGTGAGATCATGGTGACTGTCTTTTCCGAAAACCATCTGGGATCCCAACGGGTGAGGGGGTTAAAGCTTGTTCCCTAGCACTAAATGTCTTGTTCTGACGTACCCCTTTACCTCTCTGTCTACAAGCGAAACTAAGAGTAGATTTTGGAGAAGAGAACAGTCAAAGGAACATTTCTTAGCTTATCTTCGCTACAATTACGACTTCAGGTGTAGGTTGAAGGTGAAAGATATGAATATACGTAACTAGGTGCAACTTTTGAGGACATGTCCAGTAACATATTGTCTAAACCGAGACTTTCGCAGCTAAGAAGAACTGTTTGCAGAATTAATTGGAAATACATTCGTTACGTTTTTTATTATTCTTGTGGGTCACATAATTAATTAGGAATACATTCGTTACGTTTTGATCATTCTCGTGATTCTTGTTGGTCATTATTTATATACTTGGAATCGCATGCCAAATATAGCTAAGGCTGAACAACTATATACACGAAAATAATCAAAATGGGCATAATAAGTCATGTTTACGTTTTCTGCGCACAATCCTCTAATGTTCTCTGTTTACTCTGTATTTTTCTTGACAAAGACATTACCGTTTAAATAATGATATAGTCTCCGTATTGTATACTGTTGTCTATATTTTCGTACCCGTTAGTCATTCTGCTTGTGTCCCGTAAAACATAGCTACCTTGTGTTTTATGTAATCAAATGTTGTTAATAAGGTTCACTACAGACTTACTTATTATTGATTCAACATAGATGTCATCCACCCATACAGATGAATATCCGAAATTATGATTCTTTAGAGATTCGAAATTAAAGTCTGACACAATAACTGTTTTAGAAAATGGAATCATGGAGATCTACGATACAGGGATAGGTCCTATGCATGATACTGGATGTGTGTGAGCGGGATATAAATGATACTGGATGTGTGTGAGCGGGATATAAATGATACTGGATGTGTGTGAGCGGTATATTCATGATATTGTTTTCGAATAATGGGAACATTAATGATGAGGATAGTGTTGCGTGGAGCGGAAATATTATGAATGCTTTAAACGCGCTTGAGAAAGTTATGACAAATAGACCAAGGATAATGCACTTGAGAAAGCCCATCATAGAAACGATGTCATAAGTGGTTTTGAGATTTTAGTGAATACTGTGAAAGACTGGCTCTGATGGATTTTGCTAGCCATGTTCACGAACGCCACGAATTTCAGCTTTAACCCTTACTAAAAAGTTGGTGGTATAGGGGGGACCTATCCTATTTGGAAGTAACGAAAAACCTCTTTTTTTTCCGTGACGGTTGTTTAGACAATGTCAATACGTTCAGAAGGTTGCCATTTCTTTCTGAACTGTCTTGTTACACAATAATCTTTAGCGAGGTTTTAACCTAGTATATATCTTGGATGTCCGAGACCACTTACTTACTAGTAACGAACAAGCAACGATAGCTATAACTAAAATAGACTCCGCCGGTCTTAAGTTTCGTGCCCTGCAAATGGAGGCTTTAATCCCCTATTTTACAAACAAACAAAATATTGACTGGAAAGGCAGAAAAATGTTAATAATAGTACCATGTAACGCTAGGATTATATTTTGTTGCTGCTGAAAGATCATTTATCAAACACTCAGAAGAATAATACTTAGAGAAAGTAAAACAATCAATATCCATACTTTCCAAGAACTGCACAAAATAGCTTTGAACGGACAGAATTGGAGAGATCTTATCTCTGCCCTGTGCGCTAACTTCAGTGCAAAAGGAAAATAAATGAATGAATGAAAGATCATTGTGAAGTTGTCTGCACTAAATATATAAATATAATATATACTGTGTAATATTGTGTCTCTGAAATTACAAGTTGATGTTCATGAGATTACACGATTTTCTATATCTCTGAGTGTCGACTATTCTTGTGTATTTAAATTTGTATTAATGGAGTATTTTAAATATGCCATTATACGGGTATGCGTACATTTTTATTCTATTCATGTCATGTGTATGAGCTAATAGCTTTAGTGTTAAAAATCTGGTTTATTCATCTATAAGGACATACATGTAATATGATTTGTAACATCCACTTTGTCTATCAGGTGTGTTTAACACCAGAGTGTGTGAAAACCAGTGCCTATATCTTGAGAAAGATGAACTTGAGCGTCAATCCTTGTGAAGACATGTACCAGTACGCATGCGGTGCTTGGATTAACAATGCCCAGTTACCTTCCGATGTAGGGGAAAGGAACGCATTTATTGATGGTTCAACAAAGAATCAGGAAATACTTCGACAAGTGAGTGCATACAGTGCAGTTCTAGTTCTTTACAGTTAGGTTCTTTCTGACTGTTGAAGGTATGATTGCTGTAGCTTAGATTTTTTCTGACTAATACAGTTTAGGTTCTTACTTATTAATACAGTTTATGTTCTTTCTGAGTGTTGCCGTTGATATTCTTTCTAACAGATGCATATTTTAGATTCTGTTTGACTGCTAAAATTTAGGGTCTTTCAGATTAATGCCGTGTGAGTTCTTTCTAACTAGCCCAGTTTGAGTTCTGACTAGTACAGTTTGGAATATTTCTAATAAGGTGCAGTTAGGGTTCTGCTTTAGTTTAGAATTTTTTTTACTAGTGTCGTTTAGGTTTGATATGCCTTTTGTAGTTTTGAATTTTTTTTAAACAAGTGAAGTTTGGGTTCTTTCTAACTATCGCTATTTTGGTTCTTTCTAATTAGTTTAGGCTCTTTCTAATTAATGGAATTTGTGAGTCTTCCAATCTAATTAGTACAGTTCGAGTTATTTTTGTTGCTGTAGTTTGGGTTCTTTCTGACTAGTGCAATTTGGACTATAAGCATGCACCTACATATATTGAAGGAATTGAGCACATATGAGTTTACACGGAATTCGATATGTCGGATCAGAATTAAGAACTATGTATAAATAGAATTAAATAAATTCTTATTATGAGTCTCAGTATGCAAGAGAAGGGTAGACACATCTCAGCAAGAAGGGAGAGCCCTTGACAAGCTAAGGGCATCTCAGTAGATAGTGAGAACAGAAAGCAAGAGATTGTGACGATGAGAATTACTACAACGATAATTACATGACCAGTCCATAATGGCTCATGCAATAATATTGTCACACCTGCTTCAGGCATAAATAGCCAGTACAGATGAATGTAGATGCTCGAATGTAAAAAGACGGATTGGCAAGACAATAATAAACATTGTTCCTCGGACCATGTCGTTAGAACAAGCGACACGGTAGACAGCTAGACTAAAAGGCAGTGTTCATTCTCCGCCATCTATACAAGATCTGGTAGGACAAAACAATAATGTGTTTTCGGACACCAGACATTCCTAAGGCGCGCACAAAAGAACTATAGACTATATGTCTAGGCAAAAACATTATTCCCATGCAAAGTATGAATGTGTGAACAACTGTTGATGTAATGACTTCCTGCACCTTTGTGTATACTAAACAAGGAGGGCAGGAGTGAGAAATAATATCATCATCATCAAGTGCCGTCTCCGCAAAGAAAACTGTAACCTGCCCATCTTGTGATGTTACTATCCCACTTTTATCTCTGCTTACTTCTTGCTCGTTTCCCTTTGACTTTACCCTCAAGTGAGGTCTTCAATAAGGTATATATATATATAATATATATATATATATATATATATATATATATATATATATATATATATATATATATATATATATATATATATATATATTTATCCACATCTCAAAGACATCCACATCCCAGCAGTTACTGGAAGAAAAACCACACCCACCCCTTGCAAAAAAATATCCTGCTGTCGCACATGCCCATAGGCACAACGTTAGAGATGGGTATTGGTCCTTCGGGGTCTTTTATATTTCACGGATGGTCAACCTTAATGTATGAGCTTGTAGCTTGAGAATCTTTTCTGTTGATGTTGTTGATTGTGTATCCTATTGAGAAGGTCACATTCATGCCATTTTTTTAATGAAAAGGTTTTCTATGAAATATTTCAGCTTAATAGTTTTTCACTCTTTTATGAAAGATTTCGTAGCCCATCCGCTTGCAGTTGAATTCCAATTCATTACCTTGGGATTCTAAGACAAACTCTGCCTTTCAGCCAGTCTGGAGAAGTGTCGCGAAGGGATTTTTGCGTGGTATTTTATGGGGGCTTGACATATTTTGTTATATTCTCCAATACATAGGCCTACAATCTATTTTTACTACTACCTAAAGTGGGGTGGGTGGGGGAAGACTAACCCCATCAAATCTTCCCCGCTCTGGCGTATCTATAGTATGGTGCACATTCAATTTAAGTAACAAATGTTAATACTAATAGCCTATCACTTTGCATGATATTAACAATTTTTTTTTTTAGCTGATTGAAGCCAAGGGAAATGTATTTAACGGTGTGAATTCCAGCGCTATAGACAAGTTAAAGATGTCCTACCGCACCTGCATGGACGAAGTGACAATAGATGCACAAGGAATAACCCCTATACTGGAGGTAATTTATTAATGGCGTGCGTCCTAGACTCCAACTAGATCCCTACTAGATTTTCTGCTGGATGTAGCCCAGGAAATAGAGGTGCATTATGTCGCCGTTTTATACTGGAGATAATTGTCATCGCGACATATGCCAACAGAATACATGCTTGAGTACATTCAGTACCTATTTAAAAATCACTGTGTTTGAATAAGTTCTGGTTCTGGATTTTCTGTCTTTAAGAGGCAGTATAGTTTTTTCATTAAAAAAAAGTTATCTTCGTTAAAAATTGACATATTTTTAAAATCAAATTTGGACAGTTGTGGTAATCAGCGTTACCACTCCTTAGCTTTTCCCCAAGATCTTGGGTTATTTACGAAAAAACTTCGTCCTTTTTGGGGGGGGGGGGGGTCCAATTTCATAAAAATAAGTCTTTATAATTATCTAATTTATAATTAAAAATAATTATCTCTAATTGTTCCGCAATAAGTCATGGCTGACTGTTTTGTGTGTATTGCGTTTTAGTTTTGAGTTACTTTCCCTCGTTTGTTTTCAATTTACTTCGCCGAATTGTATTTCTATAATTGGTGTCGTTCTGAAAGCTAGATAATAGTAGGTACTTGGACAAAATTTTCAAAATAGTGCTACATATTTACAAATAATATAGTTAGATAGCCCTTAAAAAATGTAATTCAACGATACCTCAACCAAGTTTGTACGTCAATCGTGAAAAAAGTTGTGAATTTTTTCTAATGAATTTGACATCAAAATAATTTACATGGAACATATAGGAAAATATAAATAAAAGTTGTGACTACAAAATGTAGTCAAGCTGATAATTTCTAATTATCTTTGTTATTTTCAATAATACAATACACAAACTATACATTTTTGTGTTTGCGGAGACAAGACGCCTATGTTGATCACATTTCTGGAATTTTCTGATGGACACAGAACTAATTAATATTCAAAATGGCTGCTAATTTGCATAATTAAAATGAAAATAAATTATGTATCTATTAAACATAATAAAATACCACAGAAACTATATATTTTTGTATTCGCAAAGACATACCGCATCTGTTGATCACATTGCTGTGATTCTCAGATGCACGTACAACTAATTAATATTCAAAATGTTGGCTAATTTGCATAATTTAGTAATGTTATAGTTTTAAATAATTAACTGCTGGTTTGAGCATTGTTTTACCCTCTTAAAAGTTACATATATAAAAAGAAAAATTGTTACAGAACTTAATAAATCTAGTTTCAAACACAACAAATGATGCGAACACTATTTTAAATCCTGTCACAAGAAATTTATAGCCTAAGCAAAATTTGCGAAACACTCTAATCCCAGATGTCCAAGTACCTAATAATAGTGCCATATATGTAACAATAGAAGCAATTCTCACTCATCACTGAAATTTGTATACAAATTGTGCTTTAAATAATCAAATTTTATGATTGTATTGTTTATTTACTGGTGTATTAAGGATAAAATCTATGGAAGAAAATAAAGAATGTGGTGGTTCAAGTATTACAATTACATCATCATCATCAAGTCCGTGTAAGAGGCTTAAAACAACATATATGATATTACATAATACATAAACAACCATTCTATAGTAAATAATTTCCAAGATGAATAGCTAAAGGAATGGATATAATCTGATCCTACTGACAGATATAAGGTAAAGTGTGTAACATTAATTTTACAAATGCGAATAACAGTTCCTTAATGAATGTCTCACAAATTGACAAACTTAATCCCCATCAAGGCCAGCACCTTGCAGTGGTGATGGGGCTTAGTTCAGCCATCAGGGGCTGGAAACTAAGACTGGTCGGGCAGTCCCATTCGAGCAGGACCATAGTCCTGCCCAAGTAAGCAGAGTGCTGAAGACGGAGGCATCCAGCCAAAAGGCGCACAGATAATCAGGATGCCACGCACAAAACACAATGGAAACATGTCCGTATCTATAAAAAGTTATGGTGCCTGCCCTGTGGTGGACGTTCAGGCAGGGACGGTGCCGGGCCCTATACCTCGAAAGGGCCCAACCTCAGTTACTGAAAGTCCTTCTCAATTGCCTCGAGGAGCCAGGAGGCAAGGGAATAGAGCTACTGGCCAAACAAACAAACGACCAATAAAAATAATGCACTGGAATGCTGAGGGTGTCAACAGTAAAAGAGATGGATACAGCAAAAAATTGGAACTTGAAAATGTCCTCAGTGAAGAACAAGTTAATATATGCTGTATCCAAGAAACACACCTCAGCAGCGACATAGCCTTCAAAATCAGAGGCTACCAGTGCTACCGATCTGACCGAAAGGACAGGCGAAAGGGTGGAATTCTGACACTTGTTAAAAACAATATCAGCGCATGTCAGCTGGAAGTATATATGGAAGGGGCAGAATACCAGATGCTCCACCTAAAAACAGACAGTGCAGAATTCCATCTCCTGAACTACTACTGCCCAAATGATAAACCATTGGCACTAGACACAATTCCAGATAAAGAGAGACTTATGGTGTGTGGTGACTTCAACAGCCACTCTCAGAGCTGGGGCTACGATCATATCGACAAGAGAGGTGAGGAACTTGAGAGCTGGCAGGATGAAAATAATCTCATCCTTATTAACCAGCCAGCTGACTCACCAACCTTCTACTCGAGAGCATGGCACACCACCTCTACACCAGATCTGGCATTCCACTCACCAGGCCTGGAATGGAACATCACACGTGTCGTTGGAAAGCAGCTTGGGGGTAGTGACCACAGACCAGTATTTCTGGAAATCCACAATGAATTTACCAAGGACAGCAGCACGCTCACTAGGTGGAACTATAAGAGGGCAGACTGGAAAATGTACCAGCATTTAACCAGTGTTCTAGCTAAGGACATGAACTTGGACAAAGACATCAATAGAGCAGTGAGTGAATTTAATAGATGTATACTACATGCTGCTAGTAAAACCATACCCAGGGGGGCACGCAAAAACTACAAACCCTACTGGAATGATGAACTGGAAAAGCTGCAAAATGAGATGGAAACATCTAGACAGCAGGCTGAGAACAGACCTAGCCAAGAACATCACAACAAATATCAGCAAACAAAGGCTAAATTTCAAAGAGCCAAGTTACAAGCCAGACGGAGTAGCTGGAAAGAAAAAACAGAGTCGCTGAACCTAGAAAGAGATACTAGGAAATTATGGAAACTTGTAAAACAACTAAATGATGAAGGTACAGGGAGAAATACCAGGATCACACTTTATAAAGATAGAAACATTTTAACAGGTAAACATGCAGCTGATTACTTTGCAGATTCCTTTGCAGAAGACAATAACATCAAAGTCAGCCCAGACAAACAACAGGAGGTTCGAGAGAACCAGCAAAACATTGGACAAGGCAAACCTATACCTGAAGTCATGGAGGCACCAATCACAATGAGAGAACTGGAGCATGCAATATCCAAATTGAAAATGAAAAAGTCCCCTGGAGCTGATGGAGTGTCCAATGAAATGATTAGAAACCTGGGAATTGCAGCAAGAGCAAAGCTACTGCAGATCTTTAACACAAGCTGGTCCACGGGTAATGTACCACAGGCGTGGAGAGAAGCAATAATGATACCACTCCTCAAATCAGGAAAAGATGGCAACACTTTCTCCAACTACAGGCCCATCAGCCTCACAAGCTGTCTATGCAAAACAATGGAACGCATTATCAATCTTAGGATGCAGTGGTACCTTGAACGTGAAAACCTTATGGTATCACAGCAGGCAGGTTTCAGACAGTGCTACTCTACTGAAGATCAGGCAACCTACCTCTCCCAAGAGATTGAGGATGCCTTCCAAGATAAGAAACTGGTACTAGCAGCATGGATAGACCTCAGAAAAGCATTTGATAAGGTCTGGAAAGAAGGGCTCCTAAAGAAATTGCGAAATTGCAGGGTTAGCTCAAGAATGTACAAATGGGTAAAAGCATACCTGCATAATAGAAGAGCCAGGGTACAATTAGATGGTCGCAAGAGCAAGAAAGTTCTACTGCGTCATGGAGTCCCCCAGGGAGGAGTTCTGTCGCCCACACTTTTCTTGGTTTACATCAATGACCTAGTTGCTGAACTACCACACGGGATCAAAGTGGCAATGTATGCTGACGACCTGGTGATCTGGTGCACGGAAGAACATGCGACAGTGGCCACTAAACAAATACAAAGAGCTATCGATGCACTAACCTTATGGGCTAATAGATGGTGCGTCAGCATTAACACAGATAAGTGTAGCACTACACTTTTTACCCTCTCACCAAAACAAAAAGCCGGTCATATAAAAATAGATGGAGAGCTCTTGAAAGAAGACAAACAACCCACATACCTCGGAGTTACTTTTGATGATAAACTGACATGGAAGCAGCATATAAACAAAGCAACAACAAAAGCCAGGAGGAAGTTAGCTATCCTGAGAAAACTAAGTGGAACCACATGGGGAGCCAGTGGAAATATACTCAGTAAAGTTTACCAGCAAGGCATAAGACCACACCTGGAATACGGTTCAGCTGCGTGGTGTCCTGCATCAAACACCACATTACAAGATCTAGATAAAGTGCAAAACCAGGCACTTAGAATAATGTTGGGAGCAATGAAATCAACACCCATAGCAGAGATGCAGAAAATGGGAAGAATGCAAACACTTGGCGAACGCAGAGACACAAAAGTACTAATTCAGGCAGAAAAGTTTCAGTGTATGCCAAGTCATCCAATGAAGGAAAGATTCCAAAATCTAGCAATGGGACGACTGAAAAGAAGCAGCTTTATCCATCAAGCTAAACGACTCCGCAGACAACTTACAGACCTACCTGAAGTTGACAGCCCCTTAAGGCCTGTACCAGAACAAACCCCGTGGAGTGAAAGACATGGAATGCCAATATACATTCAGACCCATGTGAAAGGAATACTAAGCGTGGACGAACAGAACAGTGTGCAGCGAAGGACAGTCACCCTCAGTTTCCTGGATGAGGAATATCTACAAGATATATGGGTCAGAGTATATACAGATGGATCAGCACAGAATGCCGTGAGGAATGGAGGTGCAGGTGTATATATAGAATATCCACACAAGCCAAGAGATACAATCAGAACACCGACAGGAAAATTCTGCAATAATTATGATGCAGAAATCCAGGCAATTAGTGTGGCAGCTAAAAAACTGCTGAACTCCAACTCTGACCTACAGCCTGTGGTATTCCTGACAGATGCAAGGTCAGTGCTTCAAGCTCTCCAGTCTGAAAAACTAACAGACTTGAAAAAACTACTTAGCGAATTGTCTTACCAGTATAGGGTAACCATGCAGTGGATACCCTCTCACTGTGGAATACCAGGAAATGAAAAAGCAGACCAACTGGCTAAGGAAGGTGCTGACGAAGACCAACCAGATATACCAATCACCTACCATCAGAAAAAACAGATGATCAAGTCAATAAGAAAGCCACAAACACCAACACAAGATGACTATCATATTATGAACAGACCAGAACAAGTTATAATTCTACGTCTCAGAACAGGACACAACCGACTCCGCAGTCACATGTATACAAAGTTCAAGATTGGGTTCAAGATTGGCAACACGGCCATGTGTACATGTGGACAGGCAGCACAGAGTGCCAAACATATACTTCAAGAGTGTTCTGAGCATGAAACGCTGAGGCAGACATATTGGCCAGATGAAACAACACTGGAATCAAAACTCTATGGGACACTGTATGAACTACAAAAGACAGTGAGTTTTATTAAGGAGACAGAATTACAGATATAGACATGTTTCAAGTGAACGAAAGAAGAAGAAGAAGAAGACAAACTTAATTAATCAATTCTTTTTTTTGTCACGATGAAACATATGATAGTGAATATTTTGATTTGAAAAGGAAGAATACTAATTGTTTTTTGTACCTCCAAAATAATGTAAATTGCAAGAAAATGTTGCGAATACAAAGTTGTTATTGACAGCATTTCTGGCTGATTTTTACATGCCCTTTTTACATGCTGATTATTTAGTGGAATATTAAAAAAAAATCTTTTCAGATAGATAGTGTCATAGCTAAATCGCTATCACTGAAACGGACTAAAGCATCCTATATAATGCAAGATGGTATTGCACATGAAGAGAGGAGTTATATCACAAAGATATGTCAGAGAGGAAAATTTCTCTTATTATTGACAAAAGTACTGATATTTTAATAAGTCAAATTTTAGCCATTGTTGCCAGATACTATGACTATGACGACACAACGTGTAGAGTCATTGATGTGGTCCTTGATTCTGTAGAAGTTGAAAATGCAAGTGGTTCTGGTATTTATAAAGAACTAAAACAATTGCTTCATAGAAATCCATTCAATTTAATTTAGTAACATAATTGTTTGCCAGTGACAAATGTTCAACCATGACAAGACTTAACAGTGGATTTATTGCTCATCTGAAAAAAGATGTACTGTCTGTATTTACCATAGGTTGCATATGCCATTATTTTGCCTTGTGTGCTAATCATGCATGCAATTACTTGCTATCATGGCTTGAAATGTTCCTTAAACACATGTGCTGCTATTTTACTCGTAGCAGCAAGCTACTCCATACATTTCAGATGATACAGGATCTCGTGAAGACTCCTAACCACCGAATGATGAAAATTTCTTAAACATGCTGGCTGGCAATGTTATCGCCCACATTCTTGTCACTCAGGGAACCATCAAAAACTCTAATTGCTGATGTTACAGAAGGATAAGGTTATCAATGTTATGTAGAAAGAGTGAAAATAGGCAGAGACAACCAACTTCAGTAACGCTACTCAAAGATAACGTTGTGGATGATTATTATTCAATTATATATTATTTAATTTATTCAATTATATAATAATTATTGATGTTTAAACTATTGTAACTTTTGTTCTGAAGTTAATTCTTAGTCCACAAACAAGCTTAATAAAAAATACAGTATTTATTTTAGCATGTCAGATGTTCATATATTGATAGCATTTATATAGGCTTATATATAGTATATATTATATATATATATATATATATATATATATATATATATAAGAACGTGGCTTATCTGGCCTTTTTGTCCTCCGAACATGGGACTTTAAGATGTTTTTTCGATACTTGACTAACCGCATCTCCAAAAAAAGATGTGATTTTGTCAGGACATTCAAACTGTGTACTCAAATCACTGAGAACGGACCAATCGAGACAATGACTATTACAACAACAACAAACATCCCTTACAAGTATTGAAGTGACCCCAGTAACACAAACATATAACATTTGTATTCATACTATGAGGGCCAATAGGTATTCTTGTAAACATGCTTATACAAGTAAATTCAAGTAGGAAGTTTATGTTTACAAGAAGACCTATTGGCCCTTGTAGTATGAATACCGGAAATATGTACTCACTCCACAAAACTGAAATCCAACAGGTAAAGATTGAAACAAGGTAATGAAATTTTGCTAATATAATAGTATGACACACATATAGGCACAAACACACACAAATCAATGTTTCTACCTAAAGGCCTTTATCAAGAAGAACATACACGTATACATCAAAAACACAAGTAGGGATGACACAACTTGCATCCACATGTCTACAAGAAGAATAGAACAGGAAATGTACAGAAATAGGAAATATAAAAAAACAAATCCTAATACATGTGAAAACGAGACAAAGAAATGACGGAACAGCCCGATATCATGCATATGTCAGGAGCTCATTAACACCCAAAGGCTTTAGAGTGCCAAGCGCATAAATATAGCGGCTCTCAAGCACCAGACAGGCTAATAAAAAGATAAGCTAGTGTCACTGACAGAATATCTTCATTTCAAGATAAGCTAGTGTCACTAAGAGATTATTTAATTTTCAACACAGTAAAAGCTAGTGTCTCTGACAGAGTATTTGAAATTCACAATATTGTTCCTTTTTTCCCCAGTTGATCACTGCATCTGGTTCATGGAACGTGACCTCCCATGGACTAGCTGAATGGGATGGAAATAACTGGACACTGAAGAAGTCTCTAGTTGATATGCACAGATTAGATAGATCAAGCCTGTTTCATCATACCATAAGCGTAGATACAAAGAACGCATCTAGGAATATCATTATCGTATGTTATCTGTGTATTGTGGCAACAACATGCCTCATAGTATTGTGTATGTGGTTGATGGGTAAGGGATTAAAGTATCGTGTGGTGAAGCAACAAAAGATGTGAGTTCATCTTGACTAGCAGTAAACATCTGATCATCATCATCATGTAGCATCTCTGAAACAAATGTTGGATGGAATGGACCACCAACATCCTCTGTCTCTTGCTTTGGTGATGCACTCTGCTAGACTGTAACCTATCCATTTCATGATAGTTCCCTCCCACTTGTATCTTTGCCTACCTTGTGATTGCCTCCCCCTCAACGCTACCTTTAGTTAAGGTTTTAAATAAGGTGTCATGTTTTTTAATATGTCCACAACAGTTTTAGTTTATTTATTTGATGTTTATTTCTTTTAATAGATTTTTTTATACAATATGTTACCAGAACTTCATTAAGGGAGTGTCCAATGAAATGATAAAAAGTCTGGGAATTGCAGCAGCAACAAAGTTGTTACAGATCATCAATATATGTTGGACTACAGGCAAAGTTCCACAGACCTGGAGGGAAGCAATCATGATACAAATTCGAAAATAAGAAAAAAATAACACTTCAGTCTCCAACTACAGTGTGGGATGTGGGCGTTGCAATCTTGTGAAGTGAATGAAAGATGATACATGCATATAGTTCCAATTTGGTATCCACAAATTTATTACTCAAAATCACATACATACTAATTAGAAATGTATATCCAGTCCGCACACTTACATGCATACACCCATACATAGACATACACATGCACTCATATACACAATAAATGTGTGTGTATATATATATATATATATATATATATATATATATATATATATATATATATATATATATATATATATATATATATATATATATATATATATATATAAAGAGTTGATACATAAATAGACGAGGTCAATTATTTACACATTTTAAAAACAAAAATGGTTCAATCCCAAAATAAGGATCTACTTTTTAGCAGGGAGTGAAACAAAATTTTAGACAATTTTGATCCAGTAAATTATTTCCCTTAAATAATCAATCTATGATTACCAATCAGTGTTTCGGGGTCGAGATATGTATTTTTGGAGGCTTGAATGGGTGTGCCTTTCAGTGGATGGGGCTCTCAGTGTGTAGCGTGAAAATCATCAAATCAAGCAGCAGTCTTGCGACAACAAAAGAATGTCTACATCTCTAACAAACTTACAATTATGGTAGCCATTTTGTATCTAGGACAATAATTAATATTCAGAAATCCAGGCAATTAGGTTGGCAACTGAAAAACTGCTGAACTCCAACCCTGGCCCACAGCCCATGGTATTCCTGACAGATGCAAAGTCAGCACTTCAAGGTCTCCAGTCTGGAAAACTAACAGATTTACAAAAATTACTTTATGAACTGTCTTACCAGTATAGGGAAACCATGCAGTGGATACCCTCTCACAGTGGAATACCAGGAAATCAAAAGGCAGACCAAGCAGCTAGGAAAGATGCTGCTGAAGACCATCCAGATGTATCAATCACTTGCCATAAGAAAAAACAGATGATGAAGTCAATAAGAAAGCCACAAACACCAACACAATATGATTATCACATTATGAACAGATCAGAACAAGTTGTAATTCTACACCTCAGAATGGGACACAACCGACTCCGCAGTCACATGTACACAAAGTTCAAGATTAGCAATATGGCCATGTGGACAGGCATCACATAGTACCAAACATATACTTCAATAGTGTTCTGAGTATGAAACGCTGAGACAGACATATTGGCTGGAGGATACAGTACTGGAATCAAAGCTCCATGTGCTACTATTTGAACTACAAAAGACTAGTTTTATTCAGGAGACAGAATTACAGATATAGACATATTTCAAGTGAACGAAAGAAGAAGAAGTATCTAGGACACAATCCACAATAAATGACATAAAAAATTCGGATCGATGCTGAATTTTATAAAAAGTGTAAATGTGGACCCTTATTTTAGCATAGTACCAACAGATAACATTAGCAAAGTTAACCCATAGCAATTATTAATGTTGTAGGGGTTATAACATTATAGGTATATATATGACATGCACATTGCTTTTTCCTGGAAAATGTTTACAAACATACTAGCATTAAAAGTTTTGAATTGAAAAGTTGCTGCATTTCTGCAGGTGCATATTTAATTTCGATATTCCAATAGTAACATTAGAAGTTTCGTGTGTGTGTCTGGAGCTGTTTTTGGTAAAGTGTTTAACATGATTGCTTTGTAAGTGTAATGTTTTGTGTTTGGTGTATGATTCATTGATATCTTGGAGTGTCTTCTTTGTCTGTGTGAGATTATATAAAATTAAAACGGAACGAAAGCACAATATATTCTCCAGAACTGTATTCTTTTATTTCATTCAAAATAGCATCGAATGGGCTCTGCTTGCCGTAGCCTCCACATGAATTTAGCTCAGCAACATCTCACGATGTGTCTTGTTTATCATTTTTATACTTCTCAATGCAGCACAGATATCTAAATACAAGGGCTAGACACTCATCACACTTAAATGATAATTTCTTCAGGATTTTCTCATATTGACCCAATTCTCACAAATATAGCTAGAAAACAAGTCCTCCTCAAAGATAGTTTTACACACAGATCTCATACAGCATCGCTTATCTTCATATTTCAGTGTTCCATATTTTTATTTTATGGCAATACAAAGTATATGCGAAGTGATAAATGATCTGTTGCTTTAGTAAGAATGGGTGCCGCCGTGTGAGACCGGCATGCATGATTATTCTGGACAAGAGCATGATAAATATTGTAAGCGAAATACCTGCTATTTAAGGTAACAATCAACTATTTCTGTGACATTTTAAACATCCGTGTCACAACCTTTTGTATATCTCAATGTCCATGCACTCACTGTATGCATACTCCATTCTTGAGATCAATAAAGTTGTCAGTCATTGACTTTAAAGTTATAAAAACCAACCAATTTCTAACTTGTTTAGGAAGCTTTCTTGGTTCACAAAAGGTTCATAAATATCTACGTTAGCAATATTCAGAGAAGCCATCGGTTTGTAAATGAAAAATGATGTCATATTGACATGTTGTCCTCAACACAAGGTTTATCTAAAAATTATGATTTTGTATGCATAAAAACACAAATGTATCAAGCATTTTTATATATTAATTCATGTAGATTTATGCAGTTGTAATGTGCAATCAGTTATTTCTTGCTGTAATTTATGCTTTAGATAGTTTAGTATTACACATTTTCTTTCAAATATATTTCTGTCATATTTTACTTTAGATCACTCAGTCAGGACTAACTCTGGAAAATAAAATTGAGTACATGTCTGAAAAATTCAGACATTCTTTTCTTACTTACGCTGTCAGAGTTGGGCTACTTCTTGGTGGCTCACATACCCAAGTGACAACCAAGATGGAATCTGTTTTTGAATTTGAGAAAAAACTAGCAGAGGTAGGTGGTGACATAATTATACAATTAAAATGTGAACATTCTGTTAGTGGAAAGACATCCATAGAAATAGGGTGTTGCCTACTGAACTACAAATCAATATTGTCACTATGGTGGCCTACACACTTTTAATGGCAGTATATCAATACATAGGCCTATGTTTAGTTTCATATAGTTTATCATATTTTATGATGAACATGATAATAATAAAAAAGAATAAAACACATTTTTGAAAGGGACAACTCAGTTAATAAAATATGACTTTGTCAGCATTTCTCATGAATGAAAGACAGAGATTTAGAGAGAGAGGAATGGAGTAAGAGGAAAGAGTAATGTTTAATGTGTTTTTTGTCAGTTGACAAATTGAGCTCAACTGAGATGAGGATGATAATGAAGATAATGATGGATTTAGTGTGTATTTCCGGGATTATAAGTCCTATGCATACCTGGAATTGTCTTCTGCACTTTAAACATATACATATAGAGGAGACTGTAGGACTTTGAGCAGTTTTTGCCCTTCTTCTTGCACATTTTTGTTGGAAAGCAGCTTGCCTATGATTATTTGCAGTAGCTACACCAATCCTGAGTCTGAAATGCCAGTCCATATCTGTCTTGTTTAAGACTCTCCCATGAATTTATGTTTACATTGAAGTAAGTCAGTGATGTCTTAAAGACACTTCTTCTGTCCTCCAGATTCATGGAAGATAGGAGTAATACTTGTATGAATATTTGCCACTAAGAAAAAAATCACCAGTGAAACTATTAGTTACCATCAGTTTATCACAAGATGATAGGTTAAGATTTGTTTCTCAAAATTGTTTTAATGCTTCATTAAGCCATGAAAATTTATACACAGCCAATATATATATATATATATATATATAATTTTTATATAAAGGGACTATATTTATATAGATATATTTGCCCATGTGGCAACATGGGACTTGAATTCTAGTTTGGTTTGCAAAGAATAGGGCCACTGTCTTCATTCAGGAGACAACATAGCACATCAACCATAGTTCATAACCCATCATTCAACCTATCAACTGTGTCCACTTAGTCATTAATTTCTCATGATTACCTGAAATGTACTCATCTCATGATTCGTGAGACCATGAAGGAGGTCACGGTCAAAACATTTGTGGCAATAGCACGCGAGAGGTTTATGCGCTTCCTCTGAAACTTACTGAACACAAAACTCTCTGACCATATTATTGAATGCATATAAAAGATTGATGTTCCTCGAGTAAATTTAGTTGAAAATTCAATGTGCAAGTATGGGCTTGTCTCATTACAGAACCATGATACATCATCATTGAACACTTACAAACTGGACAATCAAAAAGTGTAGTTGCCAGACAATTTAATGTGATTAGAATCACCATTAATTTTCCTTTAGAGACGATTTAAACAAACTTGCTCAGTGGCTTACCCAGTGGAAGACCCATAATCACAACATATGAAGACCATTTCATATGGCTGCATTGCCTCAGGAATCAATATGTATCTGTGTCCTCCACAGTCCAGTCAATTTCAGAAGGTCAGAAACCAGCTGCACAATGCTGGTCTTTGGGCTAGAAGACCTTACGGAGGTCCTGTTCTTAACTGACTGCAATGAACTGTTGGGAATGACTGGAGACTGGTTTGGTTTAGTGACATTTTGTGCTCCATTCATTTTGTTAATCATTTTTTGTGCTCCAGTGACACAATAGATAGAGAAGAGTTTACTGCAGAGTCTGTGAGCTCTACACCAGAACAACATTGATGAGGCTCCTCCAAATTGTGGTGGAGATGTACTGATATGGGGAGCGATCAACTGCATGGGAAGAAGTGACCTGGTGATGAATGCTGAACAATACATTGCTGAAATTGTTCGCCCTCGTGTCCTTCAAATTTTGACTGCATGAGGGTCGATTTTTCAGCGGGATAATGCTTGACTCATGTGGCACAACTCACCATCCAGTGCCTCGCTGACAACAATGTCCAGACCATTCAATTACCAGCCATGTCATCAGACATAAATCCATAGAACACTTATAGAATGAACTTGATAGATAGACAACTTCGTCAGCGAGACGTGCCTCCAGCAATCTTTCTTCGATAGTTGTCTCTTGCACTGCTGGAAGAGTACCGGTAGGTATAACAACAACTAATTGGATCCATGTCATATATCCATATACACACGCACGCACACACACACACAGCCTATATACATACATGCACTATATTGCGCGGCAATGCATTGCCATACATTTACATACATAAATTACATAGCATTGCATTACATGCATAAACTGTAATGCACAACTCACATCAAATCACATTACATACAATATGCATTACATATAATGTTGATGATCTATATCTCATATTGCATTAGTAAAGAGAATAAATGCTAGGGTGGATCAGAATAGTGGGTTGTGAAAAATTTACTACGGTACTAATTTTGCTGTGCTAAAGTGGGATGTGTCAGGCAAAAAGATGTAGATATTACAGAAAAAATTGTAAACCATGAGAAAATCGGTCAATCCACTCCGTTCTCTGGACTACATCCTGCTAAGTTGCAGATGGGTTTAAGAATGAATGCAGAAGAAAATTTTAATCAAATAATATGTGCACATAAACATTCATCTATCAAGACATTATTTGTTAATTTATAACACATTGTCACCAGATAACTGTGCCAGAAGAAATGTTGAGCAATCCAATTGATATATACAATAAAATGACAATAGAAGACTTTCAGAAGCTTCTTGGATCATGGGTTTGTCATAAGTTACTTGCTATTTATTATTGAAACTGTTTACATTTTATTTGGTAGGTCTACTTTTTATGCTTTTTGCTTTATTTCACATATCTATTCTGGTCACGGTTCCTACTAAAGGGACTGCTGAATTGGTACACACTTTGATAATCCTAACTCTTGATCGTTCAGACCGTCAAGGTCACATTGTGCGGATATTAAATATTTCAAAGACAGTATAAACAGATAAGAATTTGCGAATAGATAAAAGCAAAAGGAGAATGATCGTCTTCCTTTATCATAAGTTCATCTTTATCCCTGCTCACATTATAATGATGAGGATGATGCTGACGAGATAATCCTTTTAGCTGTGAGATAATCCTTTTAGCAGGTAGCTTTTGACAGCCTATAACCTTTCTCACAAAATCACAGGTTATTCTCAGTTGTACAACTGAAGTGACATGCAGTCTTATATAAGGTCCCAAAGGCATGGATGTGTAAGGGGGGGGGGAATTATGGATACTTCTCGTCCCTATAGGGAGGCGTTTTAGTGTGCCAGTATCTCAGGACTACTATGTCCTACCAAAGGCATAGCACATACATCTTAGACCAACAATCTCATCATTCTTCTATCAAATTAGTTGACCCATATGTAGTAATGGCACATCTAGCATTCCCTGTCATCTAGCAGTCTGCCACAAAAGGACAAAGGTACAATGTCTGCTGGCCTGCATCTCTTTCATTGTCCATGAGGATTATGTGACAAAATAAGACAAAAGTATTGAAATGGGATGTGACAATGACTTTTTCACAGGTAACAGGTTGTCATCCTATCCCCCAACTTTTATTAGTTGTCTCCTACGATATACCTGAAAAGAAAACAGTGGCCCTATTACTCTTTGCACCCTGAATTAGACGTCCTGGCCCCGGTTGCCACATTGGCGATGGTCACATGATAGTAGACTTTTTCAGATTTTCCAGAGTTCAGATTCAAATGTTCAACCATGTGTGGACTCAGTCATCAGAATTCATTGTGTTGAAGTCATGCTTATTTTTTTTTGTAAAGACCATCATCAATAAAACATGGTTTCACACAAATCTGAGCTTTACTAAAATTCTTGTAATTAAAAAATTATTTAGAAAATGTTGGCAATGTTTGTGAAAATGGAAAAACGACATTATATTCAGTCACTATAAATATATCACAACAATGAGGTCCAATAAGGAGCAAAGAACAATAACACTGTGACTTATCATTTGTACTGTACCAAACAAATGAGGAGAATTGGGTATGGCATTGACTCCCCTCAAAAGAGCAAGTTGTAGACCAAAAGAAACACTCAGAAGAACAATACTTAGAGAAAGTAAAACAACCAATATTCATACTATTCAAGAACTGCACAGAATAGCTTTGAACAGACAGAATTGGAGAGATCTGACCTCTGCCCTATGCGCTAACTTCAGCGCAAAAGGAAAATGAATGAATAAATGAATGAATTGACTCCCCTACCCTATAGAGGGTCAGAGTGACCCAGAAATTCCATATTTCTATCTATAATCTCATAATATCAGGAGATGCATCACATTGGATGCTTCAGCACACAATCCTCCAGCAGTCTCTGAAGCGACCTCCACCCATATTCAGTCTGATGTATCCGGCAAAATTAGCAGATATTCAGGCCAAACTATAAATCAGCAGGAGTATGTGAATAAAAGTAATAAAAATAATTTAAATTCACTCAATGAACTCCGTAATTAAAGTGTTAACAAACAATAAGTACTTATACTATACTGTTTTGGCTAATGGCCAACCATCCAACTTTTTATAAAGTTTTCCCTGATCAGAAATTTTGTTAAATTTTGTGACATCATTATATTGAGTTATATATAACTAACTAACTGTTATTGTTGATGACGTAGCTAACAAAGGTTGCAAAACACCAAAAGATCTTTTTTTGTGTGTGTGTGTGTGTGGGCCCTCCTCCTCGTTGGTCATGGCCCTCGACATTGTGTATGGTTTTATTTAGAACTTTTTGAATGGTTTGTAGTCTCAACTGGTTGGCAGCTATGGAGTAGTCTTAGCTTCCTTCCCAGCGACATATTCTTATATACAAATTTCTATTTAGCTTGGCCGATTCAACGTTATTTATCTTTCTCTGATTTTATGTAACGGAACAAAAGAGAATTTTATACAATAGAAGTCTATGAGAAAATATAAGGGTGTAGTGATAAAACCCAGTGTGTAAACTGAGCAATATGATAGAAATGTTTAGAATTTGTGCAGACAAATAGCAGAGGCAATGTTTAAAGTAATTTCAATTGTTAGAACTACCAGTGTGATTGAGAATGAAAAGGAAAAAATATTAAAATGCACACCAGCACTAATTTCTATAACAACTATAGAACAGAGAGCAAGAGAGGAAGAGAGGAATACTGGGAATGAGAGTAATCTTAAACTGCGCAAAGTTTAATGATGAAATAGAGATAATGACAACACACAAGTATATAACAATTATAAAATGAAGCTGTTACAGATTTGATTTTATCTCCAGTATATTTTGAGTATATTTCTTTCCTATTCTCATGATGTGTCCATAAAATGTGAACTGTCTTCTAATGTGAGTGAGCCGCTCTATTTTTGAATTAACTTCTTTCAAGTTATCTTCATTACACTTTTTGTCTGTCCTTGATGTTCTCAACATTCTATATAACCACATCTCTACTGCCTCTACATAATGTTTTATTATTTTTCTGATTGTCCAAGATTCACTTCCATGCTTCAGAATTGGTTCTATATAACTTCTAAGAACTTTATTTCTCACCACAATTGATAAAGATATATTAGGTATGATTTATAAATATATTACAATAAAATTAAAACCGACATAATTGTTTTTAAATATAATATCCTACAGCAGTGATTCTTAACTTGTGTATTGTGGACCACTAGGGTTCATGAAGCTCTATCACAGGGTACACAAAATAAATTTAATGAATTTTTAAATTATGATAAGGAGATAAATTGACAGATATCTTCTTCTGTGAATTTTCACAAACTCCTGCAGATAAGCAGGATCTAGTTCATAGAACGGATTGCACCGTGTTATATTTTACATCTTTGTTGTGACATCTACATCTTTTGGCATTAGACATCTGACATCAGTATGGCTCCTTGGTCACTTTAGGTCCATATGAGATAGGACAGCAAGGCCCATACCCAGAACCTCCTTTATCACCTCATATAACATGGATGGCAGGTCACATTGTTGCTATTCTTTGCTTTCCCTTCAGACTCCAACACATGGGAGATTTACAGATGCAAAAAAAAGAATAATATTTTTCTTTCAGAGACCTCCAAAAATATTCCATATATGAGAATGTCCAGGAATCATTTATCTATATAACTTGCATCTATCTATTTGTGTGCACATTTTCTAAATTAATTAGTGTAGTATTTGTGCTTGCTTCAGTTTTTCTACTTAACATCTGTCAATCACCAATGTGTTGCTGGAGGAGTTCTCATACCCTCACATGATCTCTTATAGCAGGGCAATGATCCTACAAGATTTCTAGCATAATGTGGTACAGAGAATGTAGATTTGTCCCTGTTTTATTTGCCCCAATGGCCTGAATCATCCTACTTTGGAGGTGAAAATATATTTATATGAGTCAGAGGTAATAAAAAGGTTAGGAACCATTGCTGTACAGTATGGTAAGAGTTAATTAATTATTTCAAATTTTATTCTCTATTTTCTTCTGACAGGTTGATATTAAACAGTACTTCAGTGATAATTTTTATGGTAGAACATTCTACGGTGATGAAAATATCATTGTTAAAACACCAAGCTACTTCAGAAAACTAGGGAAAGTGATTGAAGAAACGGACAAAGAGTATGTACATCTTACAAGACTGTAGATACATCTTCAGTAAGAGAGGTGGTAGTTTACCTTACACAAATTATTTCTATGTTTTCTTGGGTCATTTCTTGGGGGGGGGGGGGGGGTGCTATTTCCTAGTACTAAATGTCATATTCTAATTTCCTAAGTGGGAACAAACACACACACACCCCCCCCCCCTCTCTACTTATCTATGGGTCGACCGTAAGAATTTTCTTCGTTGAAGAAAGTCTGTGAGTTAGATCTTCAAGATCTTACCTGTTAATACATTTCAGTGTCTAGTAATATTTAACATCCAAACATATCAATAATGTTATTGATTATAACTTCACATAAATGATCTTTCTTGTGTATATGGTATTTCTTTGTCAATATCAAACCTATTTATGATTTCTTCCACAAGCGAATGATGACAAAAATTACTTTTTTCCAGTCTTAAGAGCCACCATCTGTCTATACATAAATTAGTTTGGAAGATATTTACCAACTTAATATTCTGTTTTAATTTAGAAAAAAAAAAACACGATAAAAGTAGCATATATATTTATCTCTTTTTTTTCAGCCTACATATTTTGTTTTTCCATTTTGTTTTTATTTTGTCTGAGTAATATTATTTATTAGCTTTGAATTGCATGTGCTATAGTGTCCATATACTACTGTGATTCAATGGCTTGAATGAGAGCAAATAATAGTAATACCAAATAATAGATCAGCATGAAGAGAGCTATTCAAAATATCAGGTCAAAATACCATGAAAAAAAAGATACCTTTCACTACCTAAATCGGCAGGAACAGGTCACCATACTTCTATTGAGGTAAGAACACAACAAACTGAATAAACATATGCACAGGATGACATTGTCTGCTACACCACTGTGCACTTGTGGGATGGATGAACAAACCACTGAACATATCCTGCAGAACTGCCCCCAGTATGAATTATTGAGAAAGACTAATTGATTTGAATTAAAGATAGAGATAAACGAAACACAGGCCGGTTTTAGATCGGCAGAGGAACAAGAGATCACATTCTTAACATGGGACTCATCATAGAAAAGTGTAGGGAGTTCTCAACTGACCTGCGCATGTGCTTCATAGATTACTCAAAAGCGTTCAACTGCATCCAACACCAGAATATATGGGAGATAATGAACAGCATGGGTTTCCCAAGACATCTGATTCATTTAATAGAAGAACTTTACTCAGATCAAAAGGCTACAGTGAAGTTAGAGGATATTTCTCAGAGTGGTTTGAGGTACAGGTTGGAGTAAGGCAGGGATGCACACTCTCCCCATACCTTTTCAACATCTTTGCAGAAAATATAATGAGGAATGTGAGAGAAGACATACACAATGATTACTACCATGCTTTAAACATCAGTGGTTTTGAAATCCATGAACTACGCTACGCAGACGACACTGTGCTACTCTCAAATGATATAAATGGATTGGAACAACTAATCAAGAACACAAAGAAATACAGCAAATCACAAAACGTATATTTAAACTCGCAAAAAACAAAAATCATGTCAACAGATATAACAACACAACAACCAAAAATCAGAATAGACAATACAGAGATGGAATGTTTGGATAAATTTGAATACTTAAGAGCAAACATCAACGGTGCAGGAGACTGCATGGCAGAGATATGGAAGAGATTGGCAATGGTTGAAAAACATGGTTGAAAAACATATGGAAAAACAACGAAATAGAAACGAAACTGCTAATGCTACAATCTTTTATTTTTCTGGTTGCAACATACGGCTGTGAAACATGGACCGAAAAACAGCACCAAAGAAGATCAATGCCTTTGAGATGAAATGCTACAGAAAGATACTTAGAATATCATGGAAGGAAAAAAAATAGAAACTCAGATATTATAAACACATTGAAGATTTCAGAGTGTTGGTTACTAAACACAATTGGTAGCGTTCAATTGTAGCCATCAATCCATAATTTTTTGGCAAAAAAAAAACTACACCTGTTTGATCATATAAAGAGACACAACTGTTTAGAAAGACAAATAATGGAACGCAGATCACCTGGGAGGAGGAGGAAAGGCAGAACAAGAAGATGATGAACTGACAACATTAAAGATAACATGAATATGTTGTTGGAAAATGTAAGCCAAATGGCCCAAGACAGAGAAGGGTTCATTGGGAAGACAACATTCTGGAGAGAATACATCAGATGAGACACATTTGATTCAACAGCTCAACTCTGCAAACAAAGGTATATGGAACGAAAGAAGAACTCCAGACATTATATTTCTGCTTTGATACAGCTTGCTGAAGATCTAAACCTGTACTGCTGGAAGGGAATTTATCCTTTTATCTGCAGTGTGTAAAAAAAAAAGTAAAGTAACCCATAGCATTTAGTAATGCCGTAGGGGTGTGAGATGTTAGCAATCTCACATTTCAGAGGCTCTGCAAATGAGAGCGGTAGCCATCTCCTCTCCCTCGCAGTCTTTACTTCCCTGATTAATCCGGTACCCATTTAAGGCTGGGTCGACCCAGGAGCCGTTGCGATCTGAGAAACATTTTTGCCTCAACTGGGAAATGAACCCAGGACCACTCATATGCGAAGCCAGTGCGCTAACCAGTGCGCTACGCGACTCCCTCATCTGCAGTATGTACTGAGATTGGAAGAAATTAACAGTAGGGACCCTTCCAAACTAGAAGACTGTCCTGCTCTCTGAATTGTGTCCTACATTCACTATGTATAGTTGGTTGGTTGGTTGCTGATCCAGCGGTTCATGGGCTCATGCCCTTTGACCCAATGCCATTGTGTGATATATACATGTGTTTGTGAGCTGTTGTTTTGTTCCATATAATGTGTTCCATTTATCTGGCCCTGGAGGGAGATGTATTTTCCTGGTGTCCTCTAGCGCTGGGCATTCAAAAAGGTGGTGGTCAACAGTTTCATATGCTTCTCATGTTTTTTTTGGTGTTTTGTTCCAATGTAATTGTGCCTTTTGATTTTGTACATGTATGCACCCTCTGTAGTTGGGAGGGAGCCAGAAATGTTCTGCGCAGTACTGGGGAGGAGGAAACTGACAGCACTGTTTTGATGGCTGAGGCCCATCATAGGGGCACAGTGACTCAGGACGTGATGATCCTATTGAACATTTGGTTGTATGCCTGGAGCAATAGAGAAGTTCGGCTTAACCAGTAGTCAATTGGTGGCGGGGAATGAGCACAGTGAACCCTATCTTGGCTGCAGTGTCTCAAAACAGTGCATAGGGTGAAACCTACCTTCCTAGTGGTGTGATAGTTATTCTCTGGCTTAGACCCAGGATGGGCCAAAAATCCACAGACTTCCCAGCAATATAATGCCAGTACAACATACACTTTGTATCAAACAAGTCATTTTCAGACTTCACAAAAGTTATAGAAAATCTTTCCATCAAAATTAATGCAGGAGAAACATCAATCTGGAGCTGAAAGGAAAACTCCTTTGCCTGACAAAGTGAACTTGTAATCACTATATCATTATTATCTATTGTTCTTTCATTATCACTACCATTATCATCATCATCATTATGATGTCCATGAAATTTGTAATTTTGCTTTAAATTCTAATAATATTATATACAACGGGGTGCAAAGGGAACACAATGCTCTAGGCGGACCCAGGGTTAGCAGATAACCAAGATCCCAAATGTACCTCCTCGTGGTGCACCCTGGTAACAGAAAACAGCAGCTCGAGCTGATTCTGACCAAATCATTTGGGGATCGTGTCCGAGAATGTGGTGGAAGCAGATGGAAATAGATTTGACTGCAAAAGTGACAGAAAATATCTCTGACACCATTTGCATCACCACATACAGCGACACTGTCGACATACAGTGACGCCTGTTAGTCCAGTCAGAACATTGGAGAGGCGGCCAATGTAAAAGGCACGTAAAGGTGATGCATGGAGAGAAACAAATATTTGTCATAATGAGTACAATGACACAATGAAAGGGCGGAACAGCGCCAGAGGGCAGCGCGAACTACAAATGAAAAGTTCCTAGGGAAGGGGAACTATAAGCTCTGTTAGCTGGAGACGAGCTTCTAGTTTCCTGTGATTCTTATAAGCAGAGACCCAGACCCAATCGTGGGCGCTCGAAAAAGCAAGAAGACCTAAACCAACTCTAATGTCGAGCCTTCCTATACCGGAAATATGCTCGCGAAGAGAAAGGGTTCCGAACACGATGGGCTTAGACAAGAAGGGGACAACGATGGCAGTCCTGGCCCAACTCTACTGTCAAGATTTTCTATACCGGAAATACACTTGCAGAGAGAAAGGGTTCAGTACCTGATGGGCTCAGGCACGAAAGGGACAACGTTTTAGCCCTGGCCCAACTCTATTGTCAAGCTTTCCTATACCGGAAATACACTTGCAGAGAGAAAGGGTTCAGTACCTGATGGGCTCAGGCGCTATTGGGACAAGGTCGCTTAGCTCGAGAACACCTTGGTCTCAAATGCATGGTGTGAGACTCAAACTTGTGCAAGGGGTTCACGATGTCTGTGAACGACGCCTCGGGTAGGAGGGCGAACGAGCCAGGGTCCAACTTTTCTGGCGAGTTCTTCCTCATACGGAACCAGCTCGCGGATGAGAAAAGGTTCATTACCCGATGGACTCAGGCAGAGTTTGTCCAATTGCATGAGATGGGTTTATAGACGGTGGAGCACCTCATGCCAGATAGACGCTCTCGACATGCGTCTTGGCGAAGAGGCACTACACACCAGCGTGCCCGGCGACAGATACACAGGCTGTCACGGACTAGGGACCAAACCCGAAATAAAGGAATGATAAAAATGGATGTGCTGGACCTCGGACGTCCTGACCACAAGTGGCCAACCGGGTTGCAAATAATCACAGTTTTACTGTGGAACTTGCAGCATAACGTACTTCACTCTCCCTGGCGGAAATCACACGAAATATTCGTTGTGGTTATTTGAGAGCGAACGCTGAAGAAGAAGAATATACAACAATTTGGATCTTGATTCAACGTGGATGATGATTCTTATTCATTGGCTAGAATTAAGGAACAGGGTTTTAAATGTGGGGTCACCAGAGGGGAGCTGTTTGTGGGACGCAGAAGAATGATGGTCAATCAAGACAGAACCAGAAATATCAGCAGAGGTGTAATGGCAGATACACTAAGGGAGAGATCAGAGCATCTATGGATTCATCCAGAGTGCAGTGATGATGATCCAATGATTAATTAACTAAGGATGCTTACTTAGTGTCACAAACACTATTTAACATTTACCTAGAAGCAGTCATGATGGAAGTGTTAAGAGGAATTCCACTTCAGAACATTAATTGGAGGTTGCCAAATTTCTAATCTCCACTTTGCTGATGACATCGATCTAATAGCGACACCAGAGGTGAAACTACAAGCGTTAACAAGACTGGAACTATCTAGCAAGCAAAAAAACATTGCATGAAGATTAACACAGAGAAGATTAAAATTTTACTGAATACAGTCATCCCTCAGTTATCGCGGTTAATAGGTACCAAAACCGGTCGCAATAAGTGAAAAACTGTGAAGTAGTGTCATCCTCTCATTTTTAACACACACATTTTTTTGTGTATGTGTAATATCAATAAGTGTATATGAAACCATATAAGTGCATATGTTATCATTTGAAAATTAAAGAATAGTTTCAAACATGTAAATAAAATATTAATAGTATAAATAGCATACATTGTGTAGGCACACCCTGCCTTCTGCTGCTGTGCGAGCAACTTTTGCGGCATAATTCATCATTTTTGAAATTTTAAAAGTAAACTGCGAAGTAGCGAGGGATGACTGTATTACTGTTACTGAAAGAGTAAATTGGTACTAAAGTAGTCCCAACCAACATAAAGCTTAAAAATTGAAAGGTCAGGGAGGTTTTGAAGTTTACTTATCTGGGAGTCCAGATTAATGATGAGGGTGTCAATAGCTGGACTTAAGAAAAGGCTAACAATGGCCATCATGAGAAGATTAACCATAATGTAGAAGGGCAGGATCACCACCTGTGTTAAGATGAACTTATATAAATCTTTGGTTTTGTCAATATTTTTATATGGCTGTGAGACCTGGACTTTAACTGCAGACTTAGAGAGAAGAATCCATGCATTTGAAAACAAGTGCTATAAATGTGTGTTGGGTATCTGTTGCAGAGAACATAAAAACCAAAGTGTCTGTGCATGATAGAATTAATGTATTATAGGATCAACAGAAACCACTGTCAACATTAGTTGAAACTTCGTAAACTCTGTGGTGGTACTGGGATATTCCTTGATGACAAAAGATGTTCTTCAAGGTATAATGAAGACTGGAAGTAGATGAAGTGGCCAGCAGAAAACATGGCTGGATAATATAAAGTATTGGACAGGGTGTGAAGTTTGTAAACTCATCAGGATGGTAGAGATGCATGGAGATATTTCTGCATCAAATATCTCAATTTAACACCCCTACGACCCTGATTGGTTATAGGTTTTATTATTATTTCCAGTGTTGGTCAATTTGTAACACATAGTCATAGACTGTGTGGCTTCAAAACAGTCAAATCTGTTTGAGAATGAAATGAAATGAATAGTAATTAAATGTAAGAATAGGCAGAGTTTATAAAAAATAAAGTTTAATAATTATTGTAATTTGGTTAAGAGCTAATATGGATAGGCTCCTGTAATGAAATGATGATTACTGTAGTTCTACTGTATATTAAACTTGCATAACTAAGCTGGTACATCATTGTCTTGTAAAGAGTTCTAGCCAACTACATGATGTGGAATCTGCTGCAGTCTTTGACTGGATACTTTCCTGATGAATTTTCTCAAGCAGCTCTGGCACTAGCAAAAGTACAAAATGGAGTGACATCACTTAAAGCTCGTTGGAAACGGTGTCTGTCAAATGCACTACAAGCTTTAGGATTTGCTGCTGGTGCCTTGTTTGTCCAGGCTAAGTTTTCACCTGACAGCATAACTAAGGTAAATATGTGCTGTAATTATGAGTTTTTACATTCAATGTGTCCATCAAATGGTAGATCATTGCATGCTTATCAATGTGGAGCTTAAGTTCTTTCAGTACTTGAATTGTTATTTTAAAAAATTGTTTTACTTTTGAATTACTTTTAGCATGACTTTTATACAGCTTAACAACACTAAACATTGTCTTGTACCACTTGAAGAACATATGTGATGCCTTTCCATTAAAAATCCAAAACAATGTAATCTTTTCAGACTCAGTCTGCTCTTTAAGCTCTAGAATGTGATGGGCATTGTAAACCTGAGTTAGATTCAAACATATATCACTACACCAACCAGCTATTTACATTACATGAAATCAATATTGTTATGCAATGAATTCCTGGCCATTCAAACACAACTGGTATGATAAAGCAGACAAACTAGCAAAGAAGGGAGCAAGACAAGGACAGCCATACACATTAATGATCATGCACACAGTTAAAAAGATGTTGGGTTCATTACGGGAAGTTGTGGCCACATTTTTAATGGAACAAACCATAAGCTCGCAAACAATTAAACTTACTATATTTTACAAAATGGAGTAGGGCAAATAAGCAGTGTTAGCATAAACATTACATCTATTATGTCCCTTTGTTAGTGTGCGGTACACAAATATTGCTTACAGCATATTTTAGGTTTTTTTTAGAATACAGTTGGGGGGTTTATGGTTTGGATTAGGGTTGGTGTTAGATGTTTAATTTTTGGGAGGGGGATGTCATTTCGAAAGCTCACCCATAGATGAATCAACATATGCTCACTAGCAGAATCTTAGTGAATAGCAAACACGTGTCGACCTTTACATGTATGCGTTGGCTGCATTACATTGTATCTCCACTGAATCCATCCATCATTATGGTAAAATAAGATCATTGGATGGCCCTGACTGCACATTTTTTCTTGTTGTAGTCTTTGAGTTTGTAAGAAATGTACAGTATCTTTATCTGTAGCTGGCAAGCTCAGTAAACAGGCGTCTGTGATTGCATTAGCTACTTTGTTTTAGCTGTTTTGTTTCAACAAGGTCTGCTAGTCACATGAGATTTCTGTGACGACACAAAAGATAAGCAAACTATAACAGAAATTAAATGGTTCTACGCATAACATTAAAAAAGTTGAGCTGTGGACACGTGATGTGGCCATGTCTCCCCGTACAGTACCAGATGTTGAAATCTGTGAGCAAGGAGATTTGGCTGAATAGATGGGCAAAGGTAAACGCTGGGACAGAAATCTACGACTATATGACCAGCCTAAGTCTTAAAGACATCAATCTCTTGGAAATGAAAGACCAGATTGCCATCTTCTGATTACACAGACAAAACATACAGCTTAACAGCTGCCTGAACAGAATACTTCTTCTTCAGGACTCATTCTCACACTCCCACAGGATCTGTCTTGTAGATGAAATTTTAAAAATGGCATTTCCATTCTCTGAACTAGATCCTGCTGGAAATCTAATAGTCCCACTGTCCTGCTATAAGAGAGATCCAGCAAGAGTTTGAAGATTAACTCTGAAGAAGAAATATATTAGAACAAAGTACTACACAAGAGACTCAAAAGTTGCAGATGATTGTCTTCCATCTTAAGAGAGCAGCACATTGTTCGTCAAGAGTCTTGCTCATAGTTTGTAACACTAGCTCAAGTAATAGTTCCCAGAGACAGAAAAATGCACCTGTAACCAAGCGAATCATGGAAAATATGTAATGAATATTTGCTAATCACTGGAAACACAGGACAATGCACACAAAAATCAAGAACACAACACATGACAAGTAAAGAATGGCACTATCCATGATCACATAGAGCAAAAAATGATGAATGATCAAAACATCAATCTTTGTGTGCTGTGACCATATTGAAGCAATACATTTCTTACAATCTTGAAGCCATTATTTACCTTGAAATAAACAAAATACATGAAATTAACTGGTTCATTGCAACATTTATTTTACACACATACTAAATTTGCTGTTTAATTGTTATGTCCACCCATCCATAAACCCATAGGGTTTATAGGAATAATACATTGATGGATCAACAAAGTCCTCAGCAATCTCCATCGATGAAGATGATTTTGGACAAAGCTTGACCTGTCCAGCCTTTGATACTTTCAACCCATGATTTTCTTTTATCCCTTCTGCTTCTTCCACCCTCAACTAACCTTGCACAATCATTTTTTATAGGGATGTCAGTATACATGTCCAACGCACTTGTGTTTCCATGCAAGTACTTGTCATTTTGTTATTAAAAGTAGTGATTCCCGGGAGCCTGCAAGATTCTATACTCTTATTTGTCATGTACACATTTGTTTCATGCTCTCCATAGGAAAAGTACAAAATTTGCCCATGACACTGGGGTGCAAAGGTTTCTGCATTGCTCTCGGTGGACCTAGGGTTAGCAGATAACCAAGATCCTAAGAGTACTTCCCTGTGGTGCATCCTGGAAATAGAACGACAGCTATCTTTCGGGCCAATACTTTTAAGCTCATGTCTGTTGATGTGGAGGTTGTAGATGGAATGAGAATTGCCTACAAAGAGACAAGCAATATTTCCAAGATCTCTGCACTAACACACCCAGCAGCATTATTGGCACACAGTAACATAAGGCATATGTGCATTTCATCTTGGTCAGACAGGAAATTGGAGGTGTGGCCCATGTCAATTTCCCGATATTAGTGGATTCTGCTAAGATATGGTGATACTATGAGTATACATTGATTCTGGAAAAGACATCATGCGCTAGAGGACAGCATAGTGTACATGAATCGATATGGTGGCAATAAATCTACAATTGTCCATCATAAGAGCAACTGGCGGAAGTGCTGTTCATGCTCAAGAACTCAAAATCCCACATGTCCCACCACAATTGCTCCCATTTAAACTCAGGTCTTGGATACGCCATCTTGAACATTTACTCTTGGGTGTGGAAAAAAGCTTTAAATACAGCTTCTCATTACACACAGGACAAGCATTGAACAGATGTCAAGAGCACATTGTTCTGATTTCTGACTGAAGCAGTGTTGAGACTCAGACTCTGGACACTATGGGTAACGTAGAGTGGCGAGCAATTCCTTGTCATTGAGAACACTGCAAACCTAGCCCAACTCGACTGCTGCCATTGCCCAAAATGGCTCATACAGAGATAATTGGGTTCAGTACTCAAGGGCCTGCAAAGCTCCTCGTCCAAGATAGGTGCAATTTCCCTACTTCTTTGTGTGATATTCACAATGGCAAAGAGTACAAAATAAACAAGCTGCGCCTGGTGATGGATTGGAAGGCCATCACAAGCAGTCAAAGTGAGTGCATGAGAAATGCACATGTCAAATCTCAGATTCCCGACATATTTGGCAAAGCAGCACCTGATCTAGAAACTAGTATCAACCCTGAATCTATTTAGAATGTCGCCGTACCCAACACTGCTCATCAAGAAGAAATTAGATCTGGGACCTAGGGACACGAAGGGTGGTAACGGAATGGTCTTTCTATACTAGGTATAATTCGCTGGCTGTGAAGCGCCTCGTTGGAGGAAAGATGCAGATTGAGTGACCCATGCAAACTATCAGCTCGTCGCGTGACATATACTCCCTCTGAGTAGAAGGCTTCTTTCTTCAATAGGCATCACAATAAGCTGAAAGCTAAAGTTTCGTGGGTATGAAAGAAAGCTCTGAGAACCTCCCCACTGCACATGGGAAGTAAGAGCTAGTCGCTCGCAATTTATGGGGTTAGAAAGAGAAAAAAGAAAGCCTATAACACTTGTACTTTTGTGATCCGTATCCTCTCTCCATGTAAAATGGTGTATATGTATTGTGTCCAATCCCAGAACAGGCGCTAATTATATCATTTGATTATTTTCCTTGACTATGTGTGTCATTTTTATGTTTATGCTTGATTAATTTAAATATTAATTTATTTAAGGTTAGTTATGTAAGGCACATAAATAAACATATGTAAAGAACCATTAACAAAGACTTCAAAAAAGAGTAGTGAACCAACATACAACCGGAACCATCAGTCATTATACCCTGAGAGATTTACTGAAACGGAGATCGGAGCACCTATGGAGGTGGCCGGTGTGCGAAGATGATAATCAACATACCTAATACCTAATGTAAAACACAACTGTTCTAACCCAAACCCTAAAAAGTAATATTTAAATTATTAAATGATAAATATTAAATTTAAAAACATAGACAAGGGAAATAAAAAGTTATAGGTAGGCACCTGATCTGAGATTGGAACATTTATTACTTATTGAAAGCTTTTAATTAATTATGGACTTTTGCTAATTTCACAAATATTCATTAATTCAATTTATCAGGTGATGAGTGTCTTTGAAGAACTCAAACATGAATTTATACTTAACATGGATGATGTGTCATGGCTGGATAAAGTCACCAGAGATAAACTAAAAGAAAAAGCTGACTACATGCATGCTGCTGTTGGCTATCCTGACTGGATACTTGATCCAATAAAACTGGATCTGAGATATGAAAAAGTAAATGTGGGATAATATGATTTTATTAGGATAATCATAGTTAATCTATTTAATGGTTGTATTTTTAAAATGTTTCTATATTATGCTCTCTGTTGAAAAGAGGGCATCTATTTAATATCAAATAGACAAAATAAATATTCTAAAATGTTAGCTCATCGGTCGCAATCCCAGATGACTATTTGAAGAGTTTTCTCTAGGGCAGGGGTCAGCAATACATCAATTGCAATTTACCAGTAGATCGTAAGAACACATTTAGTAGATCGCTTGCATTATTTAAAAAGATATCCTTTAGGACTGAAAAAGGGCTGATGACCTTATTTTTTTAAGTACCCACTGTCCCCTTAACCAAAAATGTATCTACTGCCCTGTATATTGCATTAATTAAGTATTTTACCATTGTCAGAAGTACAAGTATATGGTCAGTGGGATTATTTCAAAAAGGGTAAATCATTTCACAATTTAAAAACTTTACAGTAGATTACCAAAGCTTTCAGGTTGCCGGCACCTGCTCTAAGGTCTGCAGTTTTAATAGTAAACTAAAAATAGCAACTTTAAAACAATTTCCCCCACCAAAGACGGATGTGTTGGGCCATTGGCGCAAATAAAACAGCGACACAACACATTTCCATTCTCTGAACTACATCCTGCTGGAAATCTAGTAGCATCATAGTCCTGCTACAAGAGAGATCCAGCGGGAGTTTGAGAATGAACACTGAAGAAGAAGAAAAACAATTTTCATTTTTCATCAATGTCTTAAAAGTTTGAATGATATCATAATTTTTAAATATCAGAGTATAAATATCAAAATATTAGAGTAGTTTTATATTCTGTGTTCTTAGTGGTAATACTGAAATGACCCATAATGTCATATTCATCAACTCTCTGATACCAGAATGATTACATAAGAAATCTGTGGGAAACAAAACATGTAATCAATAACTCAATTCTGTGTGCTATGTACCAGCCATATTCAATCATCACTATTCTATCTATTCGCTAATTCACCATTCTTGCATGTCAAATTGTAATTTCTTTTGTTTCTAGATATGCCAGTAAAGGTGGATTTTTAATGCTTTTTCATTTAAAAATCAAAAGCAGAAGTAGACTAAATGTTGAGAATTCTATATTTTTGGAATTAATGAAAAATCAGTCGTGAATATTTTAACTTGTTAATGAATTATAATTTCAATCATTGCATAAAAGTTTTCATAAATAAAAATTAAACTTCATTATCTTATACTGAAAAATCTATTTTTAGTGTATTTTCTGTTTTTTTTAAAAATTGGAAGCATATCTTATTCAGGATGTAGCTTATCAACCCAGCATGTTTTGCTGTAGTGATTTTGGTTCTTTCTACATTAACACTTATTAAAAAATTGCCTAAATTTCATTTCACTTTCCACGAAAGATCTAGACCTGTAATCTGGGGAAAAAAATGATTTTCTAGAAAATATAAATACATTCAGTAGTTTGCCACTGCTTTCTGAACAGTCCTAGTGCACAAATACTAGCAGCAGGATTTGGACACAGTACCGTGACGATTTTTGAGCAGGAAGAGGAACAAGAGACTACATATTCAACATAAGGAATATAATTGAGAAATGTAGAGAATACAGCTTAGATCTACATATGTGTTTTGTAGACTACACTAAGGCATTTCATTGTGTTAAAATCACCAGCTATGGTCCATCATAGGAGACATAGACTTCCCCAAACATCTAATACATCTTATTGAAACACTATATCATGAACAACAAGCAGCAGTAAGAGTAGAAGGAGAAATATCTTAATGGTTCGCTGTTCAAAGTGGAGTGAGACAGGAGTGCACTCTATCCCCTTATCTTTTTGACATCTATGCAGAGAATATAAGGAGAAATGTAAGAGAAAAACTAGAGAAAATGAGTTTCATCCTATAAATATCTTGGGTACAAGATTCCAAAAAATAATATGCGCAGATGACACAGTCCTCCTTACTACACATCCTAAGGGACTGAAACAGCTAGTCACAACAACATAGAAATACAGCGAGATCCAAAATATATATCTAAACGCACAGAAAACAAAAATGACATCAACAGACAACACAAAGATCAAACCAATAATCAATATAGACAATATAGAACTAGAATGTATAAACAAATTCAAATATCTGGGAGCAAATATAAACAGTTACGGAGATTATTCAGTCGAGATTAGAAGAAGACTCGCAATTGCAACACTCAAATTAACACACATGTGAAAGCTATGGCAAAGTAGTAATAGCGACACTAAATTAACCCTTTTAGATCATGTGTTTTCCCAGTGGCAACATATGGATGTGAGACTTGGACTTAAACAAGACAATATCCAAAAGAATAAATTCATTTGAAATGAAGTGCTACAGAAAGATTCTTCGAATATCATGGACAGAGAAAAAGAAGAACATTGAAGTTTTAAAATTACTGAAACTAAATTAAGGGTGACTTCTAAATACCATCATATGAAGGAAGCTAAAGTATTTTGGACACTTAAAATGACATGATGGTATCGAAAGGCTGATTCTAGAGGGCAGAGTGCCAGGCAAAAGAGGAAGAGGAAGACCAAGCATACGATGAACCAGCGACATTGAAGAATGTATGCACATGTCTCTGGCCAATACAGGCTTGCTTGCCCAGAATAGATAGGCGTTCAGAGTATCCACGATGAAGGCAATGTTCTGGAAAGAATATGTCACTTGATACCTTGGTGATCACAGACACGCCACCACAGAGCCATTCTGCTTATTAAAAACCTGTTTTAAACGTATTGGCATCATGGGTCACTGTTCTTCTATAAAATGGGGTTGGGACTTAAGAAAGGTTAGGCAAATGTGTTCTAAAACAACAACTTTTATGTTTAACATTCTTCCTACTTGTTTATCCTGCCAGTTACAAGTTATTGAAGGAGAATACCTGTTCAACAAACTTCGAGCAATACAGTATAACAAGAAGAGAAATATAGAGTTATATGACAAACCATCAAGTTCTGCAGTGTAAATATTTTTCTAATGACAGTAGTTAGCCTGTTTATTTTTTCTTTCTGGCTAATGTTATCAGGTACACAATCTCTTGTTTGAAATCATGTAAACTAGAAAATCTAGAGTTTGAGATCAAATAGGCCTATGTCTCAACACATTGTGTATTCAACCCAGATGGCTCTAATATGTTTTGTTATAAATAAAACAATATTGTTGTAGGGTCTAAATTGTAAGTGGTTTTCTTTTTACAAATGTCATTTAACATACATAGCACAGTTAATACTTAAAAGGCACTCTGTACTTTTGTTATCATTATCACCTGCTATTTAACTTAACCCTGTGAACAACAAGCCTCTAAAACTCCAGCTCCCCTAGACTCCTGAGCAGGAAACACACAAGAGGGACATATAATTAGAACTAATTGTTACATTTACTGTATATACAATACAAATATTATTGCCTACATTAGTTCTTCTTATGCATTCGTTCTCAAACTCTTGCAGGTTAGCAGGATGTAGTCCGGAGAACAGAATGCGTTGTGTCATGGTTTACAACATTGCTGCGATATCTGCGCCTTTCTGCCTGACACATCCAACTTCAGCATGGCTTTGGATCACTGACCCTATATGGGATGGGATAACCAGCTCCATCCCATAACCTCCTTAGTCGCCTCGTATGACATGCATGGAAAGTAAACAGTGTTGCTATTCTTTGCTCCCCTTTCAGGCCCGGCAACACACGGGCGGCCTACATTAGTTGTTTCCAATGTAAAATATTGGTCTAAATATATTAGCAGCAGGTCAATCTGCATCAAATATACTTTATATAGACCTACTATGTATACTGTGACATAGGCCTACCCAATTTTAGTGACTGAGCATATCATGGTCAATCCCTATAGACTTATGAGCACATAGTTTCATTATTAGTCTAATTCACTGATTTCAACTCTAAAATGATTGTCAGATTTAAATTTCCATGTAGTTTTTTAAAATAATATTCATCATTTAAATCTAATTCTTCATCTGAATCATCTAACTGAAATTCATCAGCTTGTTCTGCTGCTAGCCTTTTAGAACAGAAATGTCCCAGATTTTTACCATGTCATTTTACATTGAAAACAGTTATTAGGCCTATCTACAAATATTTGTCAACAAATAGGCCTATAGCCTATGCCACGTTGAGAAAACACTTTCCCACAATGCAATGTGTATTTTGTGACATCAGCAATGTTTGTAAATAAGATGGTGGATTTAGTTGCCATAGGGTACTATTTTGTAATATTGAAATCCAATAATTTTGGTTTGTTGGGAGACAATCATTTGCATAGGCCTATAGCCTGAAATTTTGGGATATCTGGTTCTAAGTGTTAATACTTCTGACAGGTATTTGTGACAGGTTAATATAAACTTTGACCTGAAATATTCGTAACATCCATATGCACTAATGTAACCAAGATTGACTCACTTCTGTGGTTGAAAATGGCAAACCCCCCCCCCTCCCAATAAACTATCCACAATTTCACTGTTTAATATTCAAAATGTAAAATAGTTTGAAGCTAGTTTTCCCAAAAGTTTACATACAGAGGTTTTTTTGCCTGCAACAATGAGCATACTTTTCTTTCTTTATACAGTAATTGTTTTCTTCAAGATGATCTCTTCCTATGATATCTTGTGCACTTGATTATACTTTCATTAGGCTTGCCCATTTGTACATTATAATATAGGCCTATATATAATATAGGCCTATTAAAAAAGTTGCAGAATATTTGAAATTTCATGTCAAAATAATGTCAGATCAACTTCCAATCAGCTTTTCTGCATAGGCCCCCTAATGGTTACTTTTGTTTTTAAAATTAGTTTTCCTACTATGATTGTTGTAATGATGCAGCTTTTTAAGAGTGCAAAAATTAATTTGAAGTATAGTAACACTTATATGTCATGCATTTCATAATAGCTGCGAGTTTGTCATAAGGTGAGCTAACCTATGACTTTGAAGGTCTAAGAGATTTATAAATACCTTAAAGAGGTGGAATGTGTTGAGATGGAAGGTTCATGTACCACAACCAAACTGTGTACCTAGATACATGTTCGTTCTTTGAACTATGTACTAGTTGTTAATGTTTACCAATGTCAAGAAACATGTTATTACTATTAACTGATATCTTTCCAAAATAAATCTGAAATTCTATGTCACAAAGTGTAAAATATGGCAGCTGTGTTTTAAAATATATGTATGGCACAATGGATACGTTTTAGTACTTTTGGTAGCTGTCCATGTGTTGCCATGTTTATTTGAAATAGAAACAAAGAATAGTGATATTTCTACCTTCCAGGCATGTAGTAAAAGGGGACTAAGGAGGTTTTGGGGATGGAGCTGACTGTCCCATCCCAAAGAGGATCAAAGTGACCTATAGACCATTCTGAAGTTGAATGTCAGGCAGAACGGCCTGGATATTGCAGCTAAGCTGTAAACCATGACATAGCATAATCTGTTCTCTGGACTATATTCTACTAATCTGCAGAAGTTTGAGAATGAATGCAGAAGAAGAAGAAGAGTTTATAGCATATCCTATTCAGTATGCATTGATCAATCCTCCATTAAAAAGCTGTAGTTTTTTTATAGGCAGTATAGATATTTTAGATATGCTCAATTGATTTCCATTGCTTTCTGAATGGTACTGATGTACAACTGCCTACATTGAAAATTTAACCGGTACCCTGGATGTTTGTGAGGCAATTTAAACTTCTCCACCACAGGGCTGAACTTTTAAATGTCTAAAATTGCCAAACAAAGTATGGAATATTTATTTTTATACTAAATCAAATAGTAACAACTAATATTAAGCAGTATATTATTAATATTAACTAATGTTGTGGTGCATGTTGATATTTTTATTTCTAAATATTTAGGAACAATTGTCTGTCAATACTGCATGTTTCCTGTTAGGGGGTTGCAGGTACACCTACTGGCTTGTTTGATAAAAGCTGCATAACCTTTCTGTCACCACATCATGTACAGGGTGAATACCCTTGCTGTCACCACATCATGTACAGGGTGAATACCCTTACTGTCACCACATCATGTACAGGGTGAATACCCTTGCTGTCACCACATCATGTACAGGGTGAATACCCTTTCTGTCACCACATCATGTACAGGGTGAATACCCTTACTGTCACCACATCATGTACAGGGTGAATACCCTTGCTGTCACCACATCATGTACAGGGTGAATACCCTTGCTGTCACCACATCATGTACAGGGTGAATACCCTTGCTGTCACCACATCATGTACAGGGTGAATACCCTTTCTGTCACCACATCATGTACAGGGTGAATACCCTTGCTGTCACCACATCATGTACAGGGTGAATACCCTTGCTGTCACCACATCATGTACAGGGTGAGTTGTTTTAATTTACCATCTTAGAGAAAAAATCCAGTACTTACTGGAAGTTAAATATAAAACCAACACTCTCTCAGCCAAGCATCACACAGGAACAATTGATTCTTCTTTAGCAGTAATGAAGTGCATGCTAGTCTTGTTTCTCAGTAATGAGACACATACTATTCTTGTTTCTTACTAGTGAGGTGCATACTATTGTCTTTCAGTAATTAGGTGCATGCTATTGTTTTTGAGTAATGAGGTGCATGCTATTGTTTTTGAGTAATGAGGTGCATGCTATTCTTGTTTCTCAATAATGAGGTGTATGTTATTCTTGTATACCAGGTATGTATTTCTTGATTCTTAGCAATAAGGTATATTTGTTATTCTTGTTTCTCAGTAATGATATGTATACTATTCTTGTTTTTCAGTAATGATGTATATACTATTCTTATTTTTCAATAGCGAGGTATATGCTATTCTTGTTTCTTAGTAATGAGGTATGTTTTTCCCATTTCCCAATGTTGAGATGGATAGAATTCTTTTCCCGCAAAATGAAAATGCATATTTTTATTTTTATGCAACATGAGATACACTTTTTCCTGATAGTGAAATGTATATTATAAGTTGTAGTTTACAGCTTGAATAGGGCTCATTAGCCATCTACAAACTATTATAACTATTATGCATGGTCATAACTCTAACTGAATTTTCAAAAGTGGATATAAAAAATTGTCATCATCACTTGTGATGGACGTGGATACATAAGTTGTAGTGTTTTTTTTAAATTGCCCTTTAATTATTCTCAGAGCCTACATGTAGTTTTATCACCCTCCCCCCGGGTGAGAACCCCATATTAGACATTTGCCAAAGTAATTTATTGTTTCATGAAGCTGAAAATGATCTCACATTCATAATCACTTGGTTTTAAACTTGACTGCTGTGAAGATGTTGTCCCCCGGGTGCTTAAAATCTACATTTAGTTTTATCCAGTGGTAGCTCTGCTAGATGTCAGCTTATAGTGTTTATCTCATCATTTATATAATGTGTCCTTTCTAGGATTTTGTCTTTACTGCAACTCTGTAAGCCTCTCAGTTATGTGCAATCTGTTCTGCTTCCTCCAGCATCACAAAAGGAGATATCAAAAATTTTATATTCTATTGACATTGTGTGCTACCTCTTCTTCTATTACTTGAAATATTAATCAATCAAGAGCCATGCCGAGTGGCATAGGCGATCATGTTTCTCCACAACTCTCTGTCTCTTGTGTTGTTAATAAGTTCAATTGGTGACTTCTTTTTGTGAAACAGTGACAACCCATCCAGATATTTATCTATTCGTCTTCCTGTCTCTTCACCCCTTCATCTTTCCGGTGGTTACTAAATGCTCAAGTTTTACTTTCCTCATCACATTTCCTAAAAATTTTGATTGTCTGCTTTTAATTTTTGCTATAATTTGTCATTTTACTCCAACATCTTTGAGAACTACATTAATTTTGTTTGCCGTCCATGGAATTTTCATCATTCTTCGTAAAGACCACATCTCAGTTGCCTCCAGTTTATCTTGAGCACTTTTGTTTACTGTCCATGCTTCACTTCCATTAAGAAGGATTGGCTCAATATAACATCCTAGCACTTGAACTCACATATGTATTGATATTGCTCCATTTCATACTGTAGAATGTTTCTCATTTTGTGAAATGTTGATTTATCCTGTTCTTGATCTCATTGAAGCACCTGCCATCTGATGTTAAAATGGTGCCAAGATACTTGACTTTTATTTGCTTGACTTAATTTTGCATCATTGATGGTAATACTGCATCTTTGCGATGTGTATTTCTGTGAACTGCGACCGGAATGCGGTCTGTGTCATCTCATAACATGATTCCAGGTACATTGCTCTTGTAGTATTTGAAATATATCCTTCCAAAATTAGTTTTTTAATCCTCCACGTCTTTTTAACTGTCTGAGATATGATAGCTTTTATTGTTTGATGTTTTCAAAAGACAATCTCCTCTATATTCAGGTATTTTCAGATGCCTGCATTGAATTCTAAAGAACATTTTACCATGGATTCTAAGGAGAGGTATGATGTCAAAATATAGACTGTAGCCTTTTTAGAATAATTAATAAAAATTGAGACTGCTGTAAAACTGTATAACAATAATGCTTATGTAGAACACAAGGTCGATTAGCTTTACTTTACAATGAATGCACAGACTATCAGACTATAGGGTGTGAATATAAAAAATACAAATATCAATATACAAGACAGTTTCAACGTTTCAAACTTAGGTCTTTTTCAAGAAACACAAGACAAACAGTGAACAAACAGTTAAAAATAATGGTACTATGACAAAAACATTAGAGGGCAGACATTTAACAGCAGAGACATCCAAGGTAACAGTAACAATTACATATGTATACACAAGTAATGTCATAAAGAATCACATCTCACACCCCATAATAAAAATGAAGGGATGAGAATGAAATGAAAAAAAATGAATGACATCACAACAAAGGCCACATCCCCCAAATCTATATAAATGAATGCTTTTAATTAAGACCAAATGGATTTAGAGTACCAAACTCTAATATATAACGATTTTTAATGGCATACACAAGATGGACAGATTATGTGACAGAACTTTTTGATTACCAACGGAACAAAAAAACATACAATACACAGCGATGATGAACCAGCAATACTGAAAGTAGAAATAGAAAACACAATAAAATCTACAAAATGTGAAAAGGCTACAGGCTCAGACAACACAACAGCAGACATAATTAAAAACTAGATGAATTTGGTGTGAAAACTATCACATAACTTTGCAATGACATATATGAACCAGGCCACCTACCTAAAGACCTGAAATTATCAATATTCATATGACTGCCTAAGAAGCCCAAGGCTGTGGATTGTATAGAATATGAAATAATAAGTTTGATGAATCACATAACCAAAATAGGCCTACTACTCAAGATAATACATGAAAGAATTAAAAACAAGATAGACATTAAGGTTGGTGAAGAGCAGTTCAGTTTTACGAAAAACAAAGGAATCAGAAAAGCTAAACTTAGAATCTGACTATTGATACATAAACATATAGGAGTCCAAACATTTTATTTGCTTCTTAGACTACAACAAGACCTTTGACAGGCCAACATGAAAAATTAATTAAATTTCAAGAAATAGGCATAGATGGAAAAGACATCAGTCTTATTAGAAATATATATTGGGAACAAATTGCATAAATATGGTGTGAAAACAGCTACTCACAATTCAAAGAAATAAAAAGAAGGGTAATAAAAGGATGTATTTTATCACCCATCCTATTTAATATCTACACAGAGAATATCTTTAAACATATAGAAGGAATTCCAGGACTCAAGTTCAGTGGGAAAATAATAAGCAACGAGAGATATGCAGATGACACTGTTCTTTTAACAGAAAGTGAACAGGAACTACAAAGACTAATATATCAAGTCGATAAATCAAGTAAAGAATATGGACTGGATATAAACATCCAAAAAACAAAAACCATATTACTTGTAATCAGCCACAGAAGAACAGGTACTAAACATAAAAATACATGGAGAGAAACTACAAGTAGAACATTATCAATATCTCAGATATATAATCACAAATGATGGCAGATGTGAAACAGAAGTTAAAAGGAGAATCATCAGGTGCCATGTCAGTTGGCGTAGGCGATCATGGCTCTCCACAGCTCTCTATCTCCAGCATTATATATCAAGATTGTTGTTGTTTCCCTGCAGTGCCAAGTTGTCAAATTGTTTAATATTTTATCATTTTGTCGCCCTCTGTCTCTGTTGCCTTCAATCTTGTCTGTTGTGACTATGTTCTCCAAGCCTCCCTGTCTCATGAAGTGGCCAAAAAATGAAGATTGTCTTTTTCTTATATTATTGGTTAAGGTAGGTTTCACATTTGACTCTTTCAACACCTCCACATTAGTTTTTCTGGCAGTCCATGGTATTCTCAGCATTCTTCTGTAGAACCACATCTCTGTTACCTCTAATTTTCCACTGTCCTGTTTGTTTAATGTCCATGACTTGCATCCATATGTTAGTATAGGGGTTATATAGCACTGAAGAACTCTCTTTCTCACCTCTAATGACAAGGTTATATTACACAATATATTTTTCATTTTTCTGAATGTTGTTTTTGCCTCATTATGCTTCTTATTTATTGAACTTCTTCCATCTGCTGTAATTGTGTACCTAAATATTTGAATTGGTGGACCTGTTTTAATACTATATCATTTACTTTGATCTTGCAAGGTGTGGTATTACAATAACTACTGTTTTCTTGATATTTAGGAAGAGGCCTTTCTCTTTACTTTCTGTAACTGTTAAATTAAATAAATCTTGAAGGTCTTCCTCACTTTTAGCAATCAGAACAGTGTCATCTGCATATCTCAAATTATTTATATTATGTCCTCCCACCCCACTGATATTCCTAGGATATCAACTATTGCACACATTATGTTTTCACTGTATAAAGAGAACAGGTCTGGTGAAAGTACACGTCACTGTCTAACTCCTTGTTTTATTTGTTGAAAAGGGCCAAATTGATTTCCTACTCTTATTTGGAAATAAGAGTATGTTTTGTTGCCAATACATATTCTTGATGATTCTTAAATCCTTACTGTTGATGTTCAAATTCTCTAGCATGTGCATAGCTTCGCTATGTTTAACTTTATCAAATGCTTTTGTGTAGTCTATAAAACAGGTACAGATCTGTTTTAGATCTAAATACATCTCTATAAGTGTTCTCAAAATATATATAGCATTGTTGGCACCTTTGCCTTCTACGAAACATAATATTCTAAAAGGAAAATAGGAATGACTAAAAGTACTTTCAATGGCATGAGGAAAATATTAACATCTAAACAAATTGCAAACAAGCTAAAAAGGATAATTATAAAATTCTACATCTATTCAATATTAATGTATGACTCAGAAACATGGACAATAAACAAACAATTAGAAAACATAATTGATGCATTAGAGATGTGGATATATAGAATAGGGAGAACATCATGGAAAGGGAAGAAACACAACAAATAGGTTCTAACAACACCTAGTATGAATAGAGCTGGTATCCCAAGCATTGACACAATCCTGATGCAGACACAGATTCGTTGGGCAGGTCATTTGGTACGTATGCCAGACCATCGTCTGCCAAAGATACTTCTCTATGGTGAGCTAGAGAAGGGTATACAATCTCAAGGTGGCCAAAGGAAGCACTACAAGGACTCGTTAAAGAACTCACTGAAAGCCTTTGAAATAGACCACGATACATGGGAAGAACTTGCACAAAATAGATCTACATGGCGTTCTAAAATAAAAAAGAGCACATCATCTTGTGAAAAGAAAAGAACTGCAGCAGCTCAACAGCGGAGAGAAGCTAGAAAGTCACGGATAGACCAAGATCTGTCTACAGTCGTCATTCCATGTCCAAACTGTCCAAGGACATTTACAGCTCGAATATTGCTCATTAGCCATCTACAAACTCATAATCATGGACATAACTAAAATCGAATTTTCAAAAGTGGATGTAACAAATGGTCATCATCACTTGTGATGGATGAACAACAACAAACAGTATGAATAGAGAATTATTAAAGAAAATAAAGATCAAGCAAATAAAATATTTTGGAGATATTAAAAGACAAGACATCTTGTTGAAGACTTTACTTGAAGGTAAAGTCAAGAAGAGGGGAGCAAGAGGTAGGCAGAGATATAAGTGGGAGAATAACATCACGAGATGGACACATTTTTTATTACACTATCTATATATTCTTAATCATTAAAGGGCCCCATATCTCAAATAGCTTAGGGCTCCAAATCTCAAATAGCTTAGGGCCCCATATCTCAAATAGCTTAGGGCCCCATATCTCAAATAGCTTAGGGCCCCATATCTCAAATAGCTTAGGGCCCTATCAGGTCTAAATCCAACCCTAATCTTGGTCTATTTCAAAGGCTTTCAGTGAGGTCTTTAACGAGTCCTTGTAGCACTTATTTTGGCCTTTGGCCACCTTGAGATCATGTACCCTTCTCCAGCTAACCATAAAAAAGTGTCTTTGACAGGCAATGGTCTGACATATGTACCAAATGACCTGCCCAATAAATCTGTGTCTGCATCAGGATAGTGTCAGTGCTAGAGATACCAGATTTGTCAAGGACAGTGGTATCTGGAATCTTGTCTTGCCATCTGATGTTCATAACTTTTCTGAGACAAGTTGTGCGAAAGTGATTGTGTTTTCTCACCTGATGTCTATATACAGTCCATGTTTCACTAGCATATAACAGCACTGGAAGTACCACTGCTCAGTAAACTTTCAGCTTAGTCTGTAGGTTAATGCCATTTCTTTGCTACAGATTTGTATACAATCTGCCAAAAGTGCTGCATGCCTTGGCGATTATTGTATACACTTCATCATCAACTTTGTCATTTTGTGATAAAGTATTACCTAGGTATGTGAAGCTATTAACAGCTTTCAGTGCTACACCATTTACCTTTATGCAAGGCTTGAGATAGCTTTTGCCGGATACTTGTTGTAACATGACTTTTGTTTTTCCGTGTTAATAAGTCCAAAGTTGGTACATGCTTTGGAGAATGTTATATATTAGAGAATGCTAATAAGCCCTATTCAACTAAATATCTGCCATCTAATGCTTTTGTGATAGTACCATTATTTTTACTGCTTTTACTATGTGTTCACTGTTTGTCCTGTGTTTTCTTATAAAATACCTTAAGGTTGAAATTGTCTTGTATAGGGCCTACTGTTATTTGTATTTGTTTCAATACCTATACCCTATAGTCTGGTAGTCTTGTATTCATTGTAAAGTAAAGCTAATCTAATTGACTTGGTATTCACTTTTAGAATAGGCTCTATGAGTAAAAATATTGCAGTCTATGTGCACACATTTTTTTGCATGAAAGTGCTTGTAGACTGACTGGACCACCTTCACCGCATTTCTTAGGGTCCATAACTTTTATTATTTTTAGTGATGTATCAATGTTCTGACATATTGTTACCGTACCTAAATTTATTCTCTGCCAACTTAGGCTTCTCTGGCCTGATGTTATCTTCATTATCATGGTCAACTCTATAGTGGTGGTGTGGCTATTTCTTATTGATGATGGTATTCAGTGCTCATCATTTCCAAGAAGTGTTCTCTCTATCTTTTCTTTTTATCATTCAACATTGCTTTTGAAATGCTTTGTTTATATATGATAAATTTCATGAAGCAATGTTTTTTCTTGTATAATATCTTTAAAGGCATGTAATACTGATTTTCATGTATTATAGTATTTGTTTCTGATTTCACTCTGATTTCTGTCAGGTTTTTTTAGTAGGCACCAATTTCTTAGAACATTGTTTTATGTTCCATTTATTTAATATATTCTCATATTCCAACTATTATTTCCATTTCTGCCTTTTGTTTATTAGTTTTAAATATCAACTATTATATGTACAATTCACTGTGTATTGCCAGAGCCTGAAAAGGAAACAAAGAATAGAAACAATTTGATCTGGCATGCATGCACAAGTTGTGACTAAGGAAGTTTGTGAGTGGTTTTGACTATTCTATTTCATAGGTCAAAGTAGCCCAAAAAGCCATGCTAAAATCAGATATGTCAGCCCAAGCTGTAAATCATGACACAACATATTCAGTTCTCTTGACTACTCTTGTAAGCAGAAAGAGTTAGTGAGCGCAGAAGAAGAATATATATAATTTACATGCCAGCAATAAGTAGAGATAAAAACTAGTAAACAGGATACACCCTCAGAAATAGACATAATAATATAACTGGGAGCTTGATCTACATGGGAAAAGAAGTGCTAGAAGGCTGAAGATTACTGTTAAATACTGCACATTTCCCATTAAGGAGTTGCAGGATACTTTGCAGCAGAAGCTGGCACCAACTTTAACTCTACTCACAAAGCACCAACTTCATCTCTACACACAAGGTACCAACTCAACTCTACTCACAAAGCACCAACTTCATCTCTACACACAAGGTACCAACTCAACTCTACTCACAAAGCACCAACTTCATCTCTACACACAAGGTACCAACTCAACTCTACTCACAAAACACCAACTTCATCTCTACACACAAGGTACCAACTCAACTCTACTCACAAAGCACCAACTTCATCTCTGCTCACAAGGCACCAACTTAACTCTACTCACAAGGCACCAATTTAAACTCTACACACAAGGCACCAACTTAAACTCTACACACAAGGCACCAACTTTGACTACATACTGAGGAATACGTGGCAGAAAAAAATGGAAGAAGAGATAAAATTGATTTAAGTTGGTGCCTTGTGAGTAGAGTTGAAGTTCATACAGTGTGAGTAGAGTTGAAGTTTTTGCCTTGTGTGTAGAGTTGAAGTTCATACAGTGTGAGTAGAGTTGAAGTTGGTACCTTATGAGTAGAAATGAAGTTCGTACAGTGTGAGTAAAGTTGAGATTCATACTGTGTGATTAGAGTTGAACGTGATGCTTTGTGAGTAAAGTTGAAGTTGGTGTCAGCTTTTATGATAGGCAGGTTAGTGGACTAATCCATGGTATGCGGATGTGAAGGCTAGATAGTTAAAGGTAAATATCTGCTCTTGAGAGCTTTTTTGTGATCTATCAACAGCATTATGACACGGCACTTCTGTATTGTGCATCACTGCAATAGGCTTCTTTGTGTTTTTCATTGGCTGGTAATACCTGAGTATCCTCTCGCATTGATGCGGAATAAGATAATCAGAGTGCATGTTTCTGTTGATAGATCATGAAAAGGTTCCTGGAAAGCAGATGTTACTAGCTGTCTGGTCCTATCGAAGTTGGTGGTGTCAGGCCATTGGCGCAAATAAAACAGTGACAACGCATTTCCATTGTCTGGACTACATCTTGCTGGAAATCTAGTAGGATCATTGTCCTGCTACAAGAGATCCAGTGGGAGTTTGAGAATAAACGTTGAACAAGATGAAGCTGTCTGGCGTTCTCTTCCATCTGTCATGGTTATTCTTAATAAACCAACGTACACAAACTAAGTCATAGTTTTGACATGTAGGGAAAACCAGCTGTCCATTGTACTATCAATGAAATTGAAAATCAATATAAGTGGTATGTACAAATTCTACAATAGTTGAAATTAATTTAAAGTTATACTACACATTGGTGTGACATGCTTCTACCTTGGATATACTCTATTTGTTAATAACTTTATTGTTAAATTATTTTTGCTATCATAACCATGTATTCTTTGAATCTTCCTACAACATTCCTTAATTTATATTAATAATTTTCATCAGATGGTTTGTTTATCCTGATGTGGTAAATGCATTTTATTATCACTCAATCAATACTGTTGTTGTGCCAATGGGGATTCTTCAGACTCCTTTCTATTCAACAGAATTACCAGAGTAGGTACATTTTAAAACCATTTGAGAGTGTTTTATTTGTGTATTTATTCCAAGACTGGGATATTTATGATGTTCTTTTTGGAATACCCTATATTAACATTAGTTGATGTGTTTCTAGATGTGGAGAGTGGAAATTCCTAGCCTTGGTTAAGTGTACAACACACAATTCTGCAAGTAATCAAAACTGCCATAAATTATGATACCTGTTCAAGTTGGTCCTGATAACTGACACCAGTGTCAACTAATGAAGAGCAAACTTTGTCGTGAAATCCAGCCATGTGTTGCCAGGGCCTGAAAGGAAAGCCAAGTTAGCAACACAGTTTATCTTCCATGCATGTCATAAGAGATGACTAAAGAGGTTATAGGGTGAAGTTGGCTGTCCGATTCCATATACGGTCAAAGTTATCCAGAAGCCATGCTGATGTGTTAGTCCAAAAGGCGCAGATATTGCAGCAAAACTGTAAATCATGACACAATGCATTCTTTTCTCAGGACTGCATCCTACTAATCTGCAGGAGTTTGATAATGAAAGCAGAAGATCCATTTTTTAGGGAAATTAAAAAGTTGCTAGCACAGGAGAACAATGTCATATATTTTCACTTAGAAGCCAGTGGGTTGGCTGGAGAAGTACCAATATCAATTTAATGACCATATTGATCACTTAAACAGAGAATGGGCACCAGCAAGTGTAAATAGCTATAAATTCTCCCAATCTTTTTCTTTTATCCAGCCCTCACTAGTGGATCATAACAGTTATCAGCATGTAGCAGTGGCTATATCTCTTTCTGCATCATACTTTAAAAGTAGTCAGACTGCTTTCTCTAAGTTCTAGACCTTCTTCATTCCTGTTCATACTACAACATGGTTCTTCAAATCTGAGTTGAATTTTCAACTCACTATCTGAAGACTCACAAACATCACCAACTAATACTTTGCAGTTAACAATGGTACTTGTAAAGGCTATGGGAGAAAATCCAAATGAAAATTACTTTGAGAGTGATGAGCCCACTCTTCCACTGATGAAGTGCTGAATTCAGCGATACTGGGAGAGAAAGCACACATCTAATTACAGTATAGAGAAAAACACAACATTATGAATACACCATCAAATATAAATAATCTATAGTAAAACTCTGGTCTGTTAGGCCTAATTCTTTTCTTTCATTTATCAGTTCGTAGTATAAAATAATATTACCAGTAACCTATATTTTCGTCATACAGAATAACCTGCAATATTAGTGATATAATTCTCTATTAATCGTTTGTATTCTACTTCATTCACTTTCAGACTTCCACATTGATGACACTGACATTACTAGCAATCAACCCCATGCTCTGAGTAGTGCCATATAGTTTTTTCATGAAAGGAAAGGACATGGCCAAGTGTTTTTGTTCTTCGTTGTATGTTGATCAGGTCTACAACAAATGTTCGGTTGTCATAGGGCTAGTGTCGCAGGAGGTGCATAAGTCTGTTATACTGATCTTGAATTTGCGATATAGGTAGCGGTGCAGTCTATGTCTTGCTCATAGTCAGAAAATGATAACCTGGTCCCATCTGGACAGCTGATGGTAGGCATAATTTTTTTACCCTGTCTGGGTGATTAAGGTCCTACTTTGATTTGAGAGTGGCTATAACTGTTGTTTTGACTGCTTCATAGGTAGATCCCATGTCACTGTTGCAATGCACCACCTTTTGTAGTGAGTTTTCTCTGTGGCTTCATTTCCCGGGATGTTACAATGTGCTGGTATCCACTGGGCTATCTTTTCAAGTGAGTTCACTAGTACACATAAGCCACTGCTATTCTGGCTCTCTGTGGTTTCTATTACTGAGATGGCATCTTTGAGTGACAATATTATCTTCTGCTTGAGCCTTATATTCAGTGAGGGTGTTTCTGGTGTTTCTCACGGCTCCCATTTCAATGAGGGTGTTTGCTGCATGTCTCAGGACTCTCATGTCTGCTTCAGGTTATTGCAGAATTTCCCAGTAGCTATTGATATTGAGAGGTCTTCCCCCTACTGTTTTATTAGTATACCTGCTCCCTCATTTTAACAGCATTTCTAGCAGACCCATCAGTGAATCTGTACATGTATGTCTAAAGTGACAGTAAAATAAAAAATTGCTCTCAATGTACGTGTATTTATATTCTATAGTGCTTTATACACTTATTTCATTAGCATTAGATTTATTGTTTTGCTATATTAGGACTATGCTCTCTCCTTGTGTCCTGAGGTCAGCATTATTTTTCTAGTGTTCACTTTCATTTCGTCTACACTGGTCCACTTAGTTTTACCCATTCCTAAGATGTCTATATTGTAATACTTCAATTGTGCTATCATCTATACAGCCTTTTCTTGTTCATTCCAGGATTTAGTAATCTTGGTATCTACTCTGGAGATTTTCTTGTGGAAAATTCTGCAATTTTGGTTCGTTTCAACATTTTAGTTGAGTTGCGGGATGAAATTTCTCTCATGTGTTATAGGCCTACATTATTTTTCTAATTATATTTTTGTGATTTATGATTAAGGCCTGACTTTCTTCAACTAGTTTTTGTACAGGACTGAGAAGCCAGGACATGTCCAAACCTCCTTATTCATCTTTTGGGACATGCATTTCAGGTTACATAGTTCAATTTTTTGCTACCTTTTCACAATCCAATAAATCATAGACTTAGAATATTGTTTATCACATTTCTGAATTTCCTAGTACATATTGTATCATTTTAATAATTATTCTTATAATATATTAATCTTTCTGCAACTAATGTAACGGATATAAGTAAACTATTTCATATTGTTTACAATAGCATCACTGCCATATAAACCCCTAAGGTGGGTATGGAAGGGATGTATTTAAAGGGTTCAAACTGCCAACCCCCTTTAAGTAAGTAGAGCAAGACATTTTATAGGGGCATACTAAGAAACATACTACCAAAAATAGGGAGACTCTCCTTTACTAATCTTCCCATAAAAATATCATAATTTCCTACATAAATGATTGTCATAAAAATGTTTAAAAATTTATTTACAACTTTTTGTTCCACTGTCCCCCTTCCCCCACATAACTTAAACTAACAAAGCCATATCTACAGCCCTGAATTACATCAGTATAACTGGTTATTTGTCATGTCAAATATGCTTATATAGTTATTATTTCTTCATTTCACAGAGCATTTATGTATGGCAGTATTGGATTTGTGCTTGGTCATGAGGTTACACATGGCTTTGATTCTAAGGGCAGGTATTTTAACAAGTATGGACAACTGGCTGATATTTGGACACCTGAAACTGCTGAAGCTTTTCAGATAAAGACTAAGTGTATATCTGATCAGTATAGTGCTTACACAATACAAGGGGAACATGTGAGTCTGACGTTAGAATTGTCTTAGCAGCAGAAAATCAAAGAAAAATAAGTAGCCAGGAGGCAGACAAGATCAATCTATTTATGAGCAAAGATGTCTTCTAGTAATATTATTAACGTATGTGCTATACTGTAATACAAGTGGCTCTCTTTCTCTCTCTGGATCATGTACCATGCTGGCAGATCTATGCAGTTGTGGATGACCACAACTCTCTGCTATTGGTGAGACTACAACTAACCAGTTTTATATTTAAATTATTTATCCATGAGATCAAACTATTCATTAAAGTTAAAAACTGAAATAAATACAAATCTCATCAGAAAAATAAAATGATGAAGACTGTACTATCTTTCATTCACTAAAAATTCATTGAATAGACAGTAAGCAATCATGTGAATTGAAAATTGGAAGATCAAAACCTTTAGATATGGAAAATGGGGAAATTGTAATATTCAACCTCCTTCCCTTTTCCTTAAAGAAAAATATACCCTTCCGCCATCTCCCATAGCAATTTTTCCAAAATACGATAATTAAAACCTCCCATAAATGGAGATTTTTTGGGAGAAAAAACAACTACTGGGCCCCTGGTATCTCCTCTTCTCTCCCCCCCCCATATTAAACAAAGACCTATCTGCAACCCTTCAGAAGAGAGTACATATTTAAAGATTTTAAAAATATCAATTGCACAAACACATTTACAAAAATCATTATTGAACAATGAGTTTCCAACATTATGTATTCATATGACTTCATCACTGTCTACACATTTACAAAAAAACATACCCTACACATCTTAAATATCAACATCCACTCACTTTATTATATTTTCTGTTAATAAAATTTGACAAATATCTTTTTCTCTTGAAAATACCAATTACCTGTAATGTCACGTGTAAAATGACAGAGCATGAAAAATAGTTTTCATAAATCTCAAAACAGACTACATCAATGTTTCAATTAATATGACTTTTTTAATAAAGGATATAAGTAAATAAATAAGCAGCTAACAAGATGGCATTGATAAACAACATGACAACAAAGGACAGGTGTGAGGCTGAAATAAAAGAAATATGTCTGTAAAAAAGAAGTGGGACTGCAGATGTAACCCAAAATAAATGCAAATTTAAAAATTATATACAACATTATGCAAAAAATGGGTAAAAATAATAAATGAGTTGGAAAAAAAAATTCCAGAATATCAAGCAAAGAATGTTGGGTGCTGTGTCCTGAGGTCCATATGTACAGCACAGGGATATGTTTGATTTTATTACTATTTTTGAGAGGAACCAAACTATGATCAACAATGGAGCATGATCAATTACTAATCAATTAGTGAAGTTAAGCATTTAGCTACTTAGGAAAAAGTTCAATAGAATATAGGGATCTATGTGCAGTTGATGGCAGTGATGATGTTCAAGCTGCCTACTAATTTTCCAATGCTAAATTTATTCAAACATCTGCTAAAATTGCATTTTGTTGCAGTTTTATTTATCTATAACATAGGCACTATTTTGGTTAATATTAGGCCTACCATTTAATAACATCAGCTGTTTTTGGTTTTTAACATTGTACTAATGGATAATATACTCCTAGTCTTCCAAAGTGTATTGTTCAAAGTTTCAATGTTCTGTCTACAGCTTAATGGTGTACTTACTCTAGAAGAGAATATCGCAGATAATGGTGGTCTCAAGTTTGCTTATAAAGCTTATCAAAAAGCAGGCAGGAGGTCAAATGCCATGGGCCAACTTCCCGGTCTTGAGCTTACTGATAATCAGTTATTTTTCCTTGGTTACACCCAGGTTTGTCTATAGAAATCCTTGCAACATTTTTATTTTATGTACATAGTGTGTTTGTGGGGTGCACTGTTCTTGTGTGGACCCAGGGTTAGCAAATAACCAAGATCCTAAAAGTACCTCAATGGAGTGCACCCTGGAAACAGAAATACAGCAGCTTGTGCTGTGTTCCTGGCCAACACTTTTAGGGATTATTATCTGGAGGCTGTAGATGGAATGATATTTGCCTGCAAAGAGACAAGTGATATCTCCAAAATCTGCACTAAAACACATACAGCAGCACTGTTGAGACACAGTGATGCAAGACATCTATAAATTGCGGCTGTGCCAGCCAAAATGAAGAAGCATTGGAGGGGGAGGGGAGATAGAATGTCGATGTTCAACATGGAAAGATTTTGCTATTATATGGTGATGCTTAGAGTACAAATTTAATCTGGAAAGTGCAACACAAATTAGAGAACAGAGTTGTGTATATAAAATGGTAAAGTGACAATGAAGTCACAATTGTCCAGCATGAGTCCCATCAGTAGAAGTGATGCTTGCAAACACAGAGAAGCACACATTTACCACCATAATTTACCTTATTCAAAGTAGGAGTCATGACAGGTATTGGATAAGCCAACTTGAACATGTACTACTAAGTATAAAAAAAAGCTTTGAATACAGATATCCTTGATATTCCAAGGTCTTGCATGGACCAACTATCCTAAAACAAATATGTTCAATGTAATGAGAGAGCATCAGGTTTTCAGTTAAAGGAACCTCTAGCCTGAATGTTGAATTAACAGCTTGGATTTCTGAGATAAAAAGGAAAAAAATAAATGTATTAAATAAAAGATTATTAGATGAGGATACATCAGTTGGTGATATATGTAGCCTTTACTGCAAGTAATGATGTTTATAAGTAAATATGAAAATATATAAGTAAATACTTAAGGGACACATGATATTACAGTGAGTGTACTTAACTAGTGAACTATAGGAACTATCAGCATACATACATTTTGATTTGTTAGGGAGTATGATTGTTTATGGGATCTTCTTAAAATGTTATTATATTAGTTTATGATAATATTAATAATGAGTAATAAATAACATTCAACTTCAAAAATTAATTTTCAGCTTTGGTGTTCAATCTCTAAGCCAGAAAATGAGCATTTGTTAATTCTAGATAACAAACATGCAGAGAAAGAATATAGGTAAGATATTACTTTAGTGTTACATTGCTGAGGTTTGGTAAATTGTGGTTAGCTTCAAGGGTCCTGGGTGGGCCTTTCATAAGTGGGATGATTAAATAAAAAATTGGTAGCATTTCCTATACAGGATGTAACAATCATCCCAGCATGTTGTGGCTGTAGTTATCTTCTTGGCAATATTTATGCTTAGTGGTTTGCCATTGCTTTCTGAATGGTCCGGATGAACAATTGCCTGAGGCAATTTTCAAATTTGGTACCTTGGCTGTCACAGGCAAGCTCTGTACCATGCTGTCACATAGCCGGACAAGTGCGGTGATTAGGAAAACAAATTTTGATACATTGATAAATGTTTCATTTCCAGTCATCTAGATTCATGTTGCCATGGTTTCAAACGATGTCCGCCAAGAGAACGACATTGACATTTTACACAACTCTTCTTCACTTAAATAAAAATCCACAGTGCAAGTAATTTTAACATCCATGAAAGAAACGCAGCAGCTCAACAGCAGAGAATAGAATGTAAAGGGCAGATAAAACACCATCAAAAGTGATCATTCCATACTCAAACTGTCAATTACTTTTAGGGGAACCATAGATCTTATCAACCACCTATAATTTCATAGACAAAGGTCATACCTTTAACTGAATTTTGTAAAGTCAATGTAACAAATGGTCATCATCGTTTGTAATGGATGAATATTGATAAATAACAAACATGTCCTTGTTGTTCTTCCTTTGTCATCATTAATCTGTTTGATTTTATAAATGCATATTGTTCTCTATAAATTATAATAATAACATTGCAATTGGAACCAATTTCTTTGAATCATTCTATCAGCTGTTGAGGATGAATACTAAAAATTCATTCTGTAATCTACAAAACACGCTTATATATTTTACTTCTTAAGGCTATGTATTTGAAGCATTAATAAAAGTTTTTCTGTGGTAAATTATTATTTATATAATTTGATATTGGGCATGTATAGAACAGTTTGTTCTATGTTTTCTCACAAATTGATTTGAAGAGATGCTCCTGGTTTGGGGGGGTGGGGGCGGACAGATTAAGATGCACTTATTTATGTCATTTTGTTTTTCTAAACTCTTACAGGGTTCTAGGCACTTTATCTAACAGTAAGGACTTTGCTGCAGCTTTTAACTGTGAACTGAATTCAAGAATTAACCCAGAGGAGAAGTGCATGGTTTGGTGAAGGATGCTTGACTCGGTACAATACAAGAATCAGTGGACAAATCACGTGACAACATACCAACTTTTTAATTTCATATGCTATTGCACTATATCGGATACTTAAAAAGTCATAACTTAAAATACCGATCTAGCTATCTGCGCACAATGAACTGACCATCCACCTCCCACTCAGTGTGCAGCAAGCATGTCGAGTGGTCAGGGGCTCTCATCGCACAACGTGTCGAATATTGGATTCGATGGTATATGCGTCTTTCTCGGACTTTTGTTCCATTTAATTATGTTAGCTATTTGTTCCATAGAAACCTGTCCACTGATTCTTGTATTGTACCCTTCACTCTAATTTAATCCATTATAACTTTTCGTATAATACAAATTATCTTTACATTAAAAAAAAATTTATTTATAATTTCAATTTATTAATTCAAGTTGGAATGGCAATTCGTTTGGAAAAATGACCCTGAAGCATATTATTAAAATATAAAAGAGATTTAATTTGTGTGTTGATTTAATTATAAAAGTTTTAATTCTTTAACCAAGCAATCATTACAGTAGTTGGTAGCATATCTAGTACAAATGAGAAAGTGGTACCAACGTTCTGAGGACTTGTGTTCTTTACAAATTCTTAGTTGAAATATGCCTATATCATTTTATGAAGTTGACACTGTCTGAATCACAAATATCAATAGGCCTATAAGGTTATCAACGGACCAGTAGTCAGTTCTCTATACTGCAAATATGAAAAAGGGGTAACCTTACTCTGAGTTGTAAGAAGTTTTGAAACCAATAGTAGAGTTACTGTTTAAGCGTTCTGTTGCTGAAATTTTTAGCTGGAAGATAATAATTGAGCACAATAACTGCAGAATTTTGATTCTAAAAAATGTTCTAGTTTGTGCAGAAAATGTAGTAACTGTATGCAGTACCATGTTGTTTTTTTTTATTTTTACCATGTGGTCACCCATTTTCTTTTACTTTAAATTCTCTAAGGATGTCCCTAATGGAGATCTTTTTTGCTAATAGTATTTTGAGGAGGTGGCCAGAAAAATACATGGTTGGATAATATCAAAGACTGGACAAGGTGTGAAATTTCCAAAGTCATCGGGATGGTAGAGGATAGAGCTTCGTGGAGATCTTTTTGTACCAAATGTCTCAATGTGACACCCCTATGACAGTGACGAGTTATGGATTTTATTATTATTCTGAGGATTCTTCTGTAGCATGTTGTTTCAAATGTTACAATTTTCCTCTCACTATTTTGGTGATTGTCCCAGATGCACATCCATATATTACAACTGGGAATATGCAGACTCTAAGAGTTAGTTTTGTTATTTTGTTGCAGCCAAGCCATGTTTTTCATTTGATTGAATCATTTTGATTTTATTGCCAACCTGCGTCTAACTTCCTCATAGCAAGCCATTGCTGTTTATAAAGAGAACTACAGCATTTGAAATTGATAACTCACTCTAGATCGAGAACTTATTAGTTTTGTGGCTTGTCATAATCTTGGTCTTGCTATCATTCTTCTTCTTCAGCGTTCATTCTCAAACTCCCGGTGGATTTCTCTTGTAACAGGACAATGGTCCTACAAGATTTCCAGTAGAATTCTAAGTATCTTAAGTTCTGGTATGTCATGACATCTGATATTGAGTATGTCAAAGTTGTTATGCAGTTTGTCATTTCTTACATTACTTATGACTTTGCATAAACATTGAAGAGATATGGTGATAGGACACATCTTGTTTGACTCCTTTCTCTACGATGAACCAATCAGATATTTCACCATCTATTCTTACATATGCTTGTTGGTATTTGTGCAACATTTTAATGAAGCGAATTAAGCGTGGAGGGAACCCATGTCACTCATTACGTTTACAGAAAGTCAACCAACTTTCTTTTGGTTGTAGCTGTTTTATTAATGTATTAAGAACATTTTTAATTGGTACATATTTTGCTTCAAAGGAAATCATGTGGCTTACTCTTATCAATTTCCTAACCATCACCATTTCCTAATCAAGCCATCAAGGATTACTTTAACATGTGCACCTTGCACACAGTTGTTGTTGTTTGCTGGTGGATTTGTCTTGCTGGAGTAAGACATGCTATTTCAACCTTGGAATAGTTTTCCTCTGGCTATATCAGGGTGTATAGTGTGGCCAAATGATCTGGGTTGTCCTCTTTGAGAATGGTGGTTTGACCTGTAGTCTGGTCTGTGTGTCCTGATAAGGATAATAAATATTGGGGGGGGGGTAGGACGTAGTTCTAAAGACTTTGTTGTTTAAAAAATGGTGTCGGAGCATTGCACACAGGACTTCCAAGTTTATTGCCTATAGGATTAGGCATGTGACTGGTCAATACTTGTGGTCAATGGTACTGAAATTATAGTGGTAATTCTGTTCAACTACAATGATTTCAGATAAGTTTTTTCTTTGATATCACTTTGATTTTCCTCTTTTATTATACTTGCATTTCATTTTACTCTCTTCTGGTCTTTTCATATTTGTCTTTTTTTCTCTGTTATTTTCATAGACAGCGCAGATATCCCCACTGAAATACTCCATGTGTACAATGACTGGCAGCATCAAAGCGAGTATGAGCCGCCTATAAGCTCAGGCTGCTGGAGTGGGGTTACTGACACCACTCCAGGAACATGCGGGGGTAGGGATAGGTTTAGGTAGGGTTAGAGGGTTGGGTAGGGCAAGTGGAAATTATTAATATTGGAACAAGAAAGAGCAATGCTCTTAAATCACCATCCCTGAGTGAGAGGTGCCTCAGATCACAAAAAATAAACCACAGAGAAAGGCTAATGAATCCCTGACAACAAAAACATGGGGGAGGAAAACTCTCACTTGAAAACCCCGGGCAGATGGTTATCATTAACCCTTGTAGGTAAGCTGTCTAGGAGAAGGAAAACTCCAAAATGAAACCTCCACTTTCCTGTGGACAGTCCTTGGATGGGTAAGGGCTAGGGAAATACATCCTGACCCAAAAGTAAGATGGAAGACGGAGACACTGGGCCGAAAGGTACAAAATAGTCCAGCCAGGGCAAGACTACCAAGGCTGAAAACCACAGTGTCACGTAATGACTTCACATATCATATAAAAGGTTACAGATGATTCGTTTTGGTGCTTCATCTGTGGAATCCCGTCAGGCGGATGAAGTGCCTGGCTCTAAGCCTCGTAGGAGCCCACCCTCAGCGACTGGTGGTACCTCTGTCTCAATTTGTGGAGCCTGGAAAAGAGATTAGAGGAAAATAACCACTGGCTTAAAAAAAAAACATAAAGATCACGATGCAGACTGCAAAGACAAGAATAAACACTTGAAAATATTGCATTGGAATCCAGAGGGGTCTACAATTAAAAAAACTGCACTTGCAAACCGATTACACAAAGAGGAAATTAATATAGCATGTATACAGGAAACACACCCCACAAACAACAGTAGATTCAACATCCGAGGATACCAAACATTTCGGAATGATAGAGAAAAGAGACACAAAGGAGGAGTTCTTATACTTGTGAAAAACAATATCGTTGCCTCTGAAATTCGAGTAGACACAGAAGAACAGGCTGAAATCATTGGAACCTGTTTAACCCTTCCAACTAAAGAGGTCACAGTATATAACTATTACTGTCCACAAGACAAGAGCCTATATCTACACACAATTAACACAGAAAAAGATAACTGTCTTGTGATTGGTGACTTCAATAGCCACTCACAGAGTTGGGGATATACCGAACAAGATACTAGAGGAGAAGAAGTGGAAGACTGGCAGTGCGAGGTGAAACTTCAACTGCTTAATGAACCTGAAGACCAGCCAACTTTCTACTCTAGAAGATGGCACACCACCTCAACCCCTGACCTCGCCTTTGCAACAGACGCTTTATCTAAAATAACATACAGGGAAGTGCTGGAGCAGCTTGGTGGAAGTGACCATCGCCTCATCAAACTCACCATTGACATTAACCACACCCCTGCTGGCCCCACAACCACACCTAGATGGAACTTCAAGAAAGCAAACGAGTAAGAATGCTGACCTGGCAGACAAATTCACAAAACCCTAAATTCAAGGATTAAAAATGTGAACAAAACTGCACAACTCCTGGCTTTTGCACTACTTCAAGCAAACCATACCAAGAGGTGCTAAGAAAAAATTATAAGCCGTACTGGTCTGACGTACTCGATGAGTTGGAGAAAGAAGTGTCAAAGGCCAGAGACACAGCAGAAAAAAGCCCATCTACAGAAAACAACATATCACTAAAAGTTGTTGTAGCCAAACTAAGAAAAACGACAATTACAAACACAAGGAAAAGCTGGCATGGAAAAACAGAAAACTTAAACTTCGACAAAGAGGAAAAAAAACTATGGAAAATAACAAAAATGCTCAATAACGAAGATAACAAAACAACATCAGCGGCTATAGAAAATGGCAGAGATGTACTCACAGGAAAGAAGGCTGCAAATCACTTTATACAGCATTACCAAAGTACTGCCTGTCATAAAGCCAATGAAAATAGGGGAAGAGAAGTGAGAAAAGAACTACGGAAAATTGAAAAAGTAATCAGCAAAGATAAACAAGATGTCATGAATATTCCATTTACGATCAATGAACTAAATGAAGAACTAGCAGTATTAAAACTTGTGAAATCACCTGGCCCAGACGACATACCAAATGAACTGCTAATTCACATCGGACCATCAACAAAAAAAGAAACTGATAAAATTTTTCAACAATTGTTGGGATAGAGGCCTAATGCCACAGGTGTGGAAAACCGCCATAATGATAGCCATCCACAAGAAAGACAAACCGAAAAACAAGGTGGACAGCTATCGCCCAATAAGTCTGACCAGATGTTTATGCAAACTGATGGAACGCCTGGTAAACAAAAGAATGATGTGATTTCTAGAAAAAAATAAAATCTGCTAAATCAGCAAGCTGGTTTCAGAAAGTGTAGATCAACTGAAGACCAGATCACACTATATGCCCAGAAAGTAGAGGATGCTTTCCAGGGGAAAAAAGTAGACATCGGTGGTATGGGTAGACATGGAAAAAGCCTTTGTGCCTGGAAAGATGGACTCCTCCTTAAATTACAACAAAACAGAGTGACCGGGCGCATGTATTGCTTGATAAAACGGTACCTGCACAACCGAAAATCAGCAGTGAAGCTTGAAATGAAGAACAGCAGAAAGAAACTCTTCAAGCATGGAGTACCACAGGGAGGTGTTCTATCCCCCACTCTATTCTTCATATTCATGGACGACATTGACCAAATCCTCTCGCGTTAAGTAAATGCTGCAATGTATGCAGGCGATATGGTGCAGTGAAGAGAGCGTAAGCACCACAAAAATAAGGTTACAGGAAACTGGACAATTTGGCCAAGTGAACAGGCCAATGGGCCAATCTATCAATGCCACAAAAATTATACCATCTTCAGCATGTCCATGACCAAACCACAGAAAATCCTACTAACCATAAAAGGTCAAACGTTGCCTAAAGATGAGATACCCGCATACCTTGGAGTCACTTGTGATCCAAGACTTACATGGAAAATCACATATACAAATGCCAAACAAAAGGTACAATGAGAACAGAACTTCTTAAAAAATTGCCTGGAACAGATTTGGGTGCAAATGGGAAAATTCTAAGTAGAGCACACACAGGTTACATAAGACCAGCTTTGGAATATGGAATGTCAGCATAGAGGACTGCAACCAAGAGTAACACTCAAAAGATCTCAAAGATACAAAACCGCAATCTCAGAATTATAACAGGAGGTATGAATACTACCTCAATCACAGAAATGAAACATGCACAGGTTTGAATGGAAGAAAGAAAAAATGAAAAAATCCTCACACAGTATGCAAAATTCAAATGTTTGGAGAGTCATGAAATGAACCAAAGACTAAGCAGACCTACAAAAGAGTGACTCAAAAGAGGTAGCTTTCTACACTCTGCTAAAACACGCATGTCGTTGCGTCTGTGGGTCTCACCAATGGCCCACTAGGCATACCACCCATGCAACAGAAAACCTTAGTGGATGACATGCCGTTATATTGAGGTTATCTTCTTAGAGAAGCTTTATGGCACGTCATCTATACAATTATGCTTCAATTTTGTTGTTGAAATGTGTTTCATGTTTACCTGAATATATATGTATAAACCCTCTGTGGTTGGGAGGGAGCCAGAGATGTGCTGTGCAGCAATGGGGAGGAGGAAACTGACAGCACTGTTTTTTCCTATGGCTGAAACCTATCAAAGAGGCACAGTGACTCAGGACGTGACAATCCTTTTGACGTGAACATTTGGTTGCATGCCTAGAGTAATAGATAAGTTCGGCATAACCAGTAGTCAATTGGTGGCGGGGAATGAGCACAGTGAACCCTATCTTGACGACAGTGGCTAGGAGCAGTGCATAGGTTGAAACCTACCATCCTGGAGATGTGATAGTTATTCTCTGGCTCTGCTCCTGGGTGGGCCGAAAATCCACAGACATCCCAGCAATATAATGCCATTTAATTACATTAGGTCAAAGGGCATGAGCCCATGGACCGCTGGATCAGCAACCAACCAACACTCTGCTAAACAGCTCCAGAAATCACTCACAGATACAGACCTACAAAACCTAAAACCACTAAAAACTTTTAACACATATCCAACCTGGGACAGGAACAACTTCCCAAAGATTATGGACAATATAGGAAGCATTAATTCGAAAACAGAAACTAGCATACACGTACTAAAAGAGAAGATTAAGAATCACATACAGAAAGCATACCCAAAGGATATATGGACACATGTATATACAGATGGATCAGCGAAAAAAACAGTATTAGATGGAGGATCGGGATTTTATATTGTAATTTTCAACAAATTTCAAAGCAGAAATTGAAGCAATAATAAAGGCAGCCAAAATACTCATAAATTAATTGCTGAGTCACAAAAGACATGCAAAGTCAGTATTGCAGGCAAAGAAAGATCCAAAGATCATGATCATGAATGAACTTGTGGCTTGCCTACTACACCTCAGCAGTACTACCAAAAGAAACAGTACTGCAGTGGATCCATGGTCATTGTGGCATACCTAGAAATGAAATGCTGATCTCCTGACAAGGAAAGGGGATCACTGGAACAAATAGAAAGTGATAATACGTACTATGAATGTAAGACCATGTTAAAAGCAGAATACAAGAAAATGTGGAAGCAGATGCACCCAACTGCAGAACCAAATGGCACCAACCATCAAATGTCACACAAGGAACAAACTATCATCTTCAGACTATGAACTGGCCACAACAGACTGAGAAGTCACATGTTCCGAAAGCTAAATATTGGTGAGACAGACCTGTGGACTGAGCATAGAGACTGCATAACATATTCTTCATGCCTGTCAACTCTACCAAGAAAAAAGGGAGAAAATATGGCCTACTGAGACGGCACTATTTCCAGACGTGAGAGGCTCCATGGATGACCTGAAGCGAATCACACAATTCATTGAAGCTATTGGCGCTGTAACCTGATATCTGACTGAAGAATAATGAAGAAGAAGCCAAAATAAGATCACAGATGAAAGAATTAAAATCAAGAGATATAATTTAAAAAAAACAACAATTAAATGTAAGGTAAATGTAAATTAAATGAAGGATAAACTGCTGAGGTATCGGGACATTGGTGCAAATAAAACCGCGACACAATGCATATTAAATATCTGGACTAATACACCCTTCAGAAAATTTCTTTCTTTAGATTATTTAGTCTATGTCCGGCTACAAGAGAGTTGCAACAGGAGTTTGAGAATGAACGCTAAAAAAAAAAGAACGATAAAAGAAAGAAATACTGAGATTAATCTCGACATTAATTTGCTAGGAGATGAATAGGCATATAGGGCCTATTTCTACATTAAAATAGTGTCCATTTTTCATAGACTATCACAAAGATCTTGACTGTCCAACACTTCCCAAAAAATAATAGATTGGATGAGAATGACATCAAACTACTCAATGTCGGCCTAATCTATACTGAGAACAAGCAACAATGATAGGGCTAACCGGTCATATGCCCGAGTCTACCTCAATGTTCTCCTTTTGTCTCCGATGCTGTTTAACGTATAGGGCCTATAAGTTACAAATCACAAGCAGTAAAATCACAGAGTTCGCTAAAACTATGTCGTATGCCGATGACATTTTCGTGTATATGCATGACAAAGATCGGAAAATGTACGTCCTTGATGTAGAGAAGGATGTGGTCCGAAAAGGAAAGTGATGTGAGGATACATGGGGTTTGGTGAATCCATCTAAGGCAAGAGTAACATGGGGTTTTTTTTTCAGAATAATCCCATTGTAAATATTCCCACGACTTGTGTCTCGTTGGGTGGGGACATGCTTGAAATAACTAGTACAATGAAATACTTGGCGGTGCTTTTTTTATAGAAGTCTGAGCTTCAAGGAACATGTAGACCACATCATCACAAAGGCAGGTAAAGGGCTGGCAACAATGAAGGTTGTGATTGCTGTCCAGTTTGGGCAGAGGGTACTTTTTCTTTTGTATCGGGGATTAGTGGTTGAGGATGCACTGGCAATTCTGACGCTCATCCAGACTCAGACTGGACAAAATACAGAATGCAGCTATGCGAATTGTTCTGGGATGCACATCGGTACGGACTATGCGATACTTGCTCGACTATCTAATGGCAGAACATAAAATACAGTATTATATTGCAAGGGAGTACATTCATATAAAGGCGGATAAAGAACATCCCGAAATTCTTGAAGTCAAAAGTAGTAGACTGAAGAGAGGAAAATCGTGGATAAGACGGGCAGAGAATATCATACAAAGCGTGTGCAGGATGTAGCTGCAAGTGCGAAATGGATACGCCCACACATGGATTGCAAAACGTCTTTCAGAGTTATACAAATAAATTCAAGAAGGAAGTGAGAGGATAAATTAAAAATTCTTAAGACCAACGGGGAATTGAACGTTCTGACGGCATCAAATCGCCTGGCAACAAGAGTAAAAGGTTTTTTTTTTCGTGCTTGACTAACCGCACCTCCAATAAAAGATGCGATTTTGTCAAGACATTCAAACTTTGTACTCAAGTCACTTAGAACGGACCAATCGAGACAAGGATTATTACAACAACAGCGAACATCCCTTACAAGTATTGAATTATTCTCAGTAATAACAAATATATATCCGTATTAGTTCTACAAGGGCTAATAGGTCTTCTTGTAAACATGGATAACATATATAGACAGTACAGTTTTGCTTCAAATAATTGCTTACACAAGTAAATTCAAGAAGGAAGCCAGAGGATAAATTAATTTATTCGGTGTTGACTGATTATCTTTTTTGTATTAAGATAGTTAAATTGTAAAGTTTTGTAATGTAATTTGTAAATACATATTTTCTGAATTCTGGATAATATTTGCATTTACAGATTTTTCAAATAATACAGACAAATATTTTGTGGAAAGACATTTGAAAAAAAAATGCAATATAAGCCTATGTCGATCAATTCAGAAATTGATTAGTTATTATTGTAATTATTTAATGAAAAAATCAGTAGCAAATTCTATTTGGCGCTCAATCCATAGTTTTATGCCTGTTGTATATTTACGGCAATATTTATATTCAGTAAGTTGTCAGTATCCTTCTGAATGATCCGGATTCACAACTATCTGAGACAAATTGAAAATGGTACCTTTACCATCTGAGATGCTCTTTATGCTTAAACGTCATAAGTCAATTTTTATTACATTCTATAGCATTTGGTCCTATCTGGTGTCCCTCCCGATTGCAAATTCTGTCAATGAAGATTAAGTCCAAACTTTCGGCATCAAAACTGGACATTTTGGTGCCTGGTCAAATATTGTTTATAGCGCCCCTTAAATAAACTAAATTCGCGTTGAGCGTGGTGGCTGTCGGGATTTCTTTTTATGCCTATAGCCAGGGGGTTGAGCACTGCCTTGTTTCAACACTGCAGACTCTAAAGATTTATCGCACCAAGGGCATTCAAATTTCTGTATCCCTGATGGATTATAGTCACTTGAACTCCATCTCCTGAAAATAGTATCACATGAAATAATATGTCAGTCTGTATGATAAAGGATAACATGCAAAAAGGAACAACAGAAGGAAATAGTTGATTTTGATGTGAATAAGGATGAAAGAAACTTTAAGACATAGGCCTATAGTAAAAAATATGCATGTGATGGTCACGTAATAAAATTATTTACCACTGAAGCTTTTCAAACATATGCAAAGACAATATGGTGAAATTTAATTCATAGATCATAGACATTCTGTACAAACACAATTTAATGATAAAGCAACTACTTTTAGAAGAAATTGAGTAATAAATACATACAAATTCCAAAGTTAGTTTGTATTAGTAATTCTCAGAGTCGTGCATGCAGAACAAATTTGAAATATTAAGGCCCCAATGACATTTATGAGGCACACAGACAAGTAATTTATTGGACGACGTTCTAATAAGATATATAATAATAGGGGTCTAATCCTTGAAGAAAGACGAACTTTTTTTAGTTACAAGAGGCCAGGATCAAATTTGGTCTGAAAGGGGGTAAGTGTGATTAAAGTTTGAAAACCACTGCTCTGCACGACGAAAATGTTAGTCGTTGATATCAAATTATAACAGAAATAGTCATTTAAATACAGAATAACAACAGAATAACAAAAGAAATAGTCTAATAGTCATTTAAAAACGCACTATTAACTTTATAATTTTTTATTACTTATTGTTATTATTATTATGGTTGAGTTTTTGGTCTTCGTCGATTACGACGGACGAACATCATCATCATCATAACAGAAATAAGCCTGTTAGAATGTATTCTTTGCCCTACCATATGATTTCAGTATTAGTGCTGGTACATAACACGGAACCCATGCAGTACAAACTGTCTTCTAATAGTAACCAAAATACCTGGGGTTTTTGTTCTTTTTGTGAATTTCTAACAATATTTCGCACTTTATTCCTTCTTCTTCTTCTTCAGCGTTCGCTCTCATATAACCACAACGAATATTTCGTGTGATTTCCGCCGGGGAGAGTGAGGTGCGTTGTGCTGCAAGTTCCACAGTAGAACTGTGATTATTTGCACCCCGGTTGGCCACTTGTGGTCAGGACGTCCGAGGTCCAGAACATCCGTTTTCGTCATTCCTTTATTTAGGGTTTGGTCCCTAGTCTGTGACAGCCTGTATATCTGTCGCCAGGCACGCTGGGGTGTAGTGCCTCTTCGCCAAGACGCTTGTCGAGCGCGTCTATCTGGCACGAGGTGCTCCACCGTCTATAAACCCATCTCGTGCAATTGAACGAACTCTGCCTGTGTCCATCGGGTACCGAACCTTTTCTCATCCGCGAGCCTGGTTCCGTATGAGGAAGAACTCGCCAGAAGAGTTGGACCCTGGCTCGTTCGCCCTCCTACCCGAGGCGTCGTTCACCGTCATCATGAACCTCTCGCACAAGTTTGAGTCTTACACCACGCGTTTGAGAGCAAGCGTTCTCGACTTTATTCCTAATATTGTCCCATGAAAGAGGTGTCAATGTGTGTGTGTGTCACTAACAATTAAATGTACCCCATTTTCATGTAAATCCATATTTTTAGAACCTCCACATCCCCGGTATATGGCTAATTTCCTGAATAAGTAGGAAATACTAAGTAAGGTAGAACGGTTACTAAATACCTAACTATCAATAGTAAAATATAAATAACTAACAATAACACAATAAAATATTTTCTGAAGAGAGGGAATATTTACTGCTACAACATCCCAGACACCCCAGAGTAATTTGGTAACAGAAGATTAGGATCTAACAGAATAAGCCTATATCATATTATTTCGTATAATACGATCAGGCATTTAGATACGGGGGGGGGGGGGGTGAATTTGAAAGGTCTACCACTCCCACCTTTAGGGAAATAAAAAATATAACATCGCATATAGTAATAAGTAAAAAAAATCCTTATCCTTTCCACAGGACCCCTCCCCCCAAGCGTAGGCGGGGGGGGGGGGGTTGGTCTATAAGGCCTAATCTTCACACTTCAGGACCAGACTTGGCCTTGGAGGGTCACTCCAACCTCGCTAAATCTACCACATCCTTTAAATTCTAATTGAACATTTCATATGTTTGATATTTTTTTTTTGCATACCCATGGCTGGGTTCTTTTTAATCTTTCAATGCTGCTGACGAAATAAAGTCGGTGCTCGTCATAAGTTTTACTAGTTTGTTCTAAAAACGCATTTTCCATACAATGTCATACGTTATGTTGATCTGCATCTTTGACACCAAAATACGCTGTGCTCGTGTATGAACACAACATAACAAACGCAGACACATAGCACGAACACACGCACACACCGCGATATATATATATATATATATATATATATATATATATATATATATATATATATATATATATATATATATATATATATATATATATATATATATATATATATATATATATATATAGTAAAAGAAAATAAGAAACAGGAGATGCGAACATAACATATATTTCATGACTCTCTGACCTTTTAGTGCAGACTATATTAACTTCTGTGTCAACGCACTGCTTCTGATGCCAACTGAAGTTCTGATGTGGGTCTATTACAACACAGAAACCACCAATGTATGGATGAATTAATTCTCCTGGAAAGTTTGTAATCCTGGTTTCGTAGTATGAAAATTAAAATAAATTAACGTGATATCGTATTTTCGCAAAATCTGCATTATTACTATGAAATGTGCAACAGTTATCTGCCGAGATGTTGCTAGTACATATAATATTTCGGAAAATATTACATAGTTTAATCCACAAAACGTTGGTGTAATTTATTCAATTCCAACAACCCAAAGGGTTCTCAGTATGATGCAAGTCTTCGAAATGCCGCCCCCTTAAATGGTTTTTCTTCGAAATACCGACATAAACAATGTATTTAGATTGGGGCCGCCTAATGCGGCCGCCTCTCTGCATCATAGCACGGCCCTGCAGAGAGGGAGACTCTCAGCTTCGGGTGCCGTCTCCAATAGTGTGTCATGTGACGTATTCCTTCCAGAACGTTGTCTTCCCAATGAACTCTCTGAACCTCTCTCTGTCTTGGGCGATGTGGCTTGCATTTTCTAGCGATGTATTCATGTTATCTTTAATGTCGTCAGTCCATCGTCTTCTTGGTCTGCCCCTTCTCCTCTTTCCAGGTACTCTTCCCTCCATTATTTGTCTTTCTAAACAGTTATGTCTCTTTATATGACCAAACAGGCGTAGTTTTCTTTTTGTTATTGTGTTTAGTAACCAACACTCTGGAATATTCAGTGTGTATAATATCTGAGTTTCTGATTTTATCCTTCCATGATATTCTAAGTATCTTTCTGTAGCATTTCAGCTCGAAGGCGTTGATCTTCTTTGCCGCTGTTTTACTTAGAGTCCATGTTTCACAGCCGTATGTTGCAACCGGAAAAATAAAAGTTCGTAACATTAGCACTTTCGTTTCTATTTTGTTGTTTTTCCATATGTTTTTCAGCCGTGTTATTTTGCAATAGGCCATTGCCAATCTCTTCCTTATTTCTGCCATGCAGTCTCCTGCACCGTTGATGTTTGCTCCTAAGTATTCAAATTTATCCACACATTCTATCTCGGTATTGTCAATTCTGATTTTTGGTTGTTGTGTTGTTATATCTGTTGACATGATTTTTGTTTTCTGCGTGTTTAAATACAAATTTTGTGCTTCGCTATATTTCTTTGTGTTCTTGATTAGTTGTTCCAATCCCTTTGTATCGTTTGAAAGAAGTACTGTGTCATCTGCGTAGCGTAGTTCCGGGATTAGGAATCCACCTATGTTTAAAGCGTGGTAGTCAGTGTTGTGTATGTCTTCTCTCACGTTCCTCATTATACTTTCAGCGTAGATGTTGAACAGGTATGGGGAGAGTGTGCACCCTTGCCTTACTCCACTCTGTACCTCAAACCATTCTGAGAGATCGTCCTCTAACTTCACTGCAGCTTCACTCCAATAGTGTAGGCCATCATTATGATCTCCACAACTCTCTATTTGTACTATCTAGTATAGTATCAAACTGTTGTTGACTTTTTTTTTGTTAAGGCCTTACACAAACAAGTCTAATATTTTCTCACGTTATAGTTCTCGATCTATTTCTTTCAATCTTGCTTGTCGTAACTATATTATCCAAACATCATGGTCTCATAACTTATTTTTTTTTAAAATGGTCTGTTTCTGATTTTATTAATTAACCCGTCTCGCGTTTGAATTTCAGGAACCTCCTCATATGCCGCTGTCCATGATAGTCCCATGCTTCTGTGGTCTGCTGGTGTGCTGGTTGCTGATATCCAGTGGTCTATGAACTCATGCCCTTTGGTTGAAGCCTTCTTCTATAGAACAACGTCTATGTTTTCTCTAATTTTCCAGAGTCCTATTTATTGTAAGAAGACTCGCATCCATATGTAGGAATGTGTGCTATATATGTTTAAATAACTCTCGTCTTTGCCTGTAATGACATACATATTATAAAGTATATCTTTTATTGTTTAGGAATGCTAACTTTTTCTGTCCTATTCTGATTTGTGTCGTCTCTCTGCACTTCCACAGCCTTCTGAGCATGCAAGGAACAAATATCACTGCCAGTTCCTCTTTTCGTACAATCGATCCTTCCATTAACGAATGTAAAGCTGTATAATTCTACCCCTCCCCCTACAACCACAAATTATCTGCGACCTTACAAATTGATTCCAGATAAAATGTGAAATATATTTCCCCCGTATATTTCGTATGTACTAACTTGACAGGATGTATCACCACGCGGATTTTTCCAACTATTTATATCCTCCGCGAATCTAAGTATTCAAATGTCGTATTCTATTCATTTGTTCATGTTGTCGTTCTCTGCTGTATTCCCTTCGACTATATATTGTCGCGCCCATCGTAATCGATGATGACTTTTCAGCTCGATTGGAATGATGCTAAAGATGGTGATGAGCATCATATGGTGCCATGCTGCTGTTCTGTGAATAGGAAAGCTGGAACAGTTCTGTAGTATGTTTTCTGGTGTTTGTGTTGTTTCTTCGCATATGCAGGCCTTAGAGTTGCTGATCCCAATTGGAATTGTGCTTTTAGTCTGCACTGTCCCATTCCCAGAATATTGTATTTGCATTATCTTTATTTCTCTTAGTAATTTTTTCTTCATATTAAGAGGTTCTAAAACACTTAATCTGAAGAAAGAATTACTAAGAAAAATAAGGATCAGGCAAATAAAATATTTTGGACACATTAAAAGACATGACACCTTATTGAAGATCTTACTTGAGGGTAAAGTCAAAGAGAAGCGAACAAGGGATAGGCAGAGATACAAGAGGGAGAGTAACATCACAAGATGGACAGTTTAGTCTAGCAGAGTTCACCACCAAAACAAAAGACATGTGATGTTGGATGTCTGTTACAGCCTACCTTCGTTGCGGAGACAGCATTTGATGATGATGTCCCACTTTCAGTAGGAAATATATCGTGACTTGTTTGTTTCTGTTAAATCTGCTAATGTAGCCTTACCCAGGTTTATAGTTTCCATTTAGTACTCTCCCCAGAAGTTTAGTAGATTGTTTTAGCAGAGACACCCGTCTTGAACTTTGGTTACTTGGAACTGAAGTGATTACCTCGTGTTTATGCCTATTTGTGTTCTTTTCGTAGCCAGGGATGCTACAGTAAGCTGGTATTCATTGCAGCAGTAGTTTAGTTTTCCTTGATAATTTTGGCAACTCGGCGTGTTAGTATCTAAACTGAGTATCCAATTGTCATCACGGTACAGTTTAATTGATAAAACGATGCAGAAAACTGATGTGCTGTGCTAGAAGGAACAAAATACAAAATATCGTAGCGGACGGACCATTCTATATTTAGCCCCCCCCCCCCCAAATAATTATTATTTCCTATACTTCTGTCAGTATTCTGAATAATAGTAATTCACTAAAAATTATAATTAAATTTGGGCATATTCAATGAAGATTGAGCATTTTATGTACAAAATATATACAACTTGACAACTTGTAGTGCAGTAACTCAGTAACTGGACAACTGGTAGCACAGTAACTGGACAACTTGCAGCACAGCAACTTGACAACTTGTAGTACAGTAACTCTACAACTTGTAGTACAGTAACTTGACAACTTTAGTACAGTAATTTTACAACTTGTAGAACAGTAACTGGACGACTTGTAGTACAGTAACTTGACGACTTATAGTACAGTAACTTGATAACTAACTTAGTACAGTAATTGGCCAACTTGTAGTACAATAACTTGACAACTTGTAGTACAGTAACTGGACAACTTGTAGTATAGTAACTGGACAACTTGTAGTACAGTAACTTGACAACTTGTAGTACAGTAAAAGATCCGGAAATATCAGAAGAACGCGAAATCAGCAACTGACTGGGACACTGCTCTTATACACTTTTAGATGGCTAACGGAACGGCAATCAGATCATATATGGGAATGCCACCAGTGCTGTGACGCTTGTTACTAATCAAGAATCAAGAACGGTAACTTGACTACTTGTAGTACAGTAACTGGACAACTTGTAGTATAGTAACTTGACAACTTTAGTAAAGTAATTTGACAACTTGTAGTACAGTAGCTGACAGGTATGCTCAAACACTGATATCACTGATCACCACTGATTACAATTTGCCTTCATATTGTGGCTAATTCCATCTCCAGCGTATCTTTTCTTCTGTTATAAGAAGGCAAGCAATCCCTTTTCATATTACTGGAGGGGGGGGGGGGGGGGTGTTCATGTTTGGTAAACGGAGCTACCTTGTTTGCGGAAAGCGAAACGAAATAAATGACACTTTTTTCAGCGATTATTTTTCCTCGCTATAAATACACATCAACTGGGAGTTGGGGGGGGGGGGGTGTAGATATTTATTTATGAGGGTTGTATATGTGGGGATCTCGGTGGCGCGTAGATTTTAGCATCCGGTAGCAATCCTTGTGACTGTAACAGAAGTTCAACAAACTCACAATTACGTCAACCATTTTGTATCAGAATTGCACAACACAAAATCTGTGATAGGTGCAGATTTTATGAAAAATAGTTGAAAAATCTTTACCAAACTGTATTTGAAAAGTTGATAGTTGAAAATTGTATATGTAAGAATCTAAAATCATATAACCCTTAAGCAATGATGTGTACTTACTTAGGAAATGGATTACTGATCCAGACCATCTTCAATGACTGAGGTCTATACGAAGATTGTATTACAAAGCCACCCAACCAGATGATACCAATCTCTTTGCTACCTTTAATCAAAAACAGGAAGAATGTTTAGTTTTGATCTTGCTGATACATATCGTTTACTTATGCTAATTCGGGGATTCTCTAAAAGGAGTTAGTGATCTTGACTAATGTTAAAATAATGATCTTTCAACAACAACAAAAAATCCCCGATACTTCTACTATATAATTGTAGACAATCTGCATGGTAATACTCATAATATAGTCAGTATAAAGATGGACATGCAGTAATAGCCACATTATTGTTACACAGAGCGATGACCACATTCTATCTATAGTCTTTTCTCTGCTTTTGCTGTTAGGCGTCGCAGGATTGAATGACGACCGTTTCTCGTGGTATGGCACGTTTGACCTTTTTTTGTCTTTTCCTGGTTTTAGAATTTGCTGTATAAATGCTTTTCCCCAGATCGTAGACATATAGCTACTATCACAGTTGTTGTTGAATATATTGCGGACATACGTTTTTTGCGGAAATGGCTAAGGGAATATTTAGCGAATTTAGTCCGCCAAGGAAGCGTATTGGAGCCAATCCTATTCTTAACCTATATAAAAGACATTAGTACGTTCTGGCATTACAACGTCTTGAGTAGCCTGCACGCAGATGACTTTGCAGTTGAGATGAGAAACTTCTCAACAGCTGTGCATCTCATACAACAGACAGTAAATAAAGTAGAACATTGGACGGAAAACTTGGGTTTAAAAATAAATCACTAACTAAACTATTACAACTGTATTTTTCTCTTTCACCACGCAAAGAACACATTCTTATAAAATTAATATCATGCAGATACCCCAAACTCATTCACCAACATTCTTTGGAGCTACATTCGACACCAGACTTACTTGAAAACCAAACATCAGGAATATTCAAATTAAAGCCTTTAAAAAACTTGCAGTGATGAAAAATACTGGCACGAACTTCCTGGGCGCGAACTAAAAAAAGTAAACAATTACATACAGGAGAAGTAAGATTAAGTATGAAATACGTCTCAATCACTTCGACTTCTGTAGCCAAAACGAACACAGAAAAACTCGACATAGATTAAAAACTTGGGACTTCAAATATTACTTGTAACAATGAAAAGCAGCCCCATCAAAGAAATTACCAAAAATGCTCACATCACAGCTCTAGATATGCGAAGAAAATATAAAATTATCTTACAATACGAAAAATTAAGCAGACTAAAATAATATTCCCTAAACAAAGCATTTCAAGAAACTATTTAATAACAAACTTCTAAGGAAAATTTCAAACAATCAAGCAAGAGAATTATGTATAGGTCTACAATATGTTGAGTCACTAGTCCTGATATTAACATGTGCGGGATTTTATCTCCTGAACCATGGGCACTTATAAAAAAAAAGCTACAAAAATATTCTCTGAAATATCAAATATAAATTCCAAGACAACTCACACAGAAAAATAATAGATTACTTCAAATGTCAAAAGCCCAATATCCCAAATAAAATCTGGACGCATGTGTACACAGAAGGATCAGCAACAAGTCACAACAATGACGGCAGTGGAATATACATTGTGTATCCGGACGACATCGCATACGAAAATTCTCCTTGCACAGAAATAAAATGAACAGATTTCAAAGCAGAGGCAACTGCCATACTGATAGTTGTTAAAATATTTAGCAACCGAGATTCCATACCACAAAAAAAAAAAAAAATCACAATCCTCAGTTATTCAAAATCAGTCTTACATACTATTATGTAAAATACTACGTCCAAAATACTAAATAAGACAAACTCATTCACAGAATCGGACGAAATATCTTTTAATTATAAAAAAAAACTACATTAGTACTACAATGGATACCATCTCACTGTGGCATCCCATGTAAGGAAAAAGCAGACGAATGAATATAAAAACAGGAGGTAACCTCCCTCAGGTCTGCGTAACTCAAAGCTTCAGGGAAATAGAGTCTCTGCTAAAAGAATCTTTGCAGCTTCAGTGAAAGAACTAAACGGAAACTATAGTCTTGAGCAAGACAACATTAACAAATTTAACAGAAATGAACAAGTAACGATATTTCGACTGAGAACGTCAAACTGCCGTCTAAAAACACAAACACCGAATCGATATCATCGATTTTACGGCTTGCATCTGCGGAGTACAAACACGGACATCGGAACACATACTACAGAAATGCCCCAGGTACGCTGTTCACAGGACGACAATCTGGCCCACATGAGCTTCTCTGCAAAACAATTTGTTGGGAACCCAAGATGACATAAAACAAACAGTTCTATACATGACCAATATTGGTTTGGGTGTTTAACAATTGGTGACAAACGTTTCGTTGAGAGTGACGTAGTACATATGGAAAACCGAGTACAGTGAAATAAATCCTCTACGACTTTTGTACATTCGGACCATTTTTTTAATTACAATTATTTGTACGTATTCAAATAAAGGGCCGTAAATGCAATTTCGATTTTAAAAAGGGAGGAGTACGCCCCCCACCCCCTTTTCCCAATAACTTTCACTTAAGCGTGATTTTTAAAATTTAAAAAAAGGGTTCAAAGTGGTCTTTTCAGAAGAAAAAGCTATATATGCTTATATATTTGTTAGTTTTATCATTAAGTGGAGGGGAGAATTACGCTTCCTTTTCTTGTGTTTCTGTGCTAAAATTCTTACATTTTCCAATTTCGTGCTTAACCTGACCACTCAAATCCCCCCCTCCCCGCATCTACGGGTTTTTCCAATGTAGAAAATTAAATATGTTACCATTCAGAAATGTCTCCATAGCTCTTTGGTCTTTCCATGAGTGAATTTCGAAAATAAAACTGTTCTGAATCGAACACGTGTTCTGTAAGAACAAACAAAATGAAGTCACAAGTCTGTGATGTATGATAATGATGATTATGAACACATCATTTTGGCTGTAAGCAGGTAGCTCTTGACAAGCCATAGCCTTTCCGACAAAAGCACATATTCTTCTCAGTTGTGTAACTGAGGTGACACCCGGACCCATATAAGGTTATCTGAATGTGATAGATTAGAACACGGTTTAACCATTTAGAAACTCTGAAACAACGCTGTGACAGATCTAGAAAATCGACAGCGATGAAACACACTGCTCATAGAAAAATGAAGAGTGCTCAGGAGACGACTAATCTCAAAGGTATGAATGTGTAAAATGGGGAAGTGGGGGTTATGGATGCATGTGTAGTCTCGGAAGAAGGCATTCCAATGCGTCAGTATCCCATGATTTTCACGTCCTTCCAGAAGTACAGCTGCCTCACATTTGATGACCCATCCACATGACATTCACCATCATATTGGAATCTGCCACAAAAGGACAAACGTGCAATGTCCGCTAGCTTACGACCCTTTGCCATTCATGCGGAGTATGTAATAGTAAATACAAATAAGAAATTGAGACAGAATGTGACAATATTTTTTTCATAGGTGGCAGGTTGTCAGCCTATCCCCTAATTTCCTTAGTAGCTTCCTATACCATGCATGGAAAGAAAACAGTGGCCGTATTCTTTGCACAGTAAACTAAAAGTTCAAGCCCCGGTTGTCACATGAGTGGAAGAGAACGGGACATACACCATGAAACGGCCACCCACCCTCCTTTTAGAAACTCATAACATCACATTTAGTACTAGAAAGCAAGTTAAAAGAGGATACTCGATCTTAACAATTTCCACCAAAAAGTCCACAAGAAACAAAACGAACACTAAAAAATTACTTTTTTTTCAGGGTAACTCCCACCCCTTACCGAAGACGAGACTAAGACCGTGGCTGGAGAGATTTTCACTAAATTTCACTGAAAGAAAAGCCTCACTATATTTTAATATCATTTACTAGAAGTATACTATTGCATAGTGGTAGTTGTACTAGGACAATGGTAAGACCTGTAGTCTTTCCCCATGTAGAATCACTTAATATATAATACTGTTCTGAACAGTATTCGTTAACTATAAAAGCTGTACAACCGGCTACATATCTAGAACACCCTGTATGTAATTGTAATCTTTAGACTTCAGACCCTCACCATCATGTGACATATTATTTCCAGAACGTGGTCTTCTTTATGGATTCTCTGAGCTTTCCGCGATTCTGGGTGATTGACCTGCCGCAGCTAGAGACACATTTAAACGATCTGATATATCACTGCACCATCGTCGTCTTGGATGCCCTCTTTCCATGCTGTTATGCCTCTTTATATGACCCCCCCCCCCCGAAAAACACAGCTTTCTTGTTAAGATTTGCAAGATTTCTTGTGCAGATTTGCAAGATGTAGTCAAAAGAGGAAATGTGTTGTGTCATGGTTTACAGATTGGCTGCTATACCTGCGTCCTTCGGTCTGATACACTCGATGTCATCATTGCTTCTGGGTGACAGACTTTTCTATGGAATGGGACAGCCAGCGTCATCCCCAAAAGCTCCTTAGTTTTCTCTTGCAACATGCATGGTAGGTGACAGTGTTGCTATTCTACTTTCCCCTTTGGGGGCTCAGGCAACATATGGGCAGGTATTTAGTCTTTGATATAAACAGCTGTCTCCTGAGATCCTTATTTTAAGTAGATTCACCCCATCGAGACCAGCTCTTTGCCATCAGAGGCTGGAAACTAAGACTGGTCAGGTCCTCCTACCAGCATACGGAAGGTCGGATGCAAGCACCAGTGACCACGAGATAAACCACCATGCAACATTATATTTCTAGAAGATGATATGACTGTTTAATGGGGTTTTTAAAATGAAAACCCCACCAGCATTCTATCGTTATAGTTATATGTTTGTTATGTCGCGATATCCTGTTGTTGATCATTCTCCCCCTCCCCATCGAGTAGATGGTCGTCCAACTATGGCATTGCACTTCGTCATAGAGCCTAGGTCATGTCACCCGGACTGTCAAGATCCCATTGGTTTGATGCTGTATGTAGAACTGACATTCAGAAACCAACCGGAGGAAGGGGAAACCTGACGTGAAACCAATGCCGTCTTAACCCATAGGCCCGTTGGGCATTTGCCCGGGTGCCCATGAGCATAGGGGCCCCGTGCGAATATTTTGTAGGGTTTTGGAAAACCCGTATAAAATTTAGTATTATTTTATAAAATTCTCATAATTTTGTGTTTATATGCGAACGGGCCCTTTAAGTTTATCAATCACTTCCAACCTTGAACCTGAACCAATGTTCAGGAATGTCATTTACCACATTCTGTAGATTGAGGTTCAATCCCTATAATTATTTTCCCTTCAAAGAAAAGCTTTATGCAAGTTAAGGAAATTTTGGGCCCCGAATAGCAATGCCTGTGGCTGATGGGTAAATAAAACCTGTTTTTCCTGTAAAGATACCATCTGCACAGCATTTATACTTCTGGAATCTCATTTGGGTGTTTTCATTGTGAGTTGCTGATCCTAATTCCCAAAGTCTGGACATTGGTAATTTAAACCAGCCACTGAGTAATAAATATGTCCGGTCTGAAACGCCTCCTATAGAGAACTGTGAGAACAAGAAAATAATTGTCCTCATTCCAAAAATAATTATTTTCTCCCAACTGAAGAGTCCCTTTTATGGAAGTTTCTGGTGGGAAAAACTCAATTATTTTTCACCGATCCACCGAGAAAGACGTCTCATTCAAACAAAACTTGCGTCCACGTACGTCGAGACTATGTGAGTAAATGCTATTTTCTATATTATATATGTGTGTCTACTAAAAAATGTGACCCAGAACTCTTTTATTTATCATCATCAAGTGCCGTCTCCGCAACGTAGGTTGGCTGCAACAGATCTCCAACATCCCCTGTCACTTGTTTCGGTGGTACACTCTGCTAGACTGTAACCTGTCCTTCTTTCGATGTTACTCTCCTACTTGTATCTCTGTCTACCTCTTGCTCGCTTCTCTTTGACTTTACCCTCAAGTAAGATCTTCAATAAGGTGTCATGTCTTTTAATGTATCCAAAATATTGTATTTGTCTGATCTTTATTTCTCTTAGTAATCCTTTCTTCATATTAAGTGTTTTTATCACCTCTTTATTTGTTTTCTTCTCTTTCCATGATGTTCTCCTTATTCTTCTATGTACTCACATCTCAAAGGTATCAATTCTGCCTTATAATTGTTTATTTACTGTCCATGTTTCTGATCTATACATTAATATAGAATAGATGTAGCATTTTATAATTCCCATTTTTAGCTTGTTTGCAATTTGTTTAGATGTTACTTTTTTCCCCATGTCACTGAAGGTCCTTTTGACCATTCTTATTCTCCTTTTAACTTCTGTTTCACATCTGCCATCATTTGTGACTATGTGTCCAAGATATTGATAATGTTTCACGTGTTGTAGTTTCTCTCCATGTATGTTTATGTTTAGCTCTTGTTCTTTTGTGTCCTTGCTGATTATCATGGTTTCTGTTTTTCGGATATTTATATCAAGTTCATATTGATTACTTGATTTATTGACTTGATTTATTATTATTTGTAGTTCATGTTCACTTTCTGCTAAAAGAACAGTGCCATCTGCATATCTAAGGTTGTTTATTATTTTCCCATTGATCTTGAGTCCTGGTATTTCTTCTATATTTTAAATGTATTCTCTGTGTAGATATTAAATATGCTTGGTGATAAAATGCATCCTTGTCATACCCATCTTCTTATTTCTATGTATGGTGAGTAGCTGTTTTCACACCTTATTGATGCAGTCTGTTCCCAGTATATATTTCTAATTAGTCTGATGTCTTTTCCATCTATGCTTATTTCTTGAAGACATTTTAATAATTTTTCATGTTGGACTCTGTCAAAGGTCTGGTTGTAGTCTATGAAGCAAATGTAGACAGTAGATGCTTTTTTTGGACTTCTATATATTTATCTATCGCTAGTCGGATACCAAGTATAGCTTCTCTGATTCCTTTGTTTTTCCTAAAACCGAATTGTTCTTCACCGACCTCCATGTCTATCTTGTTTTTAATCATTTCATGTATTATCTTGAGCAGTATTTTAGTTAAATGATACATTGGACGTATTGTTCTATATTCAGTACAGTTGACAGCTTTAGGCTTCTTGGGTAAAGGTATGAATATTGATGATGCTAGGTCTTTAGTTATATGGCCTGTTTCATATATGTCATTGCAAAGTCTGTGATAATATCCACACCAAATTCATTTAGATTTTTTAATTATGTCTGCTGTTACGTTGTTGGAACCTGCAGCCTTTCCGCATTTTAATGATTTTATTGTATTTTCATGGACACTAACAAATTAAAAGAGAGAAAGCTTGCTACTTATCGATTGAGATGTACAAGAAAAGCTGGAAACCGAACAAGAAGAGATCCTGCGAGGAAAGAAATTACAAATACTGTTACCCAAGACTTAGCCAAAATGCAGAATGGTGGCAGCTGGAGGACCTTTTTTTAAAAAATGCTCCTCCTTGTTGGTCATGACCCTCGATATTCTTTATGGTTTTTATTGTCAAACGCCTTATTGAAACATGCTGGAATGCAAGGTACGAAGCCATAGCGATCATGAAAATCCATTATAATGAGATTATTGAAGTCCTGGAATCACTTTCCCAGAACATAAAAGAAAATGCAGTGACTAGATCAGACGCTGGGCTCCTACTTTCTGCTCTCCAGTCGTTGTCATTTTTGGTCTTCGTTGGACTATGGAATCGAGTTCTTTGTGAAATAAATGATACACAATTGTAAATGATACACAATTGTATCTCCAGACGAATGGTCTAAATGTGCATCAATGTGCTATGCAAATTCAGGCATTACAATTGTTCCTAGTCGACAACAGTGATGTTATGGTCAACGACACATTGGATTATGCTAAACATGTTTGTGAAGATCTAGGCATCGATATAGCTCCTCGTCGAATAAGAAAAACAAAAAGGACGGCCGGGGAGAAAGCTGCAGATGCTGGTTTATATTATGATATTAAATTAAGACAAGAAATGTTCGAATCAGTGGTCAGAATAATACAAGAAATCAAAACCAGGTTTCAGCAACTGCATGAGCTGGATGTTAAATACTCTTTCCTCACATGAAACAACTTGTTAAACCCAGAATACAAGTGTGAATTCGAAGAGCCTAGTGACATCGATGTGAAAGTTTGTAATCGAAAGAGAGATTACGGAATTTTGTCGCTGTAGCTGATGCAAAAGACCAAGATAGAGTTATGAAGGGATCCTTCGAGCTTCTGGAGTTTATTCAACAATGCAACTATAGTATTAGCGTGCCGAATACTGTGATAATGCTTCGTATATTTTTAACAATAGCTATTCGCATTGCATCATGTGAATGAAGCTTCTCAAAGTTAAAGTTAATAAAAAAGAAACTTAAGGTCTACTATGAGCTGCACAAGATTAAGTAATTTATCCATTTTGTCAATAGAACACAATATCACTGACGAACTTAATTTTGACGACGTTATAAACAATTTTGTTGCCCTTAAAGCTCGAAAACTTAAATGATAATGTATTTTTGTTTTTGTACCTAATGTGTTTTCAAAAAAATATTTTCGCCCAGTCTTTTACAATCACTGACATATTTGTTTTTAATATCACAAGGGCAAAAAAGTATGATTCCGCCCCGGGCGCCATTGACCCACGCTACGCCACTGATAGCAATAACATTTATTTTGCATTTGCGCTATCGCGACAGTTTCATTAGTGTATTTGTGAGAAAAATAGTTTTGAATGTGAATGTCACGCCTGGCTAAACCCCCCCCCCCCCTCCGGGGATTCCCCCATATCATGTGTAATGCCAGTCATTAATTGGTAAAGAAGATGGAGTGAGGTTCATTGACCTTCATGCTTCATCAGTTGGTTACCCCTATGTAAATCAAAAATAATTTATTTAAACCTAATATATAATATATTTCCAGATTAATAATCCTTTCATCCGAAATGAAACACAATGTTTTGAGTGGAGCACAAAAGAGGAGGAAAGCTGCAGAGGAGATGGAAAAAATAAGGAAACTTCCAAAATTAACATCGTGGCTCAACACAGGTGCAACGACAGGTACTCATACCATTCATTCAGAAATAGCTTTCACATCTACATACATTCCTGCTACCAATCAACCAGTTTCAGCAGATATGCCTCCTATGCCTGTTGCTGCTTCTAGTGACATTTTACAAGAGGAAACACCCAAATATGTATCTGTAGCAGTAAAGGGGTTTGCAATAAAAGAGACAGATCCGGGGCTATGGAACATTAATGACACTAACACAATAGATTACTGGATTCGTAGTGGGCCCTCATCATGTCAGAACCATGATAGTAACTTTTCAAACTCACGCAGATTGTATAAAACAGCTGGCGTAGAGAATATGACGGCAAGGTATTTAACTGACAATGTGATCAAACGTGAACTACGGAATGGAGAGTTTGTAAAACGTGAATGGACACTCTATTCACCATCCCAAGGTCGTTTGTATTGCTTTGCATGTCGCCTGTTGTCCAAGAAAGAATCTTCTTTTGCTACATCGGGGTTCAATGACTGGAAGCATAGCAATGTTATTGTAGAACATGAAAATGGAGAAGAACATAGAAAGTGCATGACGGAATATTTGATAAGGCATAAAGAAACTGGAAGTGTAGATTCTTTATTACTTAAGCAACATCGCTCAGAGCAGGAATATTGGCATAAAGTGTTGACACGTTTGGTTTCTGTAATTCGTTTTCTTGCTTCCAGAGGTTTGCCATTTCGTGGCGAAAATCAGATTATTGGATCAGCAAATAATGGTAACTATTTAGGTATACTAGAGCTACTGAGTGAATTTGATCCTTTTCTGGAGGAACATCTCAAAATATATGGAAATCCTGGAAAAGGAAATACGTCATATTTATCTGCCAATATTTGTGAGGAATTTATTGATTTAATGGGACAACAGGTTCTTGGTACTATTCTTGAAGAAGTAAAAGAGTCAAAGTATTATTCAATGAGTGTAGATTCTACTCTAGACATCTCACACATAGATCAATTGACATTTACTGCCCGATACATTAAAGGATGCGAACCTGTGGAACGTTTCTTGATGTTTATCCCCATCTTTTCTCATGGGTCAAAGGATTTAACAGACACTGTTGTGGATTTTCTTAAAGAGAACAAAATTCCACTATCAAACTGCCGTGGCCAATCATACGATAATGCGTCAAATATGTCTGGACGATACACTGGATTGCAGGCACGTATTCATGAACTCAATGAGTTTGCCATCTATGTCCCCTGTGCAGGACACAGCCTGAATTTGGTGGGAGTAAAATCTGCAGATTGTTGTCTACATTCTATACAATTCTTTGACTTTTTTCAGCACCTGTATACATTTTGTGCTGGTTCTACTCATCGCTGGAATGTATTGACATCATATTTAGAAAACGATGTTGTGGTCAAGCGTCTGTCTGACACACGTTGGTCAGCACATTTTGATGCTGTTCATGCTTTGTGTAGGGGTTTCGATAAAATAAAACATGCACTGGATTCTATATCAGGTAACAATAAACAGCAAGTGACAACAAGGCGTGAGGCGGAAGGTTTGAGCAAAAAAATGGACCACCTTGAAACAATATTTCTTACAATTCTTTGGACTGGCATTCTAGAAAGGATGAATACAACAAGCAAAGTTTTACAATCAAAGGATGTGAACATCCTAGTTGCCACAAATCTTCTTGTGTCGCTGAAAAGCTATCTTCAGGAAACTAGAGACAAATTCACTGAATATGAATTCAAAGCCAGAAATATGTGTCCAGATGCCGATTACAGTGAAGGAAAAAAACGGGAACGAACCCGAAGTGTGCGTTTTAGTAGATATGATAGGCCAGGAGAAGAGTTACTTCTAAATAAGTCCGAAAAGTTCAAGGTAGAAACTTTCCTCCCTATTCTGGACACTTTAATCGTTGAACTAACAAGACGTGCAGAGGCGTATTCACAAATTGGAAATCTGTTTTCTTTCTTGGGTGAATTAAAAACCATTACTTCTGATGCACTAAAGAAAAAAGCGAACATCTTGCCAATACGTACCACAAGGACTTGAGTTATGACGACCTTTTAAATGAATGTGAGCATCTCAAGCATTACATGGCTCTTGATGAAAATTGCGAGACTCTCCCTGCACTGTACAGAAAATAATTTCGGACAATTTAAAATCTGTTTTTCCGAACATTGAAATTGCACTCAGAGTGTTCATGTGCATGATGGTGAGCAATTGTACAGGAGAACGTTCTTTTTCAAGATTAAACTTATAAAAAATCAGCTTCGTAGTACAATGGGACAGCATCGTTTGAACTGGCTATCACTCATGCGCATAGAAAATGACATCCTGAAGACCATTGACTTCAAGCCGATAATAAAACAATTTTCTGAAAAGAAGTGTCGCAAACGCTTGTTATAATAAAGTACCGTACTGAAATTTGTCTAATTTAAGAAATAAATTTCTATTACGAATTTTAATACCTTTGTTTGACCTTGTGTAATAGATGTTATATGTTATGGCGCTTATTATTTAAAAAACATATGTAAATATCTGTTTTTGTGTGTACATTTTTTTGTTGTTGCAAATATCATATGTAATACTATAAAACATGTAAATAAAATCTCTTTTCTCTGTTTTTCATGTTTAATGTTGATTATAGTTGCAGCTGTACAGCATGTTTTAATAATATCACCCATACCTAGGTGGCTTTTCGCAAACCAGGAATGATTGCGTACACTCCTGCTGACATCATGGCGATTGCTACCGTAGCGTCGGCATCTCCAAACATAGCCTTCAGATTTGCTGGCATATTTCACTAATTTCATATGATGATGTTCGTCCGTCGTGATCGACGATGACCAAAAACTCAACCATAATAATAATAACAATAAATAATAAAATAATAAAGTTAATAGTGCGTTTTTAAATGACTAGCAAGTCCAATGCGCGCACAAAATGTTCTTTTACAGAATTGACAACAATAGAAGGTATCTGTGTGAGGTTGAGATGTTTTTTCTTTTCTACGTGTCCGCTTCTGTCTTGCAGTTTCTTGTCTGAATTCTTCTGCCGCTAGTGCTCCCGTTCTAATGCTGTAACGCCAAGCCGTTCTATCCAGAGCGAGGCTCTCCCAAGCGCCTACGTCAATGTTAAGATGTTTCAAGGATGACTTGAGCGTGTCTTTGAAACGCTTTTTCTGTCCACCAGCTTTTCGAAATCCTGCCTTGAGTTCTCCATAATATATTTGTTTTGGCAATCGCGAGTTCTCCATACGCACAAGATGGCCTGCCCAGCGTGCCTGCGCCTTCATAAGTATTGTGTGGATGCTTATTGAGGTTGATTTTTCCAAGACCTCGTAGTCTGGTACTTTGTCCCACCAATGGATGTTTAGTAATTTACGTAGGCAGGTAAGATGGAAATGATTTAACTTTCTTGCATGTCTAGCATACACTGTCCACGTTTCGCAGGCGTATAGTAAGGTTGGTATAACAGCAGCATGATATACTTGTAGTTTGGTGGTTGTTCTTATACCTCTTCTGTCCCATACATTTTTGCGTAATCCGCCAAATACAGCACTAGCTTTTGCCAGTCTCTTGTTAATTTCCACATCAATGTTGACATCGCGAGAGAGAGTGCTTCCAAGGTAAGTAAAATTGTCGACTACCTGCAGTTTTTCCTTATTGACGATGATGGAAGTAGCAGTATGTTGGCTATTTGATGTTGCTTGGTGCATGACTTCTGTTTTTTTGGTGTTAATAGTGAGACCAAAGTTGTTGCAGGCCTTTGAGAAGCGGTCTATGGTGCTCTGCATGTTTACGACAGAGTCAGCATACAATGCACAGTCGTCAGCATAAAGTAATTCTCTAACAGTACTAGATTTAGTTTTCGTGTTTGCTTTTAGACGACGTAAATTGAAAAGACCACCATCCGTTCTGTAATTGATCATTATGCCTGCTGTTTCATTACTATGGTGTGTTTCCGTTAACATGGCTGTAAATAACAGGCTGAAAAGAGTAGGGGCCAGCACACATCCCTGCTTTACACCATTTGTGACAGGGAATGCAGGAGATACTCCTCCGTCGCAGATAACACTAGCCATCATACCGTCATGAAATTGTCGTATCACAGTGACAAGTTTTGGGGGGCATCCGAACTTTGTAAGCACCTTCCACAGTCCTTCTCTGTTAACGGTATCGAATGCTTTAGTTAAGTCCACAAATGTTGCTAAGAGTTCACTATGTTGCTCTTGTGACTTTTCCTGAATTTGTCGTGCAGAGAATATCATATCAACTGTACCACGACCTGCACGAAAACCGCACTGACTCTCTGGGAGTAGCTCGTTTAGTAGAGAATTATTTAATCTGTTGAGTATGACACGAGCGAGAATTTTACCAGCTATAGACAAAAGTGATATGCCCCTATGATTATCGCAAGACTGTTTGGTACCTTTGCCTTTATATAGGTGCACTATAGAAGCATCTTTTAGATCTTGAGGCAATGTACCTGAGTTCCAGAAAATACCAAAAATGTCAGTTAGTTTTTTAATCAGCAGTGGTCCGCCATTTTTATAAATTTCAGCAGGTAAGGCATCCAAACCTGGAGCTTTATCATTTGACATTTGTTTAATCGCTATAATAACCTCTTGACTGCTTGGAGGTATATCGAGTTCTTCTCTTATCCTAAGTTGTGGTATTCTGTTTATGACTTCTTCATTTATTACTGATGGTTTGTTTAGGATTTCTTCAAAATGTTCAGCCCAACGATTTAAGATGTCATTTTTATCAGTGAGAAGCTTCGACGAATCGGCATTTAATAGAGGTGGTGATCCCGATGAGTGTGGACCATAGATAGTTCTTAAAGCCTCATAGAATCGCTTATAGTCCTTTCTGTCTGCAAACATTTGAATTTCTTCAGCTTTTCGACTTAGCCATTTATCCTTTATCTCTCTAAGCTTCTTTTGACAAGTGTTACGGATCTTGTTATAGGCTACTTTTTTGGACGGTGAAGATGCTGCCCCTTGTAGTTTCTTGAAAGCTTTGTGTTTCTCTTCTAACAAGGATGTTATCTCAAAATTATTATCATCAAACCAGTCTTGGTGTCTATGTACCTTCACTCCCAAATGTTCCTTCGCTTTGGCGTAAATAATTCCTTTAAACGAAGCCCAGCTATCTTCAGATGTGGTATTAAGAAGATCTAAGTCTCCCAAGGCTACGTCGAGATCCTTGGAGAGATTATTTTTTATATCGTGGTTACTCAACCGATCAGTGTTTAGGCGTTTTTCTATCTTTTGTCCCTGTGGACGTCTTTTTCTTGCAATGGTGAAATTTAGTTTGGATACTATAAGCCGGTGATCAGTCCAGCATTCAGCTCCACACATTGCTTTTGTGACACGAACATCCTTGATGTCCCTTTTTCTGGTTATGATATAGTCTATAAGATGCCACTGCTTGGAGCGTGGATGCATCCAAGAGGTCTTTTTGCGCGTTGGCAAACGAAACATAGTGTTGGTGATAGTGAGTTCGTGCACAGAACATAGCTTTAAAAGAAGGGAACCATTGCTGTTACATTTACCGATCCCATGACGTCCAAGAACACCTTGCCATGTCTGGGAGTCTTTGCCAACTCGGGCATTGAAATCACCCAGGATAATGAGTTTATCAGTTCTCGGTGTACCAGATATAGCGGCATCTAACTCTTCATAGAATTTATCCTTTTCCTCATCAGGATTTGTCATTGTCGGCGCATATGCAGAAAGTAATGTGGCAAAGTTATTTTTGCTCACTTGCAATCGCAACGACATCAAGCGATCGCTAATTCCTCGAGGCAGACCTGGAAGTTTCTGCACCAGAGATGATTTTATAGCAAAACCAACACCTGATTCACGCCTCTCTGTGTTTTTACGTCCTATCCAGAAGAATGTATACCCTCCACCTCTCTCTGTCAACTGACCCTCATCTGCAAACCGCGTTTCACTAAGTGCAACAATATCCAGATTATAACGGGCCAATTCTTTAGCAATTAGTGCTGTTCTTCTTTCTGGTCTGTTTACATCTGAGATATCCGTAAGTGTCCGAACATTCCATGAACCAACTAGGATTGATTCACACTTTGTTCTCTTCATATTTAATTAATAAAGATAAATAAATAAATGGGTTGAGAAATGACTAGCGCTGAAGTTGGTTTATAGTGTGGAAGAGTTGCGCTAATCGTCAACCACACTCTCTCTCCTGAGTTTTATCTTGGTCCAGTGGCAAGACAAAGTCGAGACAACTGGGAGAAAATCAGGTGCAGTGGATGGCCAGAGCGTACTATGTGTCTAACTGTGCCCTATGCTGTCCACACAGCTCTGCTGTTAGCGCCTATGTACCCGTTGAGTTACCTGCCAACTTCTTCCGAGTATTTCGCCGCAAACAGACTTTTTAAGCCTAGGTAGACAAAGCCTTTGTTAACAATGCTAGGTTGACTTATTTCTTAGCACTGTGAGTGTCCATAGTAGCTACAGTGTGTCGCCCAATATCACATCGACTGTAACAGGTTGACACCGTGTAAAAATAGGGCAGACCATTTTGACACGGTCAGTGAACCCGCCCCAGCGGCGAGAATAGGTCACCAAATGAGATGTTTGTATCCGACTGACAATAACGGAAAAATCAAGTTTCTCCTTTGTCAGCGCTCGAATCTTGCAAATAGCAACATTAAAGTACGGAAACATATCCATTTATCACTTGAGTACACAATTAAACAACACAAAGTTGTATGATCTTGATGGCGACCATGCTAGTCGCGATGTTTTTGTCTCACTGTTTAAGTGATTCGAATTTCGTGGAATTTCATATATTCACTGCAAGACGGGCACACATAATGACTACAGATCAGTCCCTCCTTCATGCACCAATCTAGAACACATTTTTCTCCATTGGCACGCAAATTGATTAAAAAAAACTGAGATCTTCCTGGGTGGTCATTTTGCACTAAAATATTTCGTAGCTGTCACGGTAAATATCTGAGTAAAATATACAGTTTTTTTCGCGCCGACGTTTGACCAGATCCAAATTGCGCATGCGCCAACTGACCAGATCAATTCTCGACGTTGACTCGAGATTTATTTATTTTACAATATAAATAAATTTATAGCATACAATAGGTGTACGAAATATAAAAGTTATGTGTGGGGGTGGGTATGTTTAATTTCAGTATTTAAAAAAATTAAATTGTATAAACTACTTTTAACCCCCCCCCCCCTCCCCCACCACCGCGCCTGCTTGACCAACAGCCCACCAGTGTCGGTTCAAAATTTCCACGCGAACCGTGACGTAACGATTCCAACCTCCAAGAACCCGCCAGCTGTACCACGCGAATCGTGACGTCACAAGCATCGAACTTTTCGAGGGAATACCTCGAAAGTAGGTCAATAAACCCAACGGTAGACGTATTCAAATTTCTACCCAAAAGAATATTGCTACCTTGAAAACGGCATTCATAGCGACTGGTGCGATAAATCCGTTCAATGTAGATAATAATTAATCTTAAATCTGTAACGTGGTTAAGAAATAATGCACTCATGCGTAATATGAAGCCTATACGATCAGTAATTACAGAGAAAATAGACAATATCGGTGGACAACTATTTATGAACGCACTTTAGTGTTGGGGTTATTTTGTCTGGGACTACTTTGTCCGGTTACCGCTAAACACATTATCCGCGGCAAATATAAACAACAGATAGACCGCTGGGCCACTGATTCAAAAGGAAGGAGGTGTGTTATATGCAGACATGTCACAACCAGATACACACGACAGCATAAACAGACTACACCGTAGAGATCTAGCCACCATATTTAGGCTTCGAACAACACACGTACAACTTAACAAGCACCTACAAAGAATTTACCGTAGACTAGACTATACATCATACTGCTTTCACTGCAACAGACTAGAGGAGGAAACAGTAAAACACCACCTTAATGAATGCACTGCATTACAAGACTTACGAAAACAACTGTTACCACCAAAATCATCCGTTACTAACACCCTTTATACAGACACAACACAGCTAAAAAAGACATGCAACTACCACCACCTGACACAGGGACGAAAGATTGAAATCTCGCAAACCCGGGGATCGTATAAAGTAAAAGAGAGATTCAGAAATTGCGAGTTTTTATACCCTGTTATGCAATGGGGGGAAGGGGAGTTCTCCAGAGAATTAAGTTATATCCAGAAGACTAATACTCGGCGGTGTGCACTGCTCTAAGACAGTATTCTTTTACTCGGAAGGGATAAAACATATTTGAAAGGTTTGAAAAGTGGATTGACTTTATTGTACTTAGACTATTGTACTTAAATTATTGTACTTTATTATGGGAGCCGCGTAGCGCAGTAGTTAGCGCACTGGCGTCGCATATGAGTGGTTCTGGGTTTATTCCTCAGTTGTTTTTCAGATCGTAACGGCTCCCAGGTTGACCCAGCCTAAAATGGGTACCGGATTAATCCGGGAAGTAAAGACTGCGAAAGAGAGAGAGAGAGGCGATGGCTACCGCCCTCATTTGCAGAGCCTCTGAAATGTGAGATCGCAAACATCTCACACCCCTACGGCATTAATAAATGCTATGGGTTACTTTACTTTACTTACTTACTTAAATTACCCCATACTTATAAGTGAGAAGGTTGAAAAAAGGATTGACCGTAAAGATTATTCAAGTGATAATGCCTATGGATCTCCAAAACTTAATCCCAAAGATAGAGTAATGTTGGTCTTCCACAGGAGGAAATCCTCACTATATAGTCATGCTAACTACTAAGGATGGATTGTTATTACATAATGGTTGGTCTGATAGGCCACTGGTGAAATATTCAGAGCTTCTGCACGCTGATTTCATCAGTAAAACTTACGAGTGTACTCAAAAGCATGAATAGTTATAGTCGTGTCTCCAGTAAGAACCTTTCATATAATTGTACAAATAAATTCAAGTAGAAAGCAAGAGGATAAATTAAAAATTATTGAGACCAATAAGAATTATTGAACCAGTCCGTTGCGACGCACCAAATCGCCTGACAACTAGAGTAAACGGATTTTTCTCCATTGGTCCATTCTAAATGACTTGAGTACACAGTTTCAATGTCTTGACAAAATCTCATCTTTTTTTTGGAGATGCGATTAGTCAAGCCCGTTTGCTCTAGTTGCCAGGCGATTAGATGCCGTCAGAACGTACTGGTTCAATTCCCGTTGGTCTCAAGAATTTATAAATGGACAAGAAAAGTTGACAAGAATAGATTATAGGCCTATACATTTTCACTGGAGTGATGGTGATTATTTTCTTATCACATTTTTGACATTGCATTTGCACCCACATTCATTACTATCCTAAAGTATACTCATTCTAAAACCACATTTAACGATTCTGTTTGAAAGAAGTATTCACTAGTTGTACCTTTTAACTAAATTATCTTTTGCGCCTATCTACTATTGAGTGGTGTATTAGAAGTTAATTAATTTTCTATACCATCCATCGCTACATGACCCTAAATATGGAAAAGTGCATGAGTTGTTTGAGTTTTTGTTAAATATATATAGGGCCTATTTGTTTTTGTTTTATTTTAAAATCAGATATCACCATTTTCCTATATCTTGTATATATACCATAGGGGCCTACATCAAATTCTTGTGTGTGTGCTAATATCCGTCTGTATTAATATCCGTTAATATTTTCTGACAATTTTCCCTAGGAAAGAAAACAAATCATGAAAAGAGATGTAGAGGGATACATCCCTCTAGAGACATGGTATGAGCTCTAGGCAACTCATCAACTGTAAGATGTAAATTACTTCTCGCCTAATACTTTAAATTTATGTAACTTACGTTACAACTCAATATATGCGATGTCTCTAAAATGTTCTGTGAACTAATATATTTCAAAATGTCATCATGTCCTCACCTTGGCTTGTAAAATATTTCCTGTTCCCATTAGTTTAAAGCAGTAATTGGTAACGGCTGTCCAGCCAGCAGGACAGAAAGCAACTTTGGTGAGGAAGCACTTTGTTTCTGCAGAAAACGCACAGTTGTGAGAATAATTTAGACTAATTTGTTTGATTAAAACGTCACTACTGTATATTAATGCAATGCAATTAAATAATATTCATTAATATTTACCGGGAACAATAAAATCTGAAAAATTGTATACACCATATATTGATATAAAAGTTGCCCTAACTTTTTAACATAATAATATAACTGGAGCAAATAAGAATGGTTTAGAAAGAAAGATTAATCATGGAGGGAATATATCCAAGTAAGAGAACAAAAGGAAGACCAATACTAAGATGGAAACATGATTTCAAAGACCTTTCTGAACGTGACACGTGAGACTGGGCAGCTTGCAAAGAACCGAAGTCCTTACAGAATGGCAGTGAAGACAATGCACTGTAAAGGACACTCACACAGATAGATGAAGCAAATGGATTCACACCTGCAATAATCATTGTCAAAAAACATATAGAAAATATTAACAGCTTTGCGTACCTTATGATAACTATCAATTCTACAGGAGATTGTTATTCAGAAATCAGAAAGGGATTAGTAGCGACCCTACAAAAAACATCATAGATGAAAAATCTATGGCAAGGGGCAAACAGAAAAACAAAGTTATAACTTTTAAGAAACTTTATTTTTCCAGCTGCGGTATTTAGCTGTGAGAAGTGAGCAATGACATAAGCAATTGGAAAAGAAAATATTAGTATTTGAAATAAAATCCTATTGAAAGGTCCTAAGAATATCATGGACAGAAAGGCTGTACATTATGTGACATCTCTGTAGTCATCACACTCGACAAGATGTTGCAGAGAAAGAAATCCAGTAGCTGTGGATGCAATTGTTAAGGCACTAATTGAGGTTAAGGCCGCAGAAAATGGTGTAGTAATAAGCACTAATGGGTCTGCCATTTGACCAAAACGCTATCCTTGGGCTTTGTCTGCACGTCCGGCATGAAAACTGTCAAATAATCAAGTTGTGATTTCTCCACAACCACGTGCAGTCTTACATACGCTGAAGATAAATGATGTGGCGGAGGCACTGTCATATCTGGTCACATCACTATTCTCATGGATACATACTCAGTGACTCAATGAACATGACCCGCAGAGTTGCACTTTGAGTGGACAGCGAAAAACTTTTTTTATACCCACGTTAATTTATTATGAATATAAACAAAAATATTAATAAAAAAATAAAACCGCAAAAAACCCCACAAAAAACAAAACAAAAACCAATAGTTTAGAAACATTAATCATGGAGAAAAAGCTTTCATGAAAGAGAACAAGAGGTAGACCAGGACTTCGAGACTATCTGGACATGACACAAAGAGATTGCACAGCTTGCACAGAACCATATGACCTAAGGAGTGAAAAGATTACTTAACTAATGCATCCAATTTTATTGCCAGTACAGTGCAGATTCACTGTAGATGGTCGGCTTTTGAACAATAGGCAAATTTGTGCGAAATGTGTTTGTAAAAAAATCAAATTTAAATGATAGTATAAGCTTAATCGTTTCTGTCTTGACAAATTTTAAAGATTATCCTCACATTTTCTGTAACTGATTGCTGGAATCTATATCTTCTTCTTCAGCGTTCATTCTCAAACTCCCACTGGATATCTCTTGTATCAGGACCATAGTCCTATTAGATTTCCAGAAGGATGTAGTCCAGAGAATGGAAATGCGTTGTGTCGCCGTTTTTTTGCACCAATGGCCCGACACATCCATCTTCGACGGAGGAATCTATATAAATGTGGTAACTTCACGGCTTAATATATATTTTATTTAACTTATTGCTGACATCAATATGAATGTGGTAAATTCACAGCTTAAAGTATATTTTCTTACCTAATTGCTGGCATATATATATATATATATATATATATATATATATATATATATATATATATATATATATATATATATATATATATATATATATATATATATATATATATATATATATATATATATATATATATATATAAATGTGGCAACTTCACAGTTTATAACGTATATTTTCTGTTCCGTGCTGAAATTAAATGTTATCCAAACTATGTATACTACGTGATCATATACGCTGTTAACTAAACAAGCTATTTATTACCCGAGAAGAATAGCAGATAAAAAATATACAGTCCAAACAACTTATAGACAAAGTTTTCATCCATGATGTGTATTTTTAGTAATTTCCTTAACATTGACAGAAAATTAAAAAAGTTTCATGAGGTTGTTGAAGAAGACACTTAAAAGGTGATTGTACTACAACATAATTTATTAAGATTTATATATCTCATCGACTTGAATACAAATATATATCACCTGCACTGATTATTGTCCTAATATTAAAATATTACCTTCGATTTTCTACTGTATGCCTACCATTGTTATATTGTTAACCTACAGAACCTACCAGTTCTGACATTATACAAAAACTGTTTTTTATGGCTATAATGGGTTAAATATATTATAGATATAAATGGCTTTCGGCTGACATATTTAGAGGCAATAAAGAGGTCGTTCTATAGTATAATTTTGAGAACGACACAGGCAAAAATAAAGATATCTTGAAAGAAGTTGATTCAAAAAGAGAACTGCTCACTTGCAACCCAAGAAGAATGTCCATATTCACAGAGCCCATCATGAGAAGAGGAAAGATAAAGCACATAGCATGATGAACAAAAATAGGTAGAAGTGTTACCAAAATGGGACATAAAACAACATAACAACGAGATACAGAGACAGACGACGTTTCGACTGAAAAGCCTTCATCATGACACACTGAAAACCACAGTACAACGTATCTTACATGGAGACAAACATGGTTATGAGAGGGAAAAAAGAAAAGGAGAGATAGCAAATAGATAGCGGAGGAAGCAAAGACGGAGCAGCATGACAGGGAAGAAGAGGGTATAGGGAGAAGATAGTGGTAAGTGAGGTGGGGAAAATGAACAGAAAAAAGTGAGAAGTGAAAATAGATCAGATGTAAAAGTAAGTAAAATAAGATAAATTAAAATGCTTACCTCAAAAGTGGCAACAGGCAATGAATATTACCGACATACAGTAGTAATGTAAGGAAAGAGCAAAAGTAGATTGTACGAGAGATCAGATCAGATGAGAGAGAGAGAGAGAGAGAGAGAGAGAGAGAGAGAGAGAGGAAGAGAAAGATGCCAATACGGCAAGGACAGACGAGAGAGAAGAAGAGACCACAGAACACATATGGCCAAATAGCGGGAAGAAAATATAGAGCAGAGGTGAGAGACCAGAAATAGGAGCAGATAATGGTGGAAAGAAAATGCAGTGATGATAAATGTAGGTAAGATAGTGAAAAATTAGAAGTGGAAAGTTACTTTAAAAAAAACTGGTAACGTAGCTTCAGATCCGTCTTATTTCAGTGGTATGCTTGGAACGAATGGGCCAAATACGTGAGGCAAAAGTCTGAAGTTTACTGTCAATGGTCTCAACTTGAGCGACTCATGTCTGAGACAACATGCATCTATTACCCTTCCCCCCCCCCCCCCCCGCCCCCAATACAATCATGTCTTTGAGATAGCAAACTTAATATTCTTCTTTTCAGCGTCCATTCTCAAACTTCCGCTGGATCTCCCTTGTAGCAGGACCATGGTCCTACTAGATTTCTAGCAGGATGTAGTCCAGAGAATGGAAATGCATTGTGTCGTCGTGTTATTTGCACCAATGACCCGACACATTCGTCTTCGGAGGAAAAACTTAATATTAATTCTGGCGTTTCCTCGGTTGCTCTACTTAGGATAAGCCGTGCTTTTATCAGAAACTAATTGGCCTGTCAAGGGCTACCTGCTCACATATAAATATTTCATGTCACCATCATCATCTTAGTAAGATACATCAATGAGATTCTTTTATTTAAAGAATGTCGAAGTGAGTCATAAGTAGGTTAGAGATATAGTGCTGTCGTACAGAGGTATGATAAATTTAGAGATCTCGTTTGTACGTTGTCCGTGATAATAGTCACCGACTTCGGGGGAAATCGATTGGAGGTAAACCATCCTCCGGGCAAATAAATGTAATAAAGCAAATTAAATTATTTTTTGTTTTAAAATAGTTAGTACACCATTAAAATAGCCCAATTAATGGGGGAAAATAGTACACTTTGTGTGTAATTTTGCAGTTTTCATTTTATATCACATCTAACTTTTATGTTTTGGCGACATATGTGGCGGCTTGGTACAATGCGCGTAAAGTATGTGACGGCCAAAGTATAGGGTTAAAATCCCACTGCAGACAATTATGCTTCCGGATCGTTCAGAAAGCAATGGCAAACTACTGATTGGATTATATAGCCTAGAAAATTACTATATAAAAAAGAGCTGCTTACCTACATCAGAAAGAAACAGTCCACATTTTTGGGACACATGAGAAGAGGGGAAAAAGCACAAAAACACAAAAACAAAAACTTGTTACAACAGAAATGACTTGTCTGTAGAACTCTTCGAATTAACAATAAGAGACATAATCCGAAATGAAAACATCAGTAAACTAACAAACACAATGTCAATCCTGGATGACATCAGAAGACTAACAAACACAATGTCAATCCTGGATGACATCAGAAGAAGACTAACAGACACAATGTCAATCCTAGATGACATCAGAAGACTAACAGACACAATGTCAATCCTGGATGACATCAGAAGACTAACAAACACAATGTCAATCCTGGATGACATCAGAAGAAGACTAACAAACACAATGTCAATCCTGGATGACATCAGAAGAAGACTAACAAACACAATGTCAATCCTGGATGACATCAGAAGACAAAGATAATTGTTTCATCTAATGTGGTACCTCTGCAAACCTGACAGATAATGGACTTATAGTATGGTATGATAACAAGAAGATGCACGTGCGATAAATGGGAACTGTTGCTGACCTTTCGTGCGAAGACGGAACCGTATCTTAAATGAATAGCCTATTGTGTCCTTGTACTTATGTCATGTCGACGGGGAAATGTCACTGTCATTTTAGACATATACTTACCGGCCCTCATTACAAATCTCGAGTAAGACTTAGGTCAGACTTAGATCAATCGTCTCATTTTATCCTCACGGTAAACCCCCCACCCCTAAAAAAAAAGATTGTTTTAAAAACGCTTGGAAAACGTGTACTCTAATACCGATGTAACAGGAAACGCACACACTCACGTGACATTTACAGAGTACAAATAAGTGTTTCATTAGTTTTTTGGTCGAATAAGGAATTAAAACCTATTGGTTTAGGTATGTTGATATTGTCTTAGCGGAGATAGGCTTGAAATTCCAGCAAGTTTAGTGCCTGAGTTCAGCAAACATACACATTGTTAGACTGCTTGTTGTTTGATGAAGGCTCCACTGGCTTCGTGAACTTTTTTTCCACGTGATCTGATGGTAAAGTCCATGCGAAGCACTGATGATGGATGGCTGACTCATCTGTGTCTCACAACATTCGTGTCATGAACATGTTCGGAGATGAACTCCGTGAACTCAGCATCCACACTTATATGTCTATCCCTGAACTCTATTAATTGCAATGATGGTATTGAACCGATTATCCATTCTTCACCAGTATCGATACCTTCTGATGTAGGTCTACACAGCTTTTCAACTTTTTGTTTTATCTTGTGTCCATTCTCAAGCTCCTGCAGATGAGCAGGATATTTCCCAGAGAATAGAATCAGCTGTGCCATGATTTACAGCTTCTGTGTCAATTTGATACTATCTGGGTGATACCAGTGCCCAGGACCGGATTTGCGTATAAGTTAAACAAACTACAGCTTAGGGCCCCCACTGTTTTGGGAGCCCTTATAAATTATATTTGGCACTGACATATAACATGACTTATAAAGGGCCTCATATCTCAAATCGCTTAGAGCCTTATCAAGTCTGAATACGGCGCTGCCAGTGCTGTATATGTATTATAAAGTGGGAAGAAGTGGGAGGGGGGGGGGAGAGATTTCCTTATTAAAAAAAGCCATTCGTGTTTTTTCGTGTATCAGATCGTCGCGATGAAAAATTGTATCACATTTTTGTGAAATATCGCTAGGAGGGTGGCCTTTTACCTGCCTTTTGGTCAAGTTTCTAGTGCTAAAAGTAATGTTCCGATTTGCTAAGGGGCGGGGAGTTGAACACCCCCAACCCTCCATTCTCCTTAGCCTTTGTGGAACAACCAACTCCACCTCAAATCCTCTTACTTGCTGCTTACGAAATGTTTGACAGAAAACATTGTAGCTATAGACAGAAAACATTGTAGCTATAGACAGATAACATTGTAGCTATAGACAGATAACATTGTAGCTATAGACAGATAACATTGTAGCTATAGACAGAAAACATTGTAGCTATAGACAGATAACATTGTAGCTATAGACAGAAAACATTGTAGCTATAGACAGAAAACATTGTAGCTATAGACAGATAACGTTGTAGCTATAGACAGATAACATTGTAGCTATAGACAGATAACATTGTAGCTATAGACAGATAACATTGTAGCTATAGACAGATAACATTGTAGCTATAGACAGATAACATTGTAGCTATAGACAGAAAACATTGTAGCTATAGACAGATAACATTGTAGCTATAGACAGATAACATTGTAGCTATAGACAGAAAACATTGTAGCTATAGACAGAAAACATTGTAGCTATAGACAGATAACATTGTAGCTATAGACAGATAACATTGTAGCTATAGACAGATAACATTGTAGCTATAGACAGATAACATTGTAGCTATAGACAGATAACATTGTAGCTATAGACAGATAACATTGTAGCTATAGACAGAAAACATTGTAGCTATAGACAGATAACATTGTAGCTATAGACAGATAACATTGTAGCTATAGACAGATAACATTGTAGCTATAGACAGAAAACATTGTAGCTATATGCCTGACGAGCTTCTCTTTCAGGTTCGGCAACACAAGGACGTTTTCTATTAGAAATTAATTTTATTTTACAACCATTATTTTTATATTGTTCACTAGAAACACATTCTCAGAGACATTCTTTCTTTTTAATTGCATCAAAAGACATAGGTCAGCCACTTTGGAAATTTAATTTATTCATTAGAAGGTCCCCGGACAGAAGACTCCTTGCAATCACATAATATTGTGAATTAATTAAAACTTCTACAGAAAATCTCTCACTCTATGTCCTCATTCTCTCATTATATGACATCAATCTCTCACTCTGTGACATCATTCTCTCATTCAATGACATCAATCTCTCACTCTGTGACATCAATCTTTCATTCTGTGACATCATTCTCTCATTCTGTGACATGAATCTCTCACTCTGTGACATCTATCTCTCAATGATGATATCAATCTCTCATTCTGTGACGTCAATCTCTTTCTGCGACATCAATCTCTCATTCTGTGACATCAATCTCTCATTCTGTGACATCAATCTCTCACTCTGTGACATCAATCTCTCATTCTGTGACATAAACCACTCTATAACATCAATCTCTCCTTGTGTGACAATAATTCTTTTATATACTTATGTCATTTATTATGTTTTTAAAAAAAGACAAAATACTTCATATAATCTTAAACAATTTTATTTACATTAAATATCTATTCTATGTTTAAACCTGCACCCGTCATGGTCATATGAGTATCACATTGAAATCTTTAGCACACGGTACACCAGCGAGGTGAAAATTCTTGAGACTATCGGGAATCGAACCAGGCCCGTTCTAGCGGCACCAAATCGTCTTTCAAGGTATGGTTTTAACAATACATGTGCGTGAAATGAGATGTTTAAGGAAAGCGAAAAATATCAAAATTTGAGATCAACGGAGAAACGAAGATATCAGAGAAGAAATAAAAACCCATCTCATGTCAAGACTACACCAAGAAGACAGCAAATAAGGTGGTTTAGCCACATCATTAGAATGGAACGAAAGCACCCAGCTTTTTGTGCATATAACAGCTGAAGATCAGGTTACAGGGTTCGAGGAAGACCAAGAACTAGATGGTTGGAGACAATCAAAGAAACCTTAAAGAGATATGTGCTGACCATGGCGAAAGTCTGACAACTCCAACTCCCCAGACATTTAACAACACAATTTGAGGACCCATGTGACAGGACAGCAAAGTACACTCCTAAAGCTCCCTCTTTGGGCACTCCAATCATGAAGCCCTGATTGTTTCCATTCACAGTCAGTAGGGTTAGTAAAGCTCCATCACGAAGTTTCAGCAGCTCTAGCTAATATTTCTTTTCCACTCTTCATATTCCACAACTGAAGTCATTTGTTGATGTTTATCTGCAGTCTGTTAAACTTTCTGTCTTTTGTTTCTCTCATCATCTGAAAATTAAACAAATTAAAAAAGGGTTCAAAAACTGTAGAGGATTGACTTCACTGTACTCGGTTTTCCATATGTACTCGTCACTCTCAACAAAGCGGCACGCTGCCGGCGGTGAATACTACTCATAGCACATAACTCCATAGCTTGAAACGATAATCCACAGGGATCTCTGGAAAAAAATCTACCTTGTAAAACGAGCTAGATTTGAACTCATGACCTCTTGAACACAAGGCAAACGGATTAACCATCATGCTAGGGAGATCCCCCCGAAAATTAGAAAGTCGTGACAAATCTTCAAATTAATAATATAGACTTTAATTAATGTTTTATTTGGGTCAGTACACGTCAAGGCCAGCCCCTTGTCATGGATATGAAGATTTAGTCGCCCCAAGCTTGTTGACGGAATCTTAAAGTGTTGCACAGGATAGCAACACAATGACCTGTAATGTATGGTGTAAAAGATAAATAAGGAGATTTGGAGTTGGCTTGACCCATCCCATAGAATATTTAAGTAACCCAGAAGTCATTCTGACTGAAGTTGGGATGTGTCGATAGAAAGATGAGATATTGCACATAAGCTGTAAACCACACATAACGAACTCAGTTCTCTAGACTCATCCTTCAACATGACTTTATGGTCAGTTTGCCCAATGTGATAGATAGGATGTGAAAAGTAAACCGCTAAAGCTCCTTAGCTGTCTCTTACGACATGCATAGTAGGTTACAGTGTTGTTATACTTTGATCCCCTATTGGGCACCAGCAGATCAATAGAATAATGTCACTGTGGTCCTTGTCTGGAACATGTGCTTACATAATAGTTTGTCTATAAGTGGAGGATTATGGAACATAACTTAGATATCATGCACAGGTTCATTGAAAGTTTGTTATGGTGTACACAGTTTTCACGTTGTCAATGATTTTACATCACTTGCAGAGTGTATCGCAACAAATAACAAAAATGGCTAATGTTAGTGAAATTATGACAAGATTTAATGAGAAGGGATAATGCTAGAGTTTGATGGAGGAGAGGGAAAGGTGTTAGATGCAGTGTTACAACTAATTCTGAGGAGCATGGTAGCCTGGTTGATAGTGAGCTTGCTTGCTATCACTGGATTACAGCATGCCAGGTTCGAAACCTTGTCCATACAAACAAAAATTCCTGTTGTGATTTCTTGCTTGACACAGCCACTCCCCATGTCGACTCCACTGTAAATGAGCACCTGACGCATGAGTTAGGGGAGATAAAGACAGCAAGAAAGGGAACTGGCCACCCCACATAATAGTTACTGCGACTTAGTACATGAAGTTATATTCATCCACGATGGCAGGTTGCTGCCATGGGATCTACCTTTATCTACAACTAATTCTAATCCCTATCCTCACCCCACCCCCCCCTTCTACTATAAGTCTGTGTTTCAAAAACTGTGTTCTTATTTTTGTTTATTATTTCTACTGGCTTCAAACTACTAAACAATTGCATTCTGCAATGATGTCACAAACTACTAAAAAATTATAATCAGATAATTCTTTAAAAACTTTGAGCGCTGTAAACATTGGTAGGCACACATTCCAGACATGATCCGCCACTTCTTCTGCATTCACTCTCAAACTTCTGTAAACTAGCAGGATGTATGCTGGAGAACAGAATCTGTCAAATCAAGGTTTACAGCCTGTCTGAGATATCTGTTCCTTTCAGCACAACATATCCAATTTAGTATGGCTTTGTGGGTCACATGGGTCCAATCATTATCCATGGTTTGAAATAAAAATTACTCCCATGGTTAAACCAGACATCAGGAAGTTGGGTTCCAGGGACCAAACTCTGGGAAGGTTGAGGAAAGGTGCCATATTTATTTAGCAAGTGTGGTCAACGACCCTGCTCAGGCAGTTTCTGGTCTTTTTCTTCACTGTTCATTCTCAAACTCCAGCTGGTTCTCTCTTGTAGCAGGATAATGGTCCTACTAGATTTCCAGCACAATTTAGTCCAGAGAATGGAAATGCGTCGTGTCGCAGTTTTATTTGTACTAATAATCTGACACATCCATCTTTGATGGGGGTTTCTGGCCAACCACTGACTAGACAGATGAGCAGTTATTGGAAACTGTGTGTTATGACACTGGTTCATAACTCATTTTACCGTTACTTTTTACAGTTGATCCCAAATCGTCATTATCGACTATGACAGACGAAAATGACAGGATGATCCTGCAGTCTTCAGATTACATCCTGCTAATCTGCAGGAGTTTAAGAACGAATATAGAAGATCAGTGCACAAAGAGCACTAGAAAATGCTCCAATCGAATGGGTTCATCTAACTCTGTGGTCTTATGTCGTCTGTAACAAAATGTGAGAAAAAAACATCTGCCAACTTGGTCAGATGGTTTGCCAAAATTAATTAACAGATTTCTGTAGATATCCGTCTCTATAGGCCAGCGTTCATCTTTTAATTGATTTAGTGAAATGCAGTCTTGCAGGATATGTTCCGCTGTCTACCCACATGGACACAGAGGTAATGTTACCAGTCCTTGATGAATATATAGTATAAGAAATATAACAAAATAGAGGATAACAAACACACTGATATTGTTACTACCTTGAATTTGAGCTTCTACGACTTCCAACAAACTCCTCTTTGTACTTTTTACTTGCAGACTTTTGTCTGTGGACTGATGATTCATTCAATGCAGACATTTAACATTTACTTCAATAATACAAAAATGGGCATATAAAACACCATACATTTCAAAACATGCAGACAATCTTAAGCATCAGGTCCTTAGCTATTGAGATTAGAATTCCAGTATTATTTAAAACAAATATTGACAGACCGGCGTTAATCTATAGTAATAAATTAATAGACAAAAAGGACTCTGGCAAAGGACCTTCTTCGCCCGTATTGCCTGGTCTGAAAGGGGAGAAAATAATAGTGAAACTATCACATGAAATGCATGTCGTAAGAGTTTTTGGGGATGGAGTTGGCTGTCACATCCCTTAGAGGGTCAATTGATGCAGAAGCCATGCTAAAGTCAAATGTGTCAGGTCAAATGGCCAAGATATCACAGCCAAACTGCAAGCTATGACACAGTGCATTTAATTCTCCAGACTACATCCTGTTAATATAAAGGAGTTTTGAGAAAAACGCAAAAGAAAAGGGCCTCCTTAATATGACACTGGAGAAACTATGATGGTTGCACAGAATTGAGAGTAGCATTGTTTGATGACGTTCTGCTAAAGAAATGTCACATAAATGAAGTTATTGGTAAACCCAAGGCAATGAACTTTCGGCAAACCCACAATTCTTCATCTCCCTCCGAAGATATCAAAAGATATACATGCCAATAGTCCCCATGGCTAGCTAGCTGGATAAACCCTCTTAATTCTACTCGACATGTTATCAGCTATATTTATACCATAAATAATATGATATTGCCTTGGATGCAACATGGATACCTCATCTATCCCAGAGTTCACTCCAGCAAGTGACCACAAACTTCAGTACACCACCAGTGTCTATCTTAAATTCACAGATGCAAGTCTGCATATTCTCTTATTACTACGAATGTCAGAACGTCCAGGGAAATATATCCAAGTGATATCCAGAAGTTTATAAATAGTTATAGTTTTGACAATGGATGTTTTGAATATTTCGTTCATTCGCATATTGTCAAAAGGAGCAGCTATCACAGACAAGTTGTAAACCATGAAGCATTAAAGACTTATAATATTGACTTCAACCTCCATCACCATACTGGAAGCAATTATTCTGTATTTCCCATTGTGCTCTGTGAGAACTCTCAATATCAATAGTTATAATAAACCCAAAGCCAGATTTTCTCATATTTTCAGATAAATAAAAAATCATGGAACTTACCAGTTCAACAAATAAAATCTCAGTAAACAACCAAATACTAGGGGTGCAAAGGGAACGCATTGCTCTAGGCGGACCCAGGGTTAGCAGATAACCAAGATCCCAAATGTACCTCCACGTGGTGCACCCTGGAAACAGAAATACAGCAGCTCGTGCTGATTCTGGCCAAATCATTTGGGGATCGTGTCCGAGAATGTGGAGGTAGCAGATGGAAAGAGATTTGACTGCACAAGAGACAGACAATATCTCCGACACCACCAGCATCACCACATATAGCAACACTGTCGACATACAGTGAAGCTAGTCAGTCCAGTCCGAACATTGGAGGGGCGGCCAATGTAAAATGCACGTAAAGGTAGATGCATGGCGAGAGACAAATATGTTTCATACAGAGTACAATGAAACAATGAAAGGGCAGAACAGCGCTAGAGGGCAGCGCGAATTGCAAATAGAAAGTGAAAAGTCCCTAGGAGAGGGAACTACAAGCTCCGTCAGCTCGAGACGGGCTTCTAGTTACCAGAGTTCCTAACAGGCAGAGACCCAGACCCATCCATCGGCGTTTGGTAAAGCAAAAGACCTAACCCAACTCTAATGTCGAGCCTTCCTAAACAGGAAATATGCTTGCAAAGAGAAACGGTTCTGTACCCGATGGGTGTAGGCAAGAAAGGGACAACGATGGCAGTCCTGGCCCAACTATACTGTCAAGGTTTCCTATACCGGAAGTAACTTGCAGAGAGAAAGGGTTCCGTACTCGATTCGCTAAGGCACAAAAGGGACAACGATTTAGCCCTGGCCCAACTCTACTGTCAGGTTTTCCTACACCGGAAATACACTTGAAGAGAGAAAGGGTTCAGTACCTGATGGGCCCAGGCGCTATTGGGACAAGGACGCTCAGCTCGAGAACGCCTTGCTCTCAAACGCGTGGTGTGAGACTCGAACTTGGACAAGGGGTACACGATGTCGGTGAATGACACCTCGGCTAAGAGGGCGAAAGAGCCAGGGTCCAACTTCTCTGTTGAGTTCTTCCCCTTAAGGAACCAGGTTCATGGATGAGAAACGGTTCAGTACCCAATGGGCACAGGCACAGCACGTCCAATTACACGAGGCAAGTTCATAGACAGTGGAACACCTCGTTCGAGTGAGACGAGAGCAAGAGAATCGTCTGGGCGAAGAGTCTTCACTACGCGTGCCTGGAGACAGATATAGAGGCTGTCACAGGCTAAGGGTAGCCCACCCGAATTGTCAAGGCATGCCGAAATCGGATGTGCTAGGCCTACAAGGCGCATAACGGTGGCACAACGTAATCACGCTCCCGGCGGAAATCGCACAGATATCCGTGATGGTTACAATGGAGCGAACGAAAAACAAACAAACAACCAAATACTAGAAAAAGTCTCCAACTTTAATTACTTGGGTAGCCGAATGTTTGTTGATGGAATCTCAGTGAAAGAAATAAATACACGTATAGCAGTTGCAGCTAGCACATTTACCAACCTTACTAATATTTTAAAATCAAAATATATAGGAAGAAACACCAAGCTATTGAGCTCCTGATCACCTCTTTTAGGTTTTAGCAAATTAGCATTTATAATTTCTGTGCTATTTAAATTATATTCAATAGTTTGATCATTTATTTTCATTTTAATTATGTTCATTGGCTGCCATTTTTAATATTAATTAGTTCTGCGCGCACCTAAAGATTATAGAAATAGGATCAACAGAAGCGTCTTGCTTTTGCCAACACAAATATATATAATTTCTTTGGTATTTAATTATATTCAATAGTTTGATAATTTATTTTCATTTTAATTATGCTAATTTTCTGCCATTTTTAATATTAATTAGTTCTGCGCACACTTAAAAATTATAGAAATAGCATCAACAGTTGCGTCTTTCCTTTTCCAACACAAATATATATAATTTCTGTTGTATTTAATTATATTCAATAGTTTCATAATTTATTTTCATTTTAATTATGCTCAATTGCTGCCATTTTTAATATTAATTAGTTCTGCGCTCACCTAAAAATTATAGAAATAGGATCAACAGTTGCGTCTTGCTTTCGCCAACACAAATATATATAATTTCTGTTGCATTTAATTATATTTAATAGTTTCTTCTTCTTCTTCAGCTTTCATTTTCAAACTCCCATTGGATCTCTCTTGTAGCAGGACTACTAGATCTCCAGTAAGATGTAGTCCAGAGAATGGAATGCGTTGTGTCGCCGTTTTATTTGCGCCAATAATTCAATAGTTTGATAATTTATTTTAATTTTAATTATGCTCATTTTCTGCCATTTTAAATATTATTTAGTTCTGTGCGCACCTAAAAATTATAGAAATAGGATCAACAGTTGCGTCTTGCTTTTGCCAACACAAATATATATAATTTCTGTTGTATTTAAATTATATTAAATAGTTTGATACTTTATTTTCATTTTAATTATGCTCATTTGCTGCCATTTTTAATATTAGTTAGTTCTGTATGCACCTAAAGAGTATAGAAATAGGATCAACAGATGCGTCTTGCCTTTGTCAACACAAATATATATAATTTCTGTGGTATTTAATTATATTAAATAGATTAATAATTTATTTTAATTTTGCTTATTTGCTTCCATTTTTAATATTAATTAGTTCTGCGCGCACATAAAGAGTATAGAAATAGGATCAACAGATGTGTCTTGCCTTTGCCAACACAAATATATATAATTTCTTTGGTATTTAATTATATTCAACAGTTTGATAATTTATTTTCATTTTAATTATGCTCAATTGCTGCCATTTTTAATATTAATTAGTTCTTCTCGCACCTAAAAATTATAGAAATAGTATGAACAGATGCGTCTTGCCTTTGCCAACACAATATAATGTCTGTGGTATTTAATTAAATACTTATAAATGCATAAAAATTACAGAAATTTGAACAATTTTGAATAGATGTGTTGGCGTGTGTTTTGTCTTCATGGACAAAAAAATGTAGTTTGTGGGTTGTAATACTTGTATTATTTAAAATAACAAAGATAATTGAGAAATTATCAGCTTAGCTACATTTTTGTGGTCACAAGTTTTATTTATATTTTCCTATATTTATATGTTTCAAGTTTCATGTAAAATACTTTGATGTGAAATTAATTCGAAAAAAATACGTTATCTTTTTTCAGGGTTGACGTACAGACGTGATCGAGGTATCGTTGACTTGCATTTTTAAGGGATATCTAACTATATTATTTGTATTTATGTAGCATAATTCTGAAAATTCTGTACAAGCACCTAACTAGTATACAGTAGACTTCAGTAGTGCAGTCTATAACAAATTATGTTATGACAAATAACATAGAAGATTTCCCATGTCTCTCGTTTCATTAAAATTTGCTTCAGATCTTCTTTGTCGAATTAAATAAGCTTGAACGAATCATGATGTAAATATGGAAATCCTTGAATCCATTTCAGTAACACAGATATTTAATTTTTACGATATTAATTCTAACCTAAACCCAGTTCTTGATTCAGCAAAACAAAAACATTATTTGAACCGGAAGTTAAAGATAGTAGCATTTATTTACCAAGGGACATAGCCGGGCATACACTCCAAAATCAAGGGTGGTAATAAGTATGAGATATTAATAAATCATCAAAACACAAATATTTTGATCTGACAATTGACAATATCATTTAAATTAACAACTCAAATTTATTTTGAGAGATTGTATGTAACTTTTCCCCGTTCTCCTATTTATAAAAAGGTTTTCTGAAAGCAATATGCGCGACATTCTTCCCTCACGGTTGACATGGGTAACAAAATGTGTGCCACATAAACCTATGAATTTTAAAGGAGAATGTCCGTATGAGTTTCAAGTTCCCCGCGGAACTTTACAAGTTGGATCTTGACTTGTATGGGAACCAGTCCCCCATGTTGTAGGTCTTAGACTCCACCGCGGGGACAAGGTTCAGCCAATGTCGTGTCAGCTCGCTCGTCACAGTACAGATTGGGATCAAGGCTGGTTCCTCCCCATGACATGTTAAGAGGACGAAGTCACCGGGGTGAAGTTTTCGGTCGTACGGAATGTTAACAGCATAAACGTGCTCAGCTGATTGATGGCAAATTCAGTGTCCGAGTGGTTTTCGATTGCGGCGCCTGCTATATCATACCTCCCCTCGAGAGAGGATTACGGGGTATAGGAGAGCTGCGGAGAAAGTGCTTCACTCGACTTTTTGTCATTTTTTAAAACTCTGAAATAGTAGTATCAGTTAAATGTAGAGGCACGGTTCCACTTAAATGTATTTTAATGTTTAGTAATCTTTTGTTTTATTGGACAGAATGCATTTTTTTAAGAATTTTTTTTTTTAAATACAGTATTTTGATACAAAGTGATAATGTATAGTTTTTAATGACTCAAGTTCTTAATTATCATATTAGAATTTCGTTAATACAAGAAAACGATTTTTATTATTTCTGAGGAAAAAAATGAAATTGCAATTTATGAGTTTTAAAAACTTAATTGATCATTTATTTCAACAATAACGCACTTTCACAATATAAAAACATATATTGTGTTAATTTTTTAAAAAAAAAAGCAAACTCAAATTATTTTGACTTGAATATTTTGACAATATTTTGAAAACATATTTCTTACTAAAATATGCATTTGTTTATTTGAATCGCAGATATATATGTTAGTTACGGCCTCGTGGGAAATTTTATGGCTTCACATCGCTGTCTGATATCTCGCCTGGTTTTGACGTGTCCCGGTTTCTATCAGTTTACTGATAGGCATATAACGAACGTGTCACGTGTTTGAATCAATACACTTGGTATAGCTTCGTACAAACGAGAGAACTGTGATCATGTTTGCGAGTTTGTCATTATTTTTGATATGGTGCATAGTAACACTAAGCGCAGGCGAGTGTAAAGGCTTAAATCTATTTATACATAGATCAGTGGTCATAGCGTATTTTCTGTAGACGTATTAAATAAATTCAGAATAGTATGTGATTGTCATAGGTCTTCTGTCAGGGAATCATATAATGAATATTTTAGATTTCCAACACAGCATATCTGTGTATTTTGAATTTTTAAAAAAAAAGAAAGTCTTTGACAATTTGTTTCTAGTGAGCAATCTGAAAGCAATGGTAGCTAAATAATCTTATTTTCCAATAGAAACTGCCCTTGTGTTGCCCGGCATATTAGCTCTTACTTCCTATGTGCAGTGGGATGTGTTTCTGAGCTTTCTTTCATACCCAGGAGACTTCAGCTTTCCGCTTAGTGCAATCCCTATTGAAGGAGATTTCTACTCAGAGGGGGTATATAATTGTATAGATGACACGATACAAGCTCCCATAAGAGAGCCTCAATATAACGGCATGTCATCTACTAAGGTTTCTGTTGCACGGGTGGTTTGTCTCGTATGAGATTTGTAGGACCTACATTTGTGCAACCGCATGCGTTTAATATGGAAAGTAATGATTCTTGTAGACATGTATGAAGCTATAGCATCGATTTTGTTTTTCAAAATGATAGTTGGCCTTGACATCAGCTATATCCATCTCCAGCCTTGAGCTACACTTTTGACTAAGATATCATTTGTCTTCTGGATCACTTGACCGTCTATGAAATGGATTAGCCAACTCAACCCTAAAAACGTTCTTAGTCCCCATTTACGATGTGCATGTCAGATAACAGTGCAACTAATATTTACTCAATTTTCTGGTTCCCGCACCACACGGACTGACCACTGATCTATCATACATAGCACAGTCAGTGGGTTTACGTTTGCGATCGAAGGGAGATAATAAGAACAATTGTAAATAAATTTGTTTTAACAAATTATTGCCCCCTTATTAGTTATCATCCCACTGTGGCATACCAGTAAATGAAGAGGAAGATAGACTGGCAACGGATGGAGCAACACAGAAACAAAAAGATCAAGAAATGTTTACCGGTAATACTTCGAAACTAAAACAAAGGTCGCGGTGAAGAGTTAATCCGTAGTTGAGCCAAAATAAAATAGTAATGAATTTATGAGGAAAGGTCAAACAAGTTAGAGTTATTCTTGAAAATATCACTCAATAGGTAAAGAATCATTGGGTAGGCCTAATACATTTCTTGAAAAAAATATAAACATACAGTGGCCTTTATAAACATTATGAAATAAGCAGCAATAAAATAAAACAACCATAATTAAAGACAGAGACATGTCAACCAAAATTAGTCTTGACTGCTAAAAAAAAGTAATTAAATAAAAAATAAAAGGCAGACGAGACAGAACCAAATTCTGCTGTGACCGATTCAACTGAGTCATAGTATCATATACTAATACTTATGTCTTTCGTTTTAAAGTTAGATTGACCTATATGTGTTATCATCATCATCAAGTGCCGTCTCCGCAACGAATGTTGGCTGCAACGTATCTCCAACATCCCCTGTCTCTTGTATTGGTGGTGCACTCTGCTAGACTGTAACCTGTCCATCGTGTGATGTTACTCTCCCACTTGTATCTCTGCCTACCTCTTGCTCGCTTCCCTTTAACTTTACCCTCAAGTAAGGTCTTCAATAAGGTGTCATGTCTTATAATGTGACCAAAGTATTTTATTTGCCTGATCTTTATTTCTCTTAGTAGTTCCTTCTTCATATCAAGTGTTTTTAGTATCTCTTTATTTGTTTTCTTCTCTTTCCATGATGTTCTCCCTATTCTTCTATATACTCACATCTCAAAGGCATCAATTTTGTCTTCTAATTGTTTATTTAGTGTCCATGTTTCTGAGCCATATATTAATATGGAATAGATGTAGCATTTTATAATTCTCATTTTTAACTTGTTTGTAAATTGTTTAGATATTAATAATTTCCTCATGTCATTGAAGGTACTTTTAGTCATTCCTATTCTCCTTTTAACTTCTGTTTCACATCTGCCATGTGTTATAGGACGTAATAAATGCTAAATGCTTCTTGAATAAACGTTAAGAAGTATAAACAATGCATGTGGTTACTTGTTTTCATTAAATAATTAGTGATTTCTATTTTAGCCATCAATAATATAAATATAGTGTCCTGATTTTTAAAGTAAGAAGCAATTGTTTATATACCGAGGATGTGGTGACAGAATTACCTAAACCGAGATTTTTTTCTATTTTTTGTATGGTCATAACCTATAGTCTAACAAAACTGGATGTGGTTGGGAGGGAGCCAGAGATGTACTGTGCATAACTGGGGAGGGGGAAACTGCATTGTTTTCCAAAGGCTGAGGCCCATAATAGGGATACAGTGACTCAGGGCATACCAACCTTTTTGTCTTGAACATTTGGTTGCATTCCTGGAGCCATAGAGAAGTTCGACATAATCAGAAGGCAATCGGTGACTGGGGAATGAACACAAAGACACTGAAACACACATATCAGTATATACTATCCATGCCTGTAAGTGCACCAAATGCCGTGACATAATTACCTATATCAGGAATAACATTCAGGGACATGTCACCTAGCTAACAGCCCATCCCACAGACATGCAGAAAGTGACCATCTGGCACACTGCAGGAAAATACACTATCTACATCGTAAACAGACCACGCCTCAGACAACATGCAACTTACCGGACATCCATGCAACAAAATTTCTCAAAAAAATACTTTCTAATGACTTTAATGGCTACTTCCCCCATTGGAGTTACCAGAATCACAATAAGACAGAAAATAATATGGAGGAGCTCTGTGAAACAATAAACCTGTCAGTCCTTCAGGATGGAAAGTCTGTACCAACAATTCTGCATAGGAATCATCTATCTCTCAGTTGACCCGACCTGACTATCTGTTCATCTGATATAATAGACTTAGGCTCTCTAGAAATTCTTGATGATATCGTAAGTGACCATAGACCAATCCTCACCACATATCTTCTTCCAAAAAAGCATATTTCAAACAGAAAATCGCTGGAATTTTGGCAATGCAGATTTGAAACTACCCCAAGAAACATCTGTTTTCCTGTTGTGTAACATCAACAGCGATGATGTGGAAATATTTACTAATGTGGTGACAAAAACTATCCTTCCAGCAGCATCACAAAGAATCCCAAGGGACAGTAGAATATCTTATAAACCATTTTACAATAAAGAAATGCAGTCTGGTATTCTTTGAAGAAGAAAAAAGCAAGAAAAGCCCTTGAAATTACGCTATCGCAAGAAACAAATCCTTTGCAACAAAACATGTGCTAAAGTAAAACTGATAGTCAAGAAGACCAAATATCACAAATGGGCAAAAATTAGATCTATGGAAAAATAGTAACAAAACTCGGACACTGAGCAACAATTTGTCCGGGGGAAAAAAAGGAAGAACATATGATAAGCCTGTAATGGATGCAGAACAATCACTAAAGACCAGAAAACTTTAACAGTTGTTTTGCCAGTGTGAACACAAAGACAGTGAACAAACAATAAAAACAAATGATACTCAGACGACATCGCATGTGGTGAGGTACGCTTTTTTTCAACTGCTAACCAATTGGGTTATATCAGAGCTTTACAACCATAATACATATTGGAGATTGCGGTTCAGGTAATCCAGTCACCATGAACTGCTCGGGACGCAATGACGTCAGATCTTAAATACTTGAAATACTCGCTACTATATATAGATCATGTAATCAAGTAAAAGATATTCTCTCCCTTTCGTCACGTGACAATGTTTGTCTCTTTCCGGGAATTCTGCTGCAATAGCAACAGCAAATTATTCTAGGCAGGTATGTTCTTTAGGACAAGGAAATTATCATAGTCATTTAAGTTTAGCAGGATTATAGTTTCTAGATCATAATTAAAGTTATACACGTGAAGTGAGTTATACCAGGCAGGACATATGGCCTATTATTAGTACTATGATTATTGGCCTAGGCCTATCTAAATATTTAAATAGAATTAGTAATTACTATCGTCTGAGTTTCAGTATCATTCAATCAACTCAACCTACCATCTTTCATAATCATATAATTGAATTATTTCTGATTTCATATATAATAATTAATCTTGCCAGGCCTGGTCAGTCATCATATTCTGAATATTCATAACGATATGTAATAGTAATTTAATAAATTACTATTAATAGTATTAAATATGGTTATGAATATTCAGAACCTATACAATCTATACTAATTAGAAGACAAGGTAGACCTAGAAGGCAAAGGAGATGGACAGATGACATCAAAGACTGTATGAAATCATAATGAAGATATCACTGTATGAGGCAGGCAGATTGACACATGATAGAGTCTGGTTCAGGACATCAATTGCAAAGACTCTGTTCTGGAAGAATATGTCATGTGATGATCATGATAACTTGTCTAACTTCTCAAGTCATAATCAATATGGCTGGAGATGCATGGATGTTTTTTCTCCCCCCCCCCCCTTCCAATTTTATGAGTAGGCCTATGTTTAGTAAGATTCAGGTAGGTTTTATATGCTAATAGTGGCTGGTGTCGATGATTGGGATCACACCTGAAGAAAAACCAAAATTTTCATGCCCTGAATTGGGTGTTAAGGGGAATGGAGGAGCAGACAGAATTGCTAGTGCTGCCACAAGAGGTAGTTCAATCCAAAAGGACTACACTGAAGTTATGATTTAATGCAATCAAGGAGGTAGACCAGCTGGAAAGTGCAAGATGTATTTCTATGTCTGGAATTCAGGACTTACAAGTGAAGTTCACTGTTGTCAGAAACAAATGACATGGGAAGCACGAGAAGAGTTATCATTCAACACAGAAGTGATACCAAATTTATACTTTGTTCTAGAAACATGGAGACTGCAGTCCCATACCATCCTGGCATGTTGCTGGGGCGCTCTGTGGATATGAAGACAATGCAGCCTGGGTACATGATAATTGGAGAAGAAATAAACCCTACAGAACTGAAAGTAAGTCATTTAAAATATATAATTGAACAGTCCAATTTTATTTTAGCTTTTTTTTTCCATTCTCTCATGATTTATAAAATTTGTACTTCTGAAGAATTGTATCAGTAAATGTAAAGTTTTGTTGTTGTTTTTACAAGATGACAGAATCTACTAGCCATTCTCAAAATGTCTTGATATTTGTGTTGTGTTCTAATTCATTATTGGGGCAAGTATTTCTTACAAGGGGTGGTCAACCCATTGCGCATCTGCCAATAGTAGTGCATTGTGTTATTAGAAATGATGCATTACACAGCAGTGCTAATAATAAAAAAGAGCGTCTAGCCATATAAAACACATTAACTATTAATCAAGGGCAACAGCGTATAGGTAGGTAGGTAGGTAGGCAGATATATAGATAGAACTATTAATCCATTTTAAATAAACTAAACATTAACTTATTAAAACAAGTAGCATTTCAACCCCTCCCCCAACCCTTCCTATAAATTATTACACTAACTATTTGTTTAAAAAAATGTTATCTCAAAATCAAAAGAATTCACAATTTATTCATAATTGAAACTGTGAATTTTATCTTACCACTATAGCTTTCTTACCAGTATAAGGTAACTATGCAGTGGATACTTTCTCACTGTGGAATACCAGGAAATGAAAAAGCATACCAACTGGCTAAGAAAGGTGCTGCCAAAGACCACACAGATGTACCAATCACCTGCCATCAGAAAAAAACAGACGATCAAGTCAATAAGAAAGCCACAAACATCAACACAAGATGATTATCACATTATGAACAGATCAGAACAAGTTGTAATTCTACGCCTCAGAATGGGACACAACCGACTCTGCAGTCACATGTATACAAAATTCAATATTGACAATACAGTCATGTGGACAGGCAGAACAGAGTGCTAAACATATACTTCCGGAGTGTTCTGAGTATGAAACACTGAGGCAGACATATTTGCCAGAGGAAGCAACATTGAAATCAAAGCTCTATTGGCCACTGTGTTAACTACAAAAGACAATGAGTTTTATTCAGAAGACAATTACAGATATAAACATATTTCAAGTTAACGAAAGAAGAAGAACAAGAAGTGAACAAGTTTTGCACTTTTAAAATACATGATTTATTTTTACATAATATGTTATCTGCAATAGTGAACAAGAAAATGAGCAAAAGGAAAGCAGAAATTAATAACATTCGTCAATTTAATTCTCATTGGTAAAACAAATTCTTATTTATTGCAGGCCATATATGAGAATCGCTGTGCATTGTTTATGAGAACAAGAGCATTCAGAGAATATTGTGAATTGTTAGATTTGGAATATAGTGATCTCATTGTGAGATGTGCTGGCTTTTGAGATGATAACGTGAAGAAGTGTTCATAATTTTATATACAAGAGGACTGAACTGTATGAGCAAAGAGCTACCGGTATTTCTTGTAATAACAAATGGTTTTTTTCATTTAGCATTTTAGTTGATGTTACCAGACATCTCAATGCTCTAAATTTCAAACTGCAGGACAAAAACAGTTTCCTAGTTTAGCAAATAATATCAATGCATTAAAGATGAAGTTACAACTGTTTAAGTCTCAGTTAGAAAACAAGGATAGCAGCCATCCTTCAAATTTTAAACAACAGAGTGAAATTGATGCAGTTAATGGCAATTTTACAAGATATATTGAAAAACACCAGATTATTACATGAATCAATTGAAAGCTATTTTTTTTAGTAATTTTAAAAAAGAATATATTCTATCAGATTAGGGGCTGTCCAGACATTTTCAGTGTCATATTCAAATGGTTTTTGATATCCTGTGTCCATTGTTGTGTTGTCTGGAATGTTTCTTTCCATAATTAATCTTTCTAACCCATTATGTCTTTTCCAAAATATGTTAACGTTTGATAGTTTTGAGGAACATTCTTCTACGTTCATGTCTTTATGGATGTCTTTGTTCAATCATCTTTTTACCCATGATATTCTTAGCATTTCCATAACATTTCATCACCTGTGTGGCAACTGGGACTTAGACTTCTAGTTCAGGGTGCAAAGAATAGGGTCACTGTCTTCTATCCAGGCATGTTGTAGGAGACGACTAAGGAAAGCTGGCAGATAAGCTGGCAACATGTCACCTGTGAAAAATTATCATTGTCACATCTTGTTTCAATTTCTTACTTTTGCCTACTATCAAATAATCCCCATGGATGATGAAGAGAAGCCAGCAGATATTGCACCTTTCTCTTTTTTGTAGCAGACTTCTAGATGAGAGGAAATGCTAGCTAGATGTCCCATTACTGCGGATGGGTCAGCAAATCTGAGAGAAGAATGATGAGATAATTGATCCAGAAGTGTATTGTGTGTCTCTGGCAGGACTTGGTAATTCCGGGATATTGACTCACTGGAATATCTCCCAGTGACTAAACATGCATCTATAAACTCGCTCTTACACATTAATGCCTTTTGAGACTTTACATGAGTCTGGGTGTCGTCTCAGTTACGCAACTAAGATGAATCTGCGCTTTTGTCAGAAAAAAGGATATAGACTGTAAAGAGGTAAATGCTCACAGCTAAAGAAATTATTTCATCATCATAACATTTCATTTCACATGCTGATATTTTCTTTGGTTTTTATTTATTAATATTCTTCTATGTGACGTGTCCTTTACAGAACATTGTCTTCACTGCCACTCTCTAAGACTTAGTTTTGTGCAAGCAGTCCTGTCTCTTTCAGTGTTGTATTCAAAAGGTCGACGATATCTTGTGTCCATCAGCATCTTGGGCGATATCTTTTTCTCTTTCCTGAAACTTTTCCCTCTATAATTTTTGTAGCCAGTTCTGTCTTTTTATATGCCAATCTTCCTCTAGTTCAGGTTTATGCAGATGTCTATTTTAGATCTTTTCTCTGCATAAAATATTATTAGTGCCATTCTATAGCATTTAATTTCAAATGCTCATAGTTTATGTTCCATATGTCATTAACATTCACATAACCATGTCACCATTGGGAAAATAGACTTCTTTAATAGTTCCAACTTTGTCATCGTGCTTACCCCTCGCATTATACATTATTCATCTATTTTTCATTTAATCTTTAGCAAGCCAAATAAAAAAAGCGCAAATTCTCCCTTGCACCCAAATTATTTTTTATAAATTTATGTAATTTTTGCGGGTGCTTGGAAAACTAATATTTTTTTAATGGAAATAAAGGATTTGTTGCTGAATGTAATGATGCAAGTTTTGTTAGTGTATATTTGATCTGTGAGAAAGTGGTGAAGATGAAAAATGGAGTACATCCTATTCATATACCATCTATGGATTCCATGAAAAAAATACTGCTAAATGCCTATTATATTTATAATGTTATTTCATAACCAAACTAACATGCTCATGATATTGTCTGTGAAAAAAGTAAATCAAGTAGATGTCACTAACTTTGTTGATCCATTCTTCTACTATGTCACCTAGTAGACTCAGAACGTCAATATATTAAATGCAGAATATATTGCGGCTAAATGCCTATGCCTATTCTTTCCTATATCGTTTCATAATAAAATGAACATGTTCATAATATCTTTTTTGAAAACAAATGTAACTCCCAAGAATCTCTCATCATTAGAATCACAATTTATAAGAATTTCACTAAAAATGGCTTCCATTTAATCTTGATATGTGTTGGTTGAAACTGATGACTAAAAATTAAAATACTGCTCTTATTTACTGGCTATTTTGCACACCAGTCTATATGAAAAAGTTCTTTTATTGCTAACCTCATCTCCACTTTTTTCTGGATTAAAAACCTAAATCTAATACTATTGTTTTAATTGCATGACTGCATAGCCACAGAGTTCAAGGTACATAGAGATTTAGTAGTGATTTTGCGCAGACAGTGGTTAAATATAATTCTTACCTTTCAATTTTTGGCTTCATACTTATGTTTATTTAGTGCATATTTTCTGTTGCTTGTTAATTTATATTTTTAACTGTGAAAACATATTTCTCTTCATTGCAGGTCAGCCTGACAACATCTCAGTTCTCCTTTATCATAACACTGAAAGATGTTTGTGATGTACTGAGTCACCCACCAGAGTATGCCCTCAAAGTGAAAGCAAGACTTGTTGAAAATAGAATGGTAGAGGAATGCCTTAAATGTCTTGGAAAGACAGATTCGTTCACCATAGTTTTCAGATGCGTATTTTTAGAGGTGCATTTTCCTAATTTGTTTTATTATGAGTCATTAAGTGTCGGCAGTTCACGAAGTCTATATTTGATCTATAAGTTGTCTTATAGAGAAACATATAAGATATGACCACTCTCTCCCATATTTAACATCTACATAGAAAACATAATGAGAAACATACCAGAGATGACCACTCTCTCCCATATTTAACATCTACACAGAAAACATAATGAGAAACATACCAGAGATGACCACTCTCTCCCAAATTTAACATCTACACAGAAAACATAATGAGAAACATACCAGAGATGACCACTCTCTCCCATATTTAACATCTACACAGAAAACATAATGAGAAATATACCAGAGATGACCACTCTCTCCCATATTTTACATCTACACAGAAAACATAATGAGAAACATACCAGAGATGACCACTCTCTCCCATATTTAACATCTACACAGAAAACATAATGAGAAACATATCTGAGATGACCACTTTCTCCCATATTTAACATCTACACAGAAAACATAATGAGAAACATATCTGAAATGACCACTTTTCTCTAATTTATTTTATTATGAGTCATTTTTCTATAGTTATGTTGATAGCAATTTCAAGATGGAAGCTACAAATGAGTGGTAGAACATGGTTGAATATTTAGAACACCTGTCTCACAATTCAAATATTCAAAATGAATGACATCCTCCAATTTATGGTTATCAGTTTTGATTTTTGTGTCATCTGCATATCTTCTTCTTCTATGTTTATTATCAAACTTCTGCAGATTAACAGAATAGATTACATAGAGTAGTAGTATAGAATGAGTTGTGTCATGGTTTACAGCTTAGCTGCAATACAAATCTTTCAAACATTTTCTTCATAACAAATTTTCTCTTGTCAAATTTTTCATTGGATATCATTTACTATCTCCAGCAAAAGCAATACCTGCCACCAGATGTTGTACCTGTGAGCTCTGACTTCTCAATAGAACAAGTAGAAAATGATGAAAGACACACTACAGAAAGTCTTATTGCAGAAGCAGCTGCTGATGCCGAAATGAGTACACATGATGAAAGTGAGGCTTGGTCAGGAAGTCGACCTGGGAAAAGACGTCATCAGGGAACACACTGGGTCAAGGGTGTAGAAATTGGAAATGAATTTGCCACACTGTTGACATTTTCTTGTAAAGGTGAATGTTTATATATTTATCTTCACAAAGTTCTGCATGCTGAAGATCTGCAGATTTCACTAATGACCTATCAGACCTACCACCCTGCAACAGTGTACTTTTACTAGATGATATGACTATATAGCCAGACTTTTCCTACAGTAAAAATCCCTCCAACATTCATATTTACATGTCTCATGTTGTATATCCTGTTTTCCCTCACTTTTTGCAATGAAACTCAAAGTCTCATTTGATCTCTCTTATAACTCGACATTGGTCCTACTAGAATTCAAACAGAAATCTATTGTCGCTGTTTTATTTGCACCAATGGCCCAACACATCAGACTTTGGCAGTGATAATTAATATGTCTAGTGTTTTCAATCATTTCCACTGATAGATGGAAATCTGTAACAATATCGCTAGTAGGCCAGCTGTACAATAAAACTGGTTCCTGTACTACATCTCGGTCACTAATCTTAAAGTTAACCACAGTGAAATATGCATGACATTTTTTCTGCTGTCTGCGTCACTTTCGACATAGCCAAAAACGTTTACACTCATTGGTTAAATGTGTTACTTGTAAACGTAAAAGACTTTGCTGACCAGCAATCCAGTGCATATTTATCTCTAGTTAACAAGAGTGTTTGCACATTTCAGAAAAAAATGAGTTGTTTTGGAAAATGTATACTGTTAAAAAAATAAAAAATGCAACTTTTTTTTAGTTACTTTTATAAAAGATATTTGCTGATTGAACATCATTCAACCTAGCGACTGTGTCCACCTGGTCATTTTCTCATGATTACCTGAATTTTACTCACCTCATTATTTGTGAGATCATGAAAGAAATCATAGTCAAAACATTTTGGGCAGTAACTCGTGGCAGGTTCATGAGAATCCTGTGAAACTTACTAAACACAAAACTCTCTGACCATATTATTAAATGCCTATAAAAGATTGACGGTTCTCGAATAAATTCAGTAGAAAATTCAAGACACAAATATGGCTCATCTCACTACAGAATAGGGATACATCCTCATTGGAGGCTTACAGACTGGACAATCACAAAGTGTAGTGGCCAGACAATTTAATGTGGTTAGAAGCACCATTAGTCGCCTTTGGAAGCGATTTTAACAAACTGGCTCAGTGGCAGACCAGCTGCACAGTGAAAGACCCAGAGTCACAACTCCTGCGGAAGACCGCTTTATACGGTTGCGTCACCTCAGGAATTGATCTGCGCTCTCCACAGTCCAGTTAATGCCTGCAGCTTGTCGCATTTCAGATCAGACAGAAACCAGCTGCACGGCGCTGATCTTTGGAGTAGAAGACCCTACAGATGTTCTGTTCTTATGGACCGGCATCGCCAGAACTGACTGCAGTGTGCAAACCAGCATCATCAATGGATCGTTGGAAATGACTGGAGATGAGTTTGGTTTAGCTAAAGTCTGAAAGTTTCTTCATGCCAAGGTTGAAACATTAATTCCGTAAAATAAAGTTTCTGTATACGTTTCAAATAATGTTGCATTTCTTTTTCTTAACAGTACATTTAAAAACATGATGTGGCACTGAAATTTTCAAAGTATTATAATGGATTGTTACTTTATCTGAAATCATTACAAGCTCCAGATTTGTGTCAAAACTCAGAGTCATATTTCTTGTAATTATATTATGTAAAACAAATAAGCCTCCTGTAAAGAATTGTTGAAGAAATTATAAGAAATTTCTCCCAAATGTTGCAAATCACTATAATAAATGTGTTCAGCAATTTTAAAATTGTACCCTGGATGGAATATGTTTATTATTTCTATTACTAAAGCAGCCATATCATCACATATAATTAATTTGACAATCACTGAAATTAGTCATGAAGGATCTTTTTATTTACATTTTACCCCTCTGTTCCTTGGAACTGCAGGGTTAAAGAGCTTTTTTGGTCTTTTTGTGTGTTTCATATGTTTGTTTCTGTGTCTTCTTTTATTTTTGTAATATATCTTCTACATGGGCTGCCTCTGATGTTTGTTTATATTTATTTTGTCTTTGTAGCATTGCTTTTTTGAGAAATGTTATCAAATAGTATCAGAACACATGTGCTAGGGATCACATCTTCAACATGAGAAAAAGGAAATATAGAGAGTTCAATGCAGACATTTACACCTGTTTCATAGGCTACTCAAAGGCCTTTGACTGTAACACACCATAAATTATGGAACATATTGGAATTCATTGGCATACTGCACCATCTCATGTCATTCATTAAAATGCTTTGTCATGAGCAACTGGCACCTTTCTTCCTCGAGTGAGAAACATCTGACTGGTTTGAGGTAAAAAAAAGTTCAACAAGGATACATCGTCTCAACACATCTGTTCAACATATATACAAAAAATATCATGTGAAATGTAAGAGAATACCCACATTATCAACAGCTTAATATCAGAGCCAGTGAGATTTTAGAATTTAAGTATGCAGATGATACCAGCCTAATATCAAGAAGCATCTCATATCTAGAACACATGATTATGTTAAACATCATAACAGGCACAAAATCTTTCCATCAATGGAAAAAAAATAAAAAAAATAATGCATATCAACAGACATGAACTTATACCTACAATAGTAATTGAGAGAGCAATTAGAAATGTCAGCAACTTTGAATATCTTGGGTCAGTCTTTGACACCACAGTAGATTGCTCAGCAGAGATCAGAAAGAGATTAGCAATGGCCCTACAAAATACATCACAGGTGAAAAATCTATGACAAGTGACAAACAAAAAAACAAAGTTATAACTATTAAGAAGCTATATTTTTCCATTTTTTTTTCCTACGAGTGATAATACTTAGTACTATTTCACAAATTCCACAATATACTCAGCACACACAAGGGTCATCTCCAGAGAGCTCTTCTACCCTTAGCACTGAAAGGCAATAACGGGTTTAGCGAATAGATAGAAATAGATCGATTTTTCCAATGGCAACATATGATTGTGAGACATGGGCAATGACATCTACAATGGAAAAGAAAATGTTGGAATTTTAAAGAAAATGTTATAGAATTTATACATTATAAAATGTTACACAATTTCTAAGAATTTCATGGACAGAATGACAAACCGATGTGGAATGACAAACATATTTTTGACATATATTTTAAAAAAAATTATGGTTTAGAAATATTAATCATGGAAAGAAAGGTTCCAGGTAAAAGAACAAGAGGCAGACCAAGACAACGATGGACACAGAATATCCAAGGCCTTCTGAACAAGACACTGTGGAGGTTGGACAGTTTGCACAGAACCAAGTCGAAATGAGGATAACGTTTTGCAATGCACAAGTCATGTAGATAGATAATAAGATATCTAATGGTAGGCAGATCTCCCTGGCATAATAGTTCAGTTGTTCACTTTCTATTCAAGAGATCATGAGTTCAAATCTGACTCGAGTTTTGTTTATAAAGTGGTTTTTTTCCTTCCGTGATCCTTGAGGATTATTGCTTGAAGCTACAAAGTATAGGCTAAAGTATATACAAAGTATAGAAGGGAAAGATCAAGAGAGAAGATGCTTGACAACCTCGTCATTGTGACATGGAAGAATATTGATATCATAAATGATTGACAGCACATGAGATAGAAAGCTGTGGAAAGACATGAATTTTCTTCGCCACATGGTATGGAGCATAAGAAGAAGAGAATTCAACGCAAACCTGTCATTTCTGTCATGATGGGTTTTCTTTAATTTAATTCTGTTAGTGTCCATGTTTGGCATTGAAGCGCAATGATGAAATGAGGATAATTTTGTAAATAATGTTATTTTTGTTTACATGATCACAATTTTGTTTTGGAATATAGTGAACATCTTCACTAGGACCTGGTGTGTTATGTTGCATATATCTCTGATGTTTTCCCTTGTGCTATAATGCTTTCTAGATAAGTGAACTCTTTCACTTATTTAAGTTGCAAATAAAGAAAATATTTTCTTTCTTCTTTAGTGATTGTCATTACCTCGGTTATTTTTTCAATGTTTACCTTCATGTTAAAGTCGTTGCATGTTGTTGTAATTGCTCTTCTGATGTTGATATTTTACTTAATCATCAAAAGGAAGTTTGTCTACTAGGTTGTTTAGGTTTTCGCCTTCATTAGTGTTGGCTATTTTTACATATATATATATTGATGTATGTGATATCTAACAAGGAAGATAGAACGCATTCTTGGTGTATTCAAAAGTCTGGACATTCAAAAGTCATTGAATTTATTAAGCTTAGTCTTAAACATTTGGCCCAGTAATAGGAATTTTGTTACTGGAAATTTGAGTCTATAATTTTATTAAGCTTAGTTTTAATTAACCTTTAGGACCCTATGGTCGCAAGATTGCGCCTTGCGTGTGCATCCCACCTTGCATGTGGTCGCAATCAAGTGCCATACGATATCGCTCCATTCCCGAGTACGGAACTTCACGATGTTAAAGCTTATATGACATAGAATTCCCGCTACACGGAGCTAGGAATATGTCACAGTTTAAAGGTCACATTCCTTTACACATTGCGATTGTAAGAGAGAGAAAACCGGTTGAATTTGTCAACGCATTTCTAGAGCGACTTTAGCCATTTTCGGCCGTATTTTACTATCACATTGAGTACCGCGTGGCATGGGTAAGTGATCGTGACTACATGTTCTAATTGTTGTTTTTTGTGTTTAATATGTTGTTATTTGATAAGAATGTGTGTGTATTCATTCAAAAACACAAAAATAATATGTATCAGGGGTGCCACGTGTGTGCAATAATTACGTTGTGTGTCGGGCTAGACCTAGTGTTGACCAGATGGGCGTTATATGCAATTTCTTCACGATTTATTAGTTTTTTTAGTCCATATTATATTAGTTTGGATATAAAACAATATATATACATTAAGTATAGGTATTTATGAGGATTTTATCAATGTTGCCACACATTGCTCATGTATTAGGGTCGTCACGAAGATATATTTGCGATTTTGAAAATTGCGTTTTTCGCCCGAATTTTCAACTTCACAACTTGCTCACAACTGTCATATCACACATACAACAACAAAAACACGATTATTTGCACTCCTTTATATAGATGTGCAAAAAATATTTTGATATCTTTTAAAACAAAAAAGTTATGACATTTTCAAACATCCACCGTCAATAACGCAAATTTTCCAAAAAATAAGTCAGGCCCCAGGGGATGTTTCTTAATTTTTAAGTCGGAGCCCCTAAAGGTTAAACATTTGGACCAGTAATAAGAATTTTGATACTGATAGCTATTGTACACTAAAAGAAAAGAAATGTTTATCTTAGAGTTGTGTTTAAATTTTCCAACAGTTTGACATCTTCCTTAATAGTAAGTGAATATTTGTGGAACATTCTATATATTTGTGCTATTGACTAACATTAGATTGTTATCCACTCAGATTCAGAGAAACTGAACAAATTGAGACTCATGCTTTGTGAATGCTTGCAATCCTACAAAGGACAACTAGACAGCACAAAGATAGAAGCACTTAAAAAGGTTGCTGTGAAAGTGGACAAAAAATTGTCAAAAAGGCATTATTCAGATGTTTGCCTTGATATTCAGTACTGTTCTTTTGCTGAGATGGAGAAGTACCCAGCTAGTATGGCAGGAATGGTGAATACTTTAGACAACTTCATGGATCAATGTGTCGGCTGGACTGAGAGAAGCAAACATGGCACTGAATGTGAGGTTGAAGCTTGTATCATGAGATGTTCACCTGGAATTCATAAAGATGAAAAGACATCTGTCAAGGACTCACTGAAGCAAATATTTTCAAGTGAGTAAAATGTGAACTTTTGCCATTGTCAAACATTGCTTTAGCAAAATAATGTGTTAAAATTATTGTGTTGCTTTAGCAAAATAAAATGTTAAAATGATGCAACAGAAGTCAAGTTACAAAAAATGTTTGAATACAATAGGAGGCTAATCAAAAACTCAATGTTACCAAAGAGCTTGTCTTGTATGTCATATTTCTCATATTCTTCTTCTGTATTCGTTCTCAAACTCCTGCAGATTATCAGGATGTAGTCCGGAGAACGGAATGTATTGTGCCATGGTTTACAGCATTTCTGCGATATCTGCGCCTTTCGGCCTGACACATCTGACTTCAGCATGGCTTTGGGTCACTGACCCTATATGGGATGGGACAGCCAACTCCATCCCATAACCCCCATAGCCGCCTTTTACGACATGTGTGGAAGGTAAACAGTGTTGCTATTCTTTGCTCCCCTTTCGGGCCTCGGCAACACACGGGCGATATTTCTCATATGTTCTCTCTGTTCATCGTGTATAAAGGTAGTAAAGCTTGTAAAGTCTCATGAGCTCTTTTGTATTTTTAAACACAGAGGGTAGTTTCACTGCCACCTGATATATATGTAGTAAAAGGAAACTAAGGAGGATTGGATATGAAGTTGTCAACCTACTCTGTACAGTTGTTTTTGTCCAAAAATGTCATCCTAAATTTGGATGTATCGTGTTGAAAGGCAGATATTGCAGTCAAGCTGTAAACTATGATGCAGCTATTCAATTCTTTGGAATAAATCTTGCTAACTGGCAGTTGACATGAGAAAATAACACAATTGAAGTATAGGGGAAATACAGTAGTCAATAACCATAATTTGAGTAACCATCCAGCATTCTATGAGTAATAGGGCCAGTATCACTCCTGCAACATTTATTTTCACAGATTTGTTCTGGTACCCATTCCTTGTCTAAAAAGTTCTTGCTCAATTAGATACTGATCCTGTGCCACCATTATTAGGTAGCTATTGTACTCACTACTGTGCTACCTCTCCTCAGGAACAGAGTTATGTAAAATGACTCTATAAATGAGTACATAAGAAACTTATGCAAATATATAATATGAAAATTGCGTATGGTACATCACTTGTTGAAAGGAACAATTATTCTGTCATATTGATGCCCTTAGAAATAAAAAAGTATAATTTATATCCTATTATCTCTCAGATCTCTTAGATTACAATGCATCTGGTGCTGCACCAACTGTTGCATACCATCCTTCAAAGGAAGCTCAAGGAGAAATTGCTGAAACAAATGTTGACGGTGACCATGACAGCTTTGTTGTGCTAGAACCTTCAGGACCACGATATTTCTACAATCTTCGAGTCACACTTCAGTCTTTCAAGGAAGGTGCTTGATGATTTTGTTTACAATTTTATAACAATTGTATTAGTTTATTGTAGGTTGTGAAAACTTTTAACATATAAATTCAATAAGAAATTGCATCTTAATTAATCTTTGTTACACTTCGTGGATGTACTGTATAATATATCCCAGTCATTAGAGATGAGGAAGACAGTTCTTCAGTTATATAACACCAATCCTAGCATATGGATGCGGGTCTTGAACAATAAATAAATAGGATAGTGAAACATTAAGACAACAGAGACGGTTCTGTAGAAGAATGCTGAGAGTATTAAGGACAATTATAAAAGCTAACGAGGAGGTGCTAAAAGAGTCAACTCATGGTCACTTAATATCAGAAAGACAATTTTTATCTTTTTGACAAGTAATGAGACAAGAAGTTCAGGAGAGCTTAGTTACAATAGGCAAGATTGATGTCAAGAGAGATCAAGGACATCAGCGTGAGAAAAATTAAATACTTAATAGTGACCTATAACCATGAAGGTCATATGGGTGCCACACTGGAGATATCAGCACAAAAGGCCCCCCAAACACCTCTATCATCAGCCATTCAGAGGAGTGTAGAAAAGTAATGCCCAGACCATTCCTTGATCAATCCAGAATTTTTCTTTGCCACATTTACCTTCAACCGTTAAATGTTACTGGCAAAATAATTTTAGAAAGTGAAAGTCTTCAACAGTGGAGATAGATCATCCCATGCCCAACCTGTCGAAAGGACCTTTGAAACCAACATAGGACTTATCATCTATCTTCGAATATATAAATGTTAAATGTATAAGGGAATCATCCTCAAACCCATGACCCTTCAAGGTCGTAGGGGTGTCAATCTGGACACATGAACACAAAAATTTCGTTATGCCTCTTTGCTATCAGTTTTTTTTGTTTGAGTGTGGAGAATTGTAATCCTGTCCAGTCTGTAATATTATTAATCTATACTTTCCTCTGACCTCTTCTTCTTCTTCTTCTTCTTTCTCTCAACTGTTCCATGCTAAATATTTTTGGAAAGAGAATCATTCCTCATCATGTGGACAAACCACACAAGTTTGTGAAGTTTCATCACTGCCATGAGATGTTGTTGTTGGCCTTCCAGAGTATTTATTTTGCTTCTCGTGTATATGGTGGTTTTGTGTTCTGTATAATGGATATGTAATATTTTTCTGTAGTATTTCTTTTGAAAAGCCTGTATTCTTCTCTCCATTTCTGTTGCAATTGTTCAATTTTCACATCTGGGCAAAAAAAAAAGGTATTATTAGAAATTTATATCGGTTTATTTTCACTGCTGTACTTATTCTGCTCTTCCATATGGTATTCAATCTGGACATTGCAGTTACATGTCTATTTCAAGTCTAGTCTTTATTTCTTTTGTAGTACTTCAATCGCTGTTCATATAAGATATTAAGTATTTAAAGGTATCAATTTTTCTTGTTTCTGTTCATTCACCCAGATGTTAACAGGATCCATGTTGTCATCCCTGTTTTCCATTATTTTGCTTTTCTCTATGTTTATTTCCATACCATAAGTTTTGCAAGTTTCTTCATTTAGAAGTAATTTCTTGAAATTATTTCTCACCTCCATCCATAAGATCAATGTCATCTGAAAATCAAACATAGGGTGGTCACCGTTTGAGATTGTTGCTTCATGGTTCTGTAGTGTCTCTTGCAAGATGTATTCCAAGAAAATATTGAATAACACTAGTGATAATATGCATCCTTGTCGAACTCCTGCAGTTTTTTAAAAAAAGGTTCCGATATTTACCATTAATTAGAACAGCACTAGTTGCTACTTTGCTTCAGTGATTTCTATTATATTTATGTGAAAATTAAAATTTCTCATAATATTCCATAATTCTTCTTGCCATACTCGATCAAATGCCTTAGTGAAATGGATAAAGTTGTGATAGATTTCATGCTGATGTAGTAGGTGTTTCTCAATGATTATACTATTGTTGATTATTTGTTCTATAGAACTTCTGTTTTTACGAAAACTGCTTGTTCTTCAGCTAATATTTCTTCTGATATTTTTTCAGTCTGTTTAACAATATCCTTAACATCACTTTGCTTGAATGAGTTATAAGACTAATAGGTATATAATTTGTGTATATTATTTACATTTTGGCACCCTTTATTTAGTAGTGTTATAAACAGCGAATGTTTCCATTCTGTAGGCCACTTTTTATATAAGGGCATACATGTAACTGACATTTTTTTTAATTGATGTGACAAATGGCTATTATGTCCAGTGATGGACAAACGGACAATATTTTCATCATCATAAAAGTCATAACCATTAGGGTCATAGGAGTACTGCAGCAAATACATTAACATATAGAGTCCTCCAACAATTTCTGTTTTCCGTGATCTAGAAGAGTGAAAGAGTCATGTCCTGTCCGTTCTTTATGTTAGCATTCCATGATTTTCTTTGTCTTTCTCTGCTCCTTCCACTTTTAACAGGTCCCCCTACAAGTTCATTTTTGATATGGAAGTCATGTACATGTCCAAAGAGTTCAAACTTTCATTATTTTACTATTTAAAGTATTGGTTCTTGTTGACTTCTATTTAATGTCTTACGTACACATTTGCCTTGTGTGCTACACAGAAAATGATTATTTATCTATGCAGAGGCACAATAATGTCCAACTAATTAGTTATATATAGTTTATCAAAACGTACATTATATTTTTTAATTTGTGCAAAGTATGAAATATTTAATAATAAAAATACATTTTTTTTAAATAATGAGATACATTTTTTTCTTGCTCTTTTTAAAGTGCTTTAGTATTGTGCTCTCTTTTCTCATGTTTTCATATGAATAGCATTAGTTGACTTATTTTCAGATAATGATGTGGCTGATAGTTTTAGCAGTCTTGCTCTTAGCCAGTACCCAGAGACTACAAATACCATGTTTGAGAATCTATTCAAACTGCAAGTCAGTTGTGATGAAGCTGAACGTCTTATACAGGTCAGTATTATCAGCTCATTTCAAATAAATCTTTATGACTTTGCTGACCAACAATTTGGAGCATAAATGCCTCCCATTGCCTATTTGGTGTTTGTAAATTTTAGAAAATAATTAGTGTTAGCTTTGAAAATTTGTTTAGAGAAAAGAGGGAAAAAAATGTTCCTTGAAAAATTCATTATCACAATGAATGGTTACTTTCTCTGAAATAACATTGATCTCTCAAATATGTTTTAAATGGAACTCAGAAGTAGAAGAAAAAGTTTTAAATCAGAATCATATTCTCGATAATGTTGATCTTCGTTGTCTATTATTTTGAATAAGCTTTCCTGTACACAAAAAAAAAATTTAGAATTTAAAAATGAGATAAATGCTGCTAATCACTATATTCTATGGGTGCAGCCATTTATTAGATATTATTAGTAATATTGTTTTGTAACAGTGATAATATTCACAATATTCTAATGAATTTGATAATTGTTCAAGTTTTTACTAAAGAGTACAGTCAGAAAAGTGTTAAAGTGTCGATTCATGTAATTTATCCTATTTTTCCCCTTAATTTCATGGGTGTTATTTTATACAATTTGTACATATAGTTCTACCAGGAGCAACGACTAAACAGCTTTCACATGAAGTGCCTATGCAAAATTATAGGAGCTGGGTGGCAGAAGAAAGGACCTACACGGATATACAGGAAAAAAACAGGCAATACCACATTATTTCTATGCTCAGTCTGTGCAGACTCTGATGGCTGGAACACGCTAGGTGGATGGAAAATGGCAGAATACTGAATGATCTACTTTATGGAGAAGTATATCCTGGAAAAGATCTTAAGATCAATGTCTACTTCAGTATAAAGGTGTATACAAACATGATATGCATGATACAAGCGGTGATACGAAATCAGGGAACAAGATGCCATGGATCATGTATGGAGGGGAAATATCAAGAAAGATATAAAGACAAAGCGGAAAGTGATAGCAAATAGTTCAAAGGCTGCACATCTAAGAAGACACACAACAGCGCACAGTGGTACTAACTGGCCTGTGATTCCTTTTACATATTGTGGAAGACTCTTTGGCTCAGATTGGTCTTGTGAGTCACATCCATCATCGCCATTGATTGTAGATTATATTTCTTATAGCATGACAATAATACTATTGTCTTTAAAGACAGAAAGGTGACTACTACTACCACATGTAGTTTATTTTATTGTGGGTGTTATTCACAAGTTCACAGTAACACTAATCAGGTAATCTCCCTTATAAATTCATGTAAATTGCATAACTAAGAATGTGATGTATTTTGAAACAATAGAAGTATATGAGAAACTTAAGGGTGTTTTGACACAATTTATTGTGTACACTGAAATATATGTTAGAAATGTTAAAATTTTTTCAGGACAATAGCAGAGGATTAAAGTAACTTGAGTTGTTAGAACTACGAAGAATGATTGAGAGTACAATGAAATAAAAAATGCAAGCAAAGCACTAACTTCTATAAAATAGAACAGAGAGAAAATAGAGAGAGAATGGAAATAGTTTTAAACTTGAAGTATACCGGTAATTAATAATGAAATAGAGAAAATGACAACACACAAATTTATAACAATTTCAGAATGAAGCTATTACAGATTTGAATTTATCTAGGGTATATATTTATATATAATATATTTGGACTTAGGTCTAGTATTACCAATATACCAGGTAAAAACCCAGCCACATGCAGCCACAATTCAGAGCATAATGACAGCATACTGAATGTAACATATTGCCTAGATAATCACTACAACTAAAAATGGGCTGGGCTGGTCCTACGACTTAAATATAATATACCGCTATTTTTAATATGTATATTAATATATGTTGATGCCCGTGTGTTGCCAGGGTATGAAAGGAAGCAAAGAATGGCAACACAGTTTACCTTCCATGTATGTCGCAAGATGCGGCTAAGAAAGTTATGAGGGTAGAGTTGACTAGCATCCCATATCCAGTCAAAGTGACTGGGAAGCCATACAGAAACTAGATGTGTCAGGCTGAAAGGCACAGATATCACAGCAAAGCTGCAAACCATGACACAATGCATTCTGTTCTCTTGACTACATGCATCCAAATAATCTACAGGAGTTTGAGAGAACGTAGAAGAGGAACAATATGTATTCGGTTTAAATTAAATTATAAACACTTATCCTCATTTTTAGGTTGATAATTGTAGTATCCTACGTCATTCAACAATGCTGTGAAACATATGAGCTCGTCAAACAAAACTACATAATCAGGTGGACTACACACATTATTACAGTGATATCAAGAACAGTACAATCAAGAATGCTGCAATTACTTAATCTTCATCTTTTTAACACATGGAACATATGATTTTGTAGTTGGATAGATTTATAGCCACTGTGTGCGTTCCTTGTAAATGTTAATCCATCAATCTTATTTCTTATGCCAGAAGACCTTTTCTCTATGCCAGTTTTCACAGAATGCATAACTTCACCTCCCTGTTCACCAAAGAAGTCCAAATCAAAACTATTTAGTCTGTGTACAATTATGTTTTAATATATGTTGCTTTTTAATTATTTGTTCTGAGAAGTAAAGTCTGTTATTATTGCTGACTCAATATCTTTTAACAGTTTCACTATGAATTGGTCTATCATGTGAAATTAAATTGTGAACTTTGTCAAAAGCTGAATTTTAGGGGCTGAATTGCAAAGAATGTAAAAAAAAATTTGATTTCTAAAATTTCACATCACAACTGGTTTCTTATTAGAGATCAACCATTTTGCACATTTCCTATAGAGATAAATGTGCATGTAATAAATAAAGTAATAACAATAATTAAACTCATAACTGTTCAGGGTTGTAGGAGTGCAGCATGGAGACATTTGATGCTGAAGGATTTTCAAACATGACTGTACTTTACTTTCCTGATGAGTTTGAAACCTTCACACCCTGTCGAGCCTTGATATTATCCAGCCATATCTTCTGGTCACCTCGTCTTCTTCAACTCTCCACTGTGCTTTGAAAAACATCTTCTGTCATCAAGGAATGTCTTATCATGTCCATGCCACTGGAGTTTATGGAGAAATAAAGTCAAGAGGGTTGAAAGTCTATACAAATCACTACTATCAATAGTAAAACAACTGGAACTTGCATGGTTTCGACAGGTAAGCTGACATAATTACCTGTCAGATACGATCTTAAGATTTCTTACCTATAATTGAAGGTGGAAGAATCAGAGAATAAAAAAAAAAATTATGAACAGAAAACATTCGAGTCTGGGCCTGTCATGATGTTTTCGCACTCATAAGCATTGCTGAAGATGGAAATCACTGAAGGATGTGTTGATTCATCCAGTGTAGTAATCTTATGACCCTGTTTGGAGGATGTGTTGATACATCCAGTTTAGTAACCATATGACCAAGTGTGGAGGATGTGTTGATACATCCAGTTTAGTAACCATATGACCAAGTGTGGAGGATGTGTTGATACATCCAGTTTAGTAACCATATGACCAAATGTGGAGGATGTGTTGATACATCCAGTGCAGTAATCTTATGACCCTGATGGGTTAAGATTTATGGATGAACAGTTTCAGACTAAATTTCAGAAAAATCATGAAAAAAAATTATATCCCAGGCATAATAATAAAAATATAACTGTATGAAAATGACAACTTTCACAGGACTTCCTATCAAGTCAGCGTTACTTGCTAGAAACTCGTTCAGAGGAAGGCAACCGAGTCCTGAAGTCCATCCAGAGTGTTCACATTGTTGTTCATGAGACTGTTGCTGACCTTGACTTTGTGTGCATTCCCTCTGAGACTACATTAGAGAATTTAACGACTGCAGATCCACTTTCCACAGTAAATTGTTTCATTGAGGTCAGTTTAACCAATTAATAAATACAGTTTTTGTTAACATTTTTTGGTTTGTATGTTTGTATTTATAAATTTTGTTATATACATTTCAGCTTAAGGACGGTAGTAGCTTGTTGTAGTTACATCATTCATATGCAACACTTTCTGTTGTGCCTGTATAGCCTTTTGCATCCTTCAGATAGTCATTTAGCAATAGGAAGAAGCAATCCATTGAATATTTTCTCAGAAATTGTGACTATTCAAGTTTCTCTTTTTTCTTTCATATCTTTAAACATATTGTTTCTGAACAATGCTGCTGCTGCATGCAGGTTCTGCCTCCAGACATCCCGAGTTTTTGCCATGTTTTCCCAGTTTTTAGATTCTATGTAGAAGCCTTTCATTGAGGATTTACAGATGTTTTTATATCTCAGAATTTGTCTACTACAGGCTTGATGGCCTTCAGCAAGTACTTGTTTTGTGATGTCTGATTCATTCATTAAGTTCCGTCTCCACAACAATAGCACCAACCATTATGGTAAATTCAAAGCCTAGTCAATGAATGGATGAGGTTAACTGATAGAAGGGTCAAAGAATCAGTTCCACAAATGTTTCTAGCAGCTGTATGCACGCTGGCAAAAGTGTGTAAGTTGTCAAAGGGAACTACTTTGATGAAAATATAGTGTAGATAATTCTATAGGTACATCTTTTCAATGTATCTACTAATTTCAGGAACTATTTGAAGCGACCTCATACAGCATTTTTTATTACAAAAATAAACACCAAAATAAATATTACTGGAGGTCAGCATCAAAGCAAGTCAAATGAACATAAACAAGAGATAACGATATTAAAAAGTAAAACAACATTATATGTGTGTGCTTGAATAAGTGTACTCATAAGCTAAAACACATACCACAGCTTTCTCAAAATTTATGAGCAATGCTGTTAGTATTTTAGTTTTGTAGTTGCTGATAACAGTAAAATTAGATTCTCACTAAAGCCGAAGACAGATGTTTCGGGTCATTGTCGCAAATAAAACAGCGACACAACACATTACCATTCTCTGGACTACATCCTGCTAGAAATCTAGTAGGACCATAGTCCTGCTACAAGAGAGATCAAGAGAGATACAAGCAGAAGTTTGAGAAAGAACGCTGAAAAAGAAGAAGATATTCTCACTGTTACTTAACATATCTATATTGGGTGCCACCTGGAGTAAGAAGAAGAGGGAGACCTAGAGAAACTCTATGAAGAACCATTAATAGAGAAGTCTTGTCAATGAACCTAAACAACATGCAACAATTGAAAGACCTAGCAACACAAAGACAGAAATGGAAAGCTATGGTTATTGCCCTATGTGCCGCCTATGGCCCTGGAGGAACATAACATAACTTAACATATACATTTTAAAATTAAAATAAGTTAAAAATAAATATCAGGTAATTTTAGATTATTTGTTTATTTTTAAAAGCTTAGGTGGTGCATTAGTTAGTGCACTGCCTAGTTGAGCGTATTTATTTAGACCACTAATGGTTCCAAGATTCATCCAGCTTCAGGGAAATGGTATCAGAACAAATGTAATTCTGAGAAATAAAGATGTCCTGTATATAGTGACCACTTTGTCCTTTATTTTCTACTCTGTGATGGAGAGATACAGAGCACATCTTTGAATGGCAAAGGTTTATTTTTACCGCAGTCATTTGTTCATGTGAACTAATAGCAATCTATTGAACATAAATATTACCTAAAAATCACTGCAGCCAAAATGCTGGGTTGATGGCTATGTACTGAAATGAATATGCTACTAAATTTGCCTATACTGCATGACAAAGTATTTCCCAATATATTATTTTATGTTCGTTCTCAAACTCCTGCAGAATAGTAGGATGTAGTCTGGAGAACAGAATGTGTTGCATAGTGGTTTATAGCTTAGCTGTAATATCTATGTCTTTCAGCCTGACACATCCTAGATACAACTTTGGATACTAGTTTAATCAGTTAGGTTTTCTTTGCTTTTGCATCTGCAACTTTATTATTGAAGAGCACACACCTGTAATTGCATTCCTCAAAAAGTTCCTTCAAAAATCCACCTTGATCTCTGAATCCATTCTCATATGAGATTTTGCACCATGGATTCTGGGTCACTTTGATCAAATACTGAATGGGGCAGCCAACTCCACCCAAAAATCTCCTTAGTCACATCATACAACATGCATGGAAGGTAATCAGTGTTGCTATTCTTTTCTCCCCTTTTGTGTCCTGTCACGCAAAAGTGATCACAATGATATGAAAGAGGACTTCATTAATTAATGAAGCAAAGAGAAAATAATTGTATCTTTTGAATTATTGACATGTTACAAAACAATAAGTCATTTGGTTTCTATGTGTATATTACTTTAATGAAAATTACACTTTTAAATATTTAAATACAATGGCGTATATAGAATTCATATTTTGATAAGTGACATATTTGTTTTCTATTTAGAATGTCACAAGCAAGTTGCCACCTGGTAGCGATATTGACATACTTATGATTGGCAAGACAGGGCATGGCAAGAGCTCCACAGGGAATTCAATCTTAGGACAGAATAAATTTATTTCATCTGCAGGTGGAGATTCTGAGACTAGTCACAGTGGTGTGGGATGGTCTGAAATTGATGGTCGTATAATCAAAGTAGTGGACACTCCAGGTGTTTGTGACACTAACCTTGATACTGATGAGAAATCTATTGACCTTGCCATTAAGTCTATCAGTGAAGCAATTGCAAATTGTCCCGAGGGCTTTCATGCTTTACTTCTCATCATCCGCTTTGGAATACGCATGACAACTGAGGAAAAGAAAGCTATTGGTCTTTTAAAATGTGTTTTAGGAGAAGATATTGTCAGGTCTCACTGTATTTGTGTTATTACTCATGGTGATAACTTTGAGACAGAAATGACAGGGAAAAAAATCACATTTGAGAAGTGGTGCAGAGATCAAGGTGGATTCTTGAAGGAACTTTTTGAGGAATGCAGCTACAGGTGTGTGCTCTTCAATAACAAAGTTACAGATCCGAAAGCAAAGAAAACCCAACTGATTAAACTTGTATCCAAGGTGGATAGTTTAAAAGACAGTGGCACCCGCTACACTAATCATCTCTTTGAGTTCGCGCAACGGGAACGAATGCGGATAATATCTGAAGAAAAAGCACCACAAGTGAATGAGGAGATGATGCGAGATATTCAGCTCATCCTTGAGCACCTGAATAGCATGGTCAACAATACTAATGCAGCTGTGCAGTATAGGGAGGAGTTATCTAGACTCCAGGAGAGAGTTGACAACCTCGGCAATAAAGTTGCAGAGACAGAGAGTGGACAACTTGGTTGTCTTGTGGACACTATCTTTTCCTTAGCTGCAACAATACATTCAAAGATGGATGAGATTGCTGATCGCTCACAACCAGATAGCCCAAATATGTCAGGGAATACTAAAGAAGAAGAAGAAGCTAAAGTTGATTATAACAAACACTCAGTAGCATATAACGATGACCTAGTGACACACAAGGCTGAACTTCAGAAGTACTATGATGATGAAGTGTCTCCTAAACAGAGCATGATCACAGAAAAAGTGACACAACAAGTGAAGTCTGAGGTTGAAAAAGATAAACAATGTTTTCCTGGAAGCTCAATTGTTATATTATCTGATGGAAAGTCTGTGACTTTGGAGGAGCTCCAAGTTGGGGATAAAGTCCTTGTCAGGGATAATGCAGGAGATCTCAACTTTGATACAGTCTACATGTTTGGTCATAGAGAGTTTAAAAGTTGCAATGAATTTATAGCCATGACAACTGCTTCACACACTGTGTATGTTTCTGCTGAACATTATGTCTATTGTATAAAGCATGGCAAGGAGGTTTGTGTGGCTGCTAAAGATGTCCAGGTTGGAGATTCTCTACTGATGGTCACAAGCAACGGTTTGATACCTTCATCAGTGGAAGCTGTCTCAATTGAAAACAAACGAGGCCTGTTTGCTCCATTTACTAATACTGGTAATATCATCGTTGATGGAGCACTGATGTCATGCTACATTGATGTCTTGTCACCAACATCCTGTCATAAACTACTGTGGCCAGTCCGACAGCTGTATCATATCTCACCTCGTGCACTGTCTTATATCAGTGGATCATCATTACAGCACCCTATCCCTCGCTGGACAAAAGCTGTAATGAAGCTTATGTAAGATAATTTAAAATGTCTCAAGTGCTTTTCTGATTTTTGTAAAACATTACTTTCAGTTTTGTTCAATAAAAATGGGATTTTAAATTGATTCATTTTTATAATTTTGTCTATTCCAAGTATGAGACATTGGCTTAATATGTGATTGTGTTTAATATTTTATGTTTAACATTGAAATTATTTTTTGTTTCTGTATTGACATTAGCTTTAGTACTACTGTTAGATAGTGTCATATTTTTGTGCAAAAGGGTTTCTCTCAAATTGTTAATTATAGGAAATCTGAGCAGTACTTTATACATAAGGAGGAATATCCAAGCACAAAACAGGATAATTTTATAAAATCGAATAAACTTTTCAGTCACATGTTCTTTATAAAACAAGATGCATGTAAGGTTAAAAAATTAAATGGAATGTTGTGAAATGTCATCTTATCAAAATTAACTATATTAGATTTGATTGTAAGCCTATTCAAGCTAAAATATAAACTATGCTCTGTAGGTCTAGTAAAGTATGAATACTGATTCCAAGCTACAATCATTGGTCAACTGATGTCTTTGCCCCATACTCTTAGATAGTTTGAGGTGTTTTAGACAACAGCATGTAGTTCTTTGTTTTCTTCTTCTTCTTCTTTCGTTCACTTGAAACATGTCTATATCTGTAATTCTGTCTCCTTAATAAAACTCACTGTCTTTTGTAGTTCATACAGTGTCCCATAGAGTTTTGATTCCAGTGTTGTTTCCTCTGGCCAATATGTCTGCCTCAGCGTTTCATGCTCAGAACACTCTTGAAGTATATGTTTGGCACTCTGTGCTGCCTGTACACATGTACACATGGCCGTGTTGCCAATCTTGAACTTTGTATACATGTGACTGCGGAGTCGGTTGTGTCCTGTTCTGAGACGTAGAATTATAACTTGTTCTGATCTGTTCATATTGTGATAGTCATCTTGTGTTGGTGTTTGTGGCTTTCTTATTGACTTTATCATCTGTTTTTTCTGATGGTAGGTGATTGGTATATCTGGTTGGTCTTCGGCAGCACCTTCCTTAGCCAGTTGGTCTGCTTTTTCATTTCCTGGTATTCCACAGTGAGAGGGTATCCACTGCATGGTTACCCTATACTGGTAAGACAATTCGCTAAGTAGTTTTTTTAAGTCTGTTAGTTTTCCAGACTGGAGAGCTTGAAGCACTGACCTTGCATCTGTCAGGAATACCACAGGCTGTAGGTCAGAGTTGGAGTTAAGCAGTTTTTTAGCTGCCACACTAATTGCCTGGATTTCTGCATCATAATTATTGCAGAATTTTCCTGTCGGTGTTCTGATTGTATCTCTAGGCTTGTGTGGATATTCTATATATACACCTGCACCTCCATTCCTCACAGCATTCTGTGCTGACCCATCTGTGTACACTCTGACCCATATATCTTGTGGATATTCCTCATCCAGGAAAATGAGGGTGATTGTCATTCGCTGCACACTGTTCTGTTCGTCCTCGCTTAGTATTCCTTTCACATGGGTCTGAATGTATATTGGCATTCCATGGCTTTCACTCCACGGGGTTTGCTCTGGTACAGACCTTAAGGGGCTGCCAACTTCAGGTAGGTCTATAAGTTGTCTACGGAGTCGTTTAGCTTGATGGATAAAGCTGCTCCTTTTCAGTCGTCCCATTGCTAGATTTTGGAATCTTTCCTTCATTGGATGACTTGGCATACACTGAAACTTTTCTGCTTGAATTAGTACTTTTGTGTCTCTGCGTTCGCCAAGTGTTTGCATTCTTCCCATTTTCTGCATCTCTGCTATGGGTGTTGATTTCATTGCTCCCAACATTATTCTAAGTGCCTGGTTTTGCACTTTATCTAGATCTTGTAATGTGGTGTTTGATGCAGGACACCACGCAGCTGAACCGTATTCCAGGTGTGGTCTTATGCCTTGCTGGTAAACTTTACTGAGTATATTTCCACTGGCTCCCCATGTGGTTCCACTTAGTTTTCTCAGGATAGCTAGCTTCCTCCTGGCTTTTGTTGTTGCTTTGTTTATGTGCTGCTTCCATGTCAGCTTATCATCAAAAGTAACTCCGAGGTATGTGGGTTGTTTGTCTTCTTTCAAGAGCTCTCCATCTATCTTGATATGACCAGCTTTTTGTTTTGGTGAGAGGGTAAAGAGTGTAGTGCTGCACTTATCTGTGTTAATGCTGACGCACCATCTATTAGCCCATAAGGTTAGGGCATCGATAGCTCTTTGTATTTGTTTAGTGGCCACTGTTGCATGTTCTTCCGTGCACCAGATCACCAGGTCGTCAGCATACATTGCCACTTTGATCCCATGTGGTAGTTCAGCAACTAAGTCATTGATGTAAACCAAGAAAAGTGTGGGTGACAGGACTCCTCCCTGGGGGACTCCATGACGCAGTAGAACTTTCTTGCTCTTGCGACCATCTAATTGTACCCTGGCTCTTCTATTATGCAGGTATGTTTTTACCCATTTGTACATTCTTGAGCTAACCCTGCAATTTCGCAATTTCTTTAGGAGCCCTTCTTTCCAGACCTTATCAAATGCTTTCCTGAGGTCTATCCATGCTGCTAGTACCAGTTTCTTTTCTTGGAAGGCATCCTCAATCTCTTGGGAGAGGTATGTTGCCTGATCTTCAGTAGAGTAGCACTGTCTGAAACCTGCTTGCTGTGATACCAGAAGGTTTTCACTTTCAAGGTACCACTGCATCCTAAGATTGATAATGCGTTCCATTGTTTTACATAGACAGCTTGTGAGGCTGATGGGCCTGTAGTTGGAGACTGTGTTGCCATCTTTTCCTGATTTGAGGAGTGGTATCATTATTGCTTCTCTCCACGCCTGTGGTACATTACCTGTGGACCAGCTTGTGTTAAAGATGTTCTTTGTTTAATTTGTTGTGGATATTTAATACCAATGTTATTGCTATTCATTGTTGTATTTTAAAATTTATAAAATTTAGTTTTTTGTTACTTGTTGTTTCTGATATCAAGACTTATATACTTGTTCGTTATTTTTGTTTTCAAATTATTACATATGCTGTAGTTAAAAACACTACTTGTTTTTTAAAGTGTACTTAAATATACTTCTTCTTCTGCATTTAGGATTCTTTTTGTCTTGTTAGATCTTCAGACCAATCACCAGGGCAAAACTCCCAGGCTTCTCCAGGTCAGAGCTATTGCCCCAAAGTTTTTGCCTCAGTTCAGTCCTGTGTGGTCATGTCTTGCCTTGCAGTTCTTTGTAATCTGGACAGTCTAGGAGTATGTATTCAGGAGTATGTATGCCTGTTCTGCATGGACTTTATATGTGTGGGCCGCCCTTATCCAGTATAAGTAGCCCTGGAGTCTGCAGTGGCTGCCAGTTCAAAAAGATGATTGTCTGTTGTTTCTTTAAAGTTGCAGTCTAGTTTCTGATCAATATCCATATCTTTCTTCCTCTGTGATGTATAATGGTTGCATTGATTATTGTTTTGGCCTTACTGTACGCAGCAGTTAGCAGAATTGTTCCATTTTACCTACTGCTTTTGCCAGGGCATCAGCTCTCTTATTTCCAGTGATATCACAATGGGAGGATAGTCATTGAAGAGTGATGTTAGAGCTTTTTTTTAAAAAAAATTTTTTCCAGTTCTAGTCTAATGATCATCAGGTGCCATGCCAGCTGACGCAGGCGATCATGGATCTCCATAGTTCCATATTTTAGGAAGATTGTCGACTCTTTGCCATGTCAGGTTGTTAAAATATTTATTCACATTGTCACTCTGTCTCTATTGCCTACAATCTTGCCTGTTGCAACTATGTTCTCCAAAACTTCCCTGTCTCATAACGTGCCAAAAAATTAAGATTGTCTCTTCTTATATTTTTGATTAAGCTCTGTCTCACATTTGACTCTTTCAACACCTCCACATTATTTTTTCTGGCAGGCCATGGCATTCTCAGCATTCTTCTATAGAACCACATCTCTTCTTTCTTTCTTATTTTATCTTTATACCCTGTTGTGCCTTGCAGTGCCAGGGGTAGAAGAGTTCTCTGGAGATGGCTTTTTTGTGTGCTTTATATGTTTGTTTTTGTTGACTTCTTATGTCTGTAATCCATCATTTGCAAGGTCTGGCTTTGTATCCGTTGTATCTGTATTAATGCTTTTTGAGAGGCACTGAGTGTCTGATGGTAGATAGGAAGCATGTGAAAACCACTTAATCTGTTGTCTGCTGATGTAATCCAGGATTGATATTGTCTTTGTTAGTCTTCTGATGTTTTCATTTCTGATTTTATCTCTTATTGTTACTCTGAGGATTCTATGTAAACAAGTCATTTCGATCTGTAACAAGTTCCTTTGCTGCTTCTTATTTCCACTGTCTTTGTTTGTTCATTGTCCAATACTCACATCCATATGTTAGTATAGAAGTTATGTAGCACTGCAGTACTCTCTTCCTCACCTCTAATGACAAGGACATATTACATAATACATTTTTCAATTTTTTTCTGAATGCTGTTTGTGCCTGCCCTATTCTGCTTCTTATTTCAGTTGAACTTCTTCCATCTAATGTTATCTCTGTACCCACATACTTGAATTGGTGGATCTGTTTTAATACTATGTCATTCACTTTGATCTTATAAAAATCTACAAAGATGTGATTCTGAAAATTAGAGGTAATCCAGTAATTCCACATCTTTTCTGTTATGTTCTAAAGTTCACGAGTCTACACCCAGTCTTATGTACACTCACTGAATTCACACACCTGTTTATAGCAAGGGTTGATTCTTATTAAATTGTTGCCAGGGCTAATGTATTTCAGTATAATGTATTTAATGTATTTTGCTAATGTATGTGACCTGATGTTGAAACTTTCAGCTAGATCAAAGAAATGGAGCAATTGTGGGTACCATGAGTGTATACATGTTTTGCTAATTTTTTCTTCTTCTAAAATCTTAAATCTGGTTATTAATATTTATACTCTTTCATTATATTATATATGAGGAGTGCATTTTATTTCATTTATCAAGTGGTTTTGCAGCCAGAAAAAAACACTGAACAGAGCCAATGGAAAATATGTGCTCTGTTGGTAAATAGTAATTTAATAGAAATCATCACCATCAAGTGCTATACCATCTGGCATAGGTGATAATGGATCTCCGCAACTATCTATAATATCATGTATCAGCGTCGCTGTTGACTCTTTAATATGCCGTGGTGTTTAAATTATTTCATATTTTCTCATGCTATCATTCTCAGGCTCTTGCCTTCAATTTTACCTGTTGTAACTATGTTTTCCAAATCTTCCTTTTTCATAATGTGGCTAAAAATAAAGATTGTATTTGTCTGAAACATAGAGTCCTATAAGTAATTCCTGGTTATTCTTTCAGCACTTCCACATTAGTTTTTTTTGTTTTTTTAGCATTCCTTGGTATACTCAGTATTCTTGTATAGAACCACATACATCTCTGTGGCCTCTAATTTTCCAATCTCTTATTCTCAGTATTCTTGTATAGAACCACATACATCTCTGTGGCCTCTAATTTTCCAATCTCTTATTTATTCATTGTGCAAGACTTGCATTGCAATGTTAGAATGGATGTTATATAGCACTGAAAAACTCTCTCTTCCTCATTTTTAATGACTGTGACATATTACACATAATTATTTGGAATGGTTCCTTTACCAGCCCTATCTACTTCTTATCTTGAACTTCTTCCATCTAATGTTATAGTCATTCCTAAATATTTGAATTGGTGCACCTGTTCTAGTACCAGGTCGATCACTTTGATCGTGCATGCCAATGGTTTTTTTTAAATAGTTGTTGGTAGCATGTCCTATTCAGGACATTACAATCAACCTTGCATTAGTTTGCTGTAATTTTCTAGGCAATATTTATTTTTAGTCTGCTCTGTGATGGCATGGGACACAGCGCGTCTGTGACAGTCAAGGTACAAGTTCGAACCATGCCACAGACAATTGTGCTTCCGGACCATTCAGAAATCAATGGCAAACTACTGAATATTACCTAGAAAATCACTATAGTCAAAAAATGTGTGGCATAAATTGAACATGGACCTTGGCCATTCAGTACATAGATTCTACCACTATCACAGAGTCTGACTTTAATAGAAATAGTTATATTGAATATATATTAAATTTACAATCATAAGAAAGAAGCTACAGTTTTTTTGGACACAAAGAGACATGATGGCATGGAAAGGCTGATTCTTGAGGGCAGATTACCAAGAAAGAGAAGGCTGATTTTTTAGAGCAGAGTACCAAGAAAGAGAAGAAGAGTAAGACCAAGAAGGTGATGGACCAGTAATAACAAAGAATGTTGTATAAACATGTCTCTAGCCAGTGCAAGCTTACTGGTCCGGGACAGAATTAAGTGTATGCACGATAAAGATAACATTCTGGAAAGAATATGTGCTTTATATATATATATATATATATATATTGAAAACAGTAAAATATGAATGAGATAGATAGAAGATATGACAGTAAGGCTTTTAGATGAAAAATAATCGGATCAGAAAAGTAATAAATAGAAAATTTCATTCACAGACAAGTATCTTAATGATTCAGCAAGCCAACAGAAATTATAAATCTTGACTACATTCTACTGATCTGCAGGATCAGTCTTTTTTAAGAACGATGGCAGAAGAAATTAAAATCTGTTGAAACAGTTAAAACATTGTTTTTGTCAATTTAAATTTTATCCTTTCTAACCTGAGCGTATTAATACTCTAACATAGCAAATAGTTCAATTGTTTCATCATTTAATCCATGTTTTTTACATTTTAACAATAGCCCAGAACACATTGTAATCTATATGTGTATGTTGGTTTTATTGGTGTAACATAGTATAGCATTTTATAGCTCAAATCTTACGTGTGTGTTAACATAATAATTATGTTAAATTAATAGTCACAGATTTATTTAGCCAGTATTAATAAAAGTTTATATTCTGATGTGCAGAAGATATTGATATAATAGATGTGGGGATTATTAAAAAAAAGATGTGATTGCAAAACATGTGATTGATGTATTTGCAAAACAGTTATATTATGTTCTGATAATTTGTTTAAAATGTGATATATATTGACCAAATTGTTAAATCTAATACAAGTCTTGATGTAATTACTGTTAATCTTTTTAATTAATTCAGTAATTTAGACACAGAAAAACTATCACAAATTTTTTGATAAAAATTTCCCATTTTATGTGTAACTTTGTTTTATGAACAACAACAATAAAACTGTTCTAATATTTTGTGTGTTTAGAGATATTTGTTCTTCTGTTGGTTTATTTTGCATTGTTTAAAATGTATAGGGAACTATACATTATGTAAGTGATTTGAGTCCCTTTCCATTCAGTAATGTGTTGGGAATATTGTATTAGGGCTTGTATTTTTTTCCGTGGTCAACAGAAGTCAAGGGATGACGCCTGCTGCCTTTACCGTTCCAGATTTGTTATGGAAACCATTTTGTGTAAATTATTAGACACAACTTAAAAGTAGCAGCTGGATGACCCAAAAGAGCCACCATCATGTATCACAATCATGTTACACTGATGATTCGACTGGTCATCAACCATATATCTTATCATGCTTGTCAATTTTGACAATTCTACTATATTTTATAAAAAATACACTGGGTACCCTGGATTAATTAAGTATGCCCGTATTGAACTTTAGTATTTCATTGACAAGTGCTCTGCCTGCTATGGCATGCAATCCTGTTTCTCCATAACTCTATTTTGAGTATATTGTATCAGGTCACTGACTCTTTGCCATGCCGTGATCTTAACATATCTAATATTTTCTTACGTTATTGTCCTCAATCACTTTTACGTCATACACGGCCAAAATATAGAGATGTCTATTTCTGATACAGTATATTAAGAAGTAACCCCCATTTTGTATTTGACCATTTCGTGACCTCCTCATTACTTTTTCTACATGTCAATAGTACTCTCACCATTCTTCTATAGTAGTACTGCATCTCTATAGACTAAACTTCCACGCTTCTGTTTATTTATTGTTCAAGATTCAGATTCCTGTGAGAATAAGTGGACATATTACATAGCATATTCCTCATTTTTTTTTAATGTTATCTTTGACTGCCCTTTTCTAACTGTTATCTATGTATTTTTGGTATTTGCTTTTAGCAAAGTACTCTCTTTATACAGGATTTGATACCCTCCTGAGTGGAAGACTGTTCAGCTTGTAAGATTGCAAACTTTGAGTCAAATGATTATCTAAGATGTGCTATAGCTCTGGTAAACTTATAATGAAAAAAATTATACCAGAAGAAGCACTAATTTGCAGCTGAAAGTACAGCCGAAGACGGATGTGTCGGGCCATTGGCACAAATAAAACGGAGACACAACGCATTTCCATTCTCTGGACTACATCCTCCTGGAAATCTAATAGGACCATGGTCCTGCTACAAGAGATATCCAGTGGGAGTTTGAGAATGAACACTGAAGAAGAAGAAGCAGCTGAAAGTGAAACTTCTTCCCTTGGCTTAGAGAACAAGAGTCACAAACTCATACTCCCATGAGATTCTATAAACATCATAGTAGAGTGTGGTGTCAAAATACATCATTTATATGACAGACTATTTTGAGCTGAAATACAGGGAGCAAACATCAACAGTGCAGGAGACTGCATGGAAGAGATTGGCAATGGTATATTGTAAAATAACACCATTGAAAAACAAGGAAATACAACAAAATAGAAACAATACTGCTAATGCTACGAAAATTTATTTTTCCAGTTGCAACATATGGTTGTGAAACATGGACCCTAAGTAAAACAGCAGCAAAGAAGATAATGCCTTTGAGACAAAATGCTACAGAAGGATACTTAGAATATCATGGAAGGAAAAAAAAGAACTCAGATATTAAAACACATTGAAGATTCCAGTGTTGGTTACTAAACACAATAGCAAAAAGAAAACTACACTTGTTTGGTCATATAAAGAGACACAACTGTTTAGAAAGACAAATAATGGAGGGCAGAGTACCTGGGAGGAGGAGGAAAGACAGACCAAGCAGATGATGTACTCATGACATTAAATATAACATGAATATGTTGTTGGAAAATTCAAGCCGCATTGCCAAAGACGTTACACAACACAGACCACTCCGAAAACTTTTTGAAGCTACCTCGCGCAATACATACATTATTTATCAATATTACTTTGTCAAGTGATAGAATGAAAAAAGCACGAAGTAAAGTTTTTCTACACCTAATAATTAAATTGGTCTAAACCTAAAATTAATGAAGTCTGAAAATAGTTACGCTTGTGCTGTTTTGTCATTAACATATTCTAGATCTTTCCTTGGTTCATTTTTCTTCTATCTGTCAATCACAAAAGTGTTCAGTTTCTGTTGTATGTGTATTCAGTTAATTTTTCTTCTACGCTGAACCAATTTTGAAATGTAGATTGCCATTTAATATTGTTTCATTTGTTAAAGTGGTACAATCGACACACAATTTACAACTACAATATTGTTCAATTTCATACATTTTTGTTCTTACAGTTATATGTGTTTTACTTGACGCAACAAAGTGTTTACCTATAGACATAGTTTATACTACATTCAGGAGGAAATAAATATTTTCTATAGTAGATGTTTTGGCTACTTTTCTTTTAATGTATTTCTAATTTGTGTGTTTGTTTTTTTTGTTATTTTTTTTTTGGGGGGGGGGGCAGAGATGCTATTATTGGGTACAAAACTCATAAGTATCATTCTTATCAAGAATGATAAGATGGGTATTTAATATAGTTTGTATGTTTGTGATAAGATGGGTATGTAATATAGTTTGTATGTATGTGATAAGATGGGTGTGTAATATAGTTTGTATGTTTGTGATAAGATGGGTATGTAATATAGTTTGTATGTTTGTGATAAGATGGGTATGTAATATAGTTTGTATGTATGTGATAGGGGAAACTACTACTGTAAATATCCCTAGATTACATAATGTTTTGACACAGTTTAGAATCGAACCAATTCTTTTTTATGGTTGTGAAGCATAGACTGTAAACAAAAAAATTCAAAGTGAATTAGAGACTACAGAAATGTGGTTTCTGAGAAGAATGATGAAAATATCATGGACAGCTAAGAAAACTAGCATAAAAAGATCAATTATATCAAACATTAGGGGCAGACAGTCAAGGTTTATAGGGCATGTGCTGAGAAGAACACAGCTTGAACACTTAATAACTACTGGAAAGATCAAGTGGAGAAGAGAGAGGGGATGACAAAGAGAAAAGTTACTGGATGGACTTGTATTGTGGCACGGTAGAAGCTCACCAAACGAGCTTATTGACAACACAAGAGACAAGAGTCATGGAGAAACATGATCGCCTACGCCATTCGGCATGGCACTTGATTGATTGTATGTGATAAGATGGGTATGTAATATAGTTTGTATGTTTGTGATAAGATGGGTATGTAATATAGTTTGTATGTATGTGATAAGATGGGTATGTAATATAGTTTGTATGTATGTGATAAGATGGGTATGTAATATAGTTTGTATGTTTGTGATAAGATGGGTATGTAATATAGTTTGTATGTTTGTGATAAGATGGGTATGTAATATAGTTTGTATGTATGTGATAAGATGGGTATGTAATATAGTTTGTATGTTTGTGATAAGATGGGTATGTAATATAGTTTGTATGTATGTGATAAGATGGGTATGTAATATAGTTTGTATGTATGTGATAAGATGGGTATGTAATATAGTTTGTATGTTTGTGATAAGATGGGTATGTAATATAGTTTGTATGTATGTGATAAGATGGGTATGTAATATACCGGTAGTTTGTATGTATGTGATAAGATGGGTATGTAATATAGTTTGTATGTATGTGATAAGATGGGTATGTAACATAGTTTGTATGTATGTGATAAGATGGGTATGTAACATAGTTTGTATGTATGTGATAAGATGGGTATGTAATATAGTTTGTATGTATGTGATAAGATGGGTATGTAATATCTTTTGTACGTGAGATACCTAGTTAAGTTTCAGCTGCAGGCAGGTGTGTTTTCAAACCGTCAAGAAAGAAATGACAACTTACTAAATGTAAGTATTGCTAAAAAAATTACGATGTGTTGCCGGAATCCAAAAGGGAAATAAAAGATAGCAACACTGTCCTGTCATATATGTTGCAAGAGATGACTAAGGAATTTTAGGGATGGAGTTTTTTTTAGCCCCACCCCAGAAGGTCAAAGTGACTTAAAATCTGAATGAAATTGAATGTGTCAAGTTGAAAGGTGCAGATATTGCATCCAAGCAATAAACCATACTCTATCATATGTAAGCGTTGTGATATGAAGTATATTGGTGAGACTGGTAGACGTTTAGCTGATAGATTCGCCGAACATTTGAGAGATATCACAAATCATCGTTACTCCCCAGTGGCTAATCATTTTAACAGCCCGTCACATCATGGTAGCTCTGATGTCTCTGTAACCGGTTTGTTACGTTGTTATACCGGTGACCGGCAACGTCAGTCCTTGGAATATCGTCTCATTTGTCATATAGGAGTCTTGCAACCACACGGAATGAACATTAATCACCGTTTTGTTTGAGTTACCCACCTTTTCTTTATACCCTCTACTCCCGTATTGCACTGATTCTTGTAATTATTTGTCTTTGTACACTTTCGTGAATAATTATTATTTTTGTGTTTGCCGTTCTTCTATATAATTCCTTTATGTCTTCTTTCGTTTGTGTATGTCAATATGTGATTATTTTGTACTCTACCATTTTGTTATTGTTAAATCATTTACATATTTAGATTTTGATTTCCTCGTTTTTATTGCAGTTGTCTCTTCGATGGGTGCCCACACATGTATAGTTATATGTATATGCATTTTGTTTTCCATGGTTCTATGTATCCACACAATTACTTTGGGCCACACATTTGTATGTATGCATATGCAGTTGTTATAGCATTATCTTTATGTGAACGAACGTTTATATTTACATTAATATATGTATATGTTTCTATGTGTACGAATGTTCATGTTATTATTTATGTGAGAAAGTGTTTATGTGCATGAATGTTCATATTTATGTATACATATATATATATTTATGTGAGCGCTTTTTTATGTTAATGCGTGTATCTTCATTCTGTGTCAATGTGTATACCTATTCTGGTGTGAGCCCTTTCCTGTGTGTGGATATATTTACATGCCTGTGCATTTTGTGTGGGTATTCTTCACACATCTGTGTCCTTCTTGTTATGTGTTTATTTCTTGACTCTTGGTGTGTGTTTACATTTCTATGTATGTTTAGGTTTGGTTTTATATATATGTTTATGTCTATATTTGGTTTCACATTCATTCCTTGCGTTTTCAAATGTTGATTCTTTTTGTATCCTTCCTTCCCCAAACCCACTCACCCCACCACCACACAACCTCATCATTACTCATCTATCATTGTCATATGCCATTCTTGTTGGTGTAGGTGACCATGGTTCTCTGTTCACAGTATTGTTATCAGGATCGTTGTTTCCAAGCCTTGCTAGGTTGTCACATGAATATTTTCTCACGTCCCCATCTGTCTCTGTTCCCTTCAGTCTTGCCTGTTGTGACTATGTTCTTAAAACCTGCCTGTCTTATAAAGTGACAAAAGGGGTATTTTTCTTATCTTTTTCTTTTATTATTCTTGCACTCATCTATAGTGTCTCTAATTTCCCACTTTCGGTTTGTGTATAATGAATGCAAGCATTTTCACTTTTACTAGATGCGTTGCCATCCCTGCGCTATGGAGACGGGGCTTGATGAAATATAGACATCTATTTTGTTTTTTATTTTGTCGTTTTCTGTTGTTTGTCTCTTGAAAAAGGTTCAATATGAGCCGATACGTGGAGAATTGTCCTGTTTAGTTTTATTGTATGTTTTTTTATATATACTTTTTAAAATATATTTTTATTAATAGGCTAGGTAAGTGTTATAGTAACCTGTTTACCTCATTTTGCGTTACAATAAACCATAACAGTGCATTTTATTCTCCATCCTTTATATTACATCCTGCTAACCATCAGGAGTTTGAGAATGAACACAGAAAATCTACAACTAAAACATGGTTTATTGCTATAAACTGAATATGATATTACTAACATTGTATATTAAGTCCATCATCACTGCACTGCAATCAAAAAACAGTGTTGCTCAAATCTCTTACACAGGAACATCATAAACACAGGTTTGTAAACATATCTCTTACATATCATTACATCTGTGTTGCCAGGGCCTGAAAGGGGAGCACAGAATAGCAATAGTTTTCCATTGCTATTAATGCATGTCATAAGAGACGAGTAAGGAGGTTCTGAGGAGTTTACTGTCCAATTCGATATAGGGTCAAAGTGACCCGGAAGCAATACTGAAATCAGATGTGTCATGCTGAAAGGCGAAGATATCACAGCATAGCTGAAAACAATGACAACGCATTCTGTGAACTACATCCTGCTAATCTGCAGGAGTTTAAGAGTGAAAGCACAAGAAGAAGAAAATATTAAACCGGAAACCTTGACAGTCATTGGGGCACTAAGTTTTCACAACTGCTTTTATACCTTTAACAATTTTGTTCGTCTCTGGGAGTTGGAAAAATTTAATCATGTACTTTAATTTATGTTGTATTCCCACCTTTTCTTGTCTTTCCGGTTTTCTTTTACTTGGTACTGTACCCTGCAGTATAGTTTATGCAATGCCTGTAGGTCTGGTGATATACCCATATCACTGGAATTTACTTTCTTTGACACTTAACAGATTTCTTAATGGTCCGGTGCTCTTCTATATTATTTTGCATAATTCGTCGCTGGTGAAAGGCTCTATAACACCTATGATTATGATATGCACAGTATTTTTCTATGCCATTACATTTCTAGGACAGTAATTCTGCTTTGAGGATCATCATTCTGTGTCCATTTTTTCACAAGCATATACCGGTAGTCATTTATTTAGCCTTGCTAAGGCTCCCACTGCTTTTGTCATTCTCATTAGTAATTCTGAACTTTATCAACCAATAAAACCAATGTAACTGAATTTCTTTACTACAGCTATTATTCACCAGTAATTATTACCGGGGTATTGTTTCTTCTGTATTCTCAAACTCTTGCAGGTTAGCAGGATGTTGTCTGGAAAATGGAATGTGTTGTGTCATGGTTTACAGCTTAGCTGTGATTATCTGCACCTCTCTGACACATCAGACTTCAGCATGGATTCTAGGTTACTTTGACATGATTTGGGGACAGCCATTTCAACCCCAAAACCTTCCTTAGTTGCCTCTTATGACATACGTGGAAGGTAAACTGTGGTTATTCTTTACTCCCCTTTTGGGAGTAAAGCCCCTTTACCCTCCCAGAACAAGCACACAGGTGATAATTGTTTCTATTCTTTGATTCTTGTTGGTCATCAGTTTCATTTGATTAGCATTAATCTCTGTCATAGTCTCTAAATGTCTTATCAAGATGCTCACGCTCAATAAGGTCTAGCTCTTCTACACATGGTCTCTAGATGTCTTATCTAGCTCTTCCACATGTAGTCTCTAAGTGTTTTATCATGTCACTCAATAAGGTCTTGCTCTTCTACACGTAGTCTGTAGATGTCTTATTATGACATTCAATAAGATCTAATTCTTCTATATGTAGTTTCTAGTCTTATCAAGACACTCCATAAGGTCTAGATCTTCTACACGTCTTATCAAGACACTCCATAAGGTCTAGCTTCTTCTACACGTGTAGAGATGTCTTATCAAGACACTCAATAAGGTCTAGCTTCTTCTACACGTGTAGAGATGTCTTATCAAGACACTCAATAATATCTAGCTTCTACACATGTAGAGATGTCTTATCAAGACACTCAATAATATCTAGCTTCTACACGTGTAGAGATATCTTATCAAGACACTCAATAATATCTAGCTTCTACACGTGTAGAGATGTCTTATCAAGACACTCAATAAGATCTAGCTTCTTCTACAAGCCTATAATTTTTATCAAGACAATAAGGTCTAGCTCTTCTACACAAAGTCACTAGATGTCTTATCAAGACTCTCAATAAGATCTAGCTTCTTCTACACAAAGTTGCTAGATGTCTTATCAAGACGCTCAATAAGATCTAGCTTCTTTTACACGTGTAGAGATGTTTTATCAAGACACTCAATAAGGTCTAGCTTCTTCTACACAAAGTCGCTAGATGTCTTATCAAGACACTCAATAAGGTCTAGCTCTTGCTAAATTTTCACAAATACCTATATCCGGGAGAATCCCTGGGGTCTTTCTAAGTAATAGTGTTTTATTTGTAAGATATCCTTCTGCATTCATTCTTAAACTTCTGATGATTAAGCAGGATATAGTCTAGAGAGCATAATGCATTGCATCATGGTTTACAGCTTTACTGTGATCTGCACCTTTTTACCTAACACACAAGACTTCAGAATGGCAATGGTTTCTGGGTCACTTTGACATGTCTCTTTCTCTCCCCCCCCCCCAAATTTAAAAAAATTATTCTTTAGTTGCCTCTTAAGACAAGCTAAAAGCAATCAATTGCTTAATTTCAAGATGTGCTTTTTCATTGTCCCACTCTTTATATTCTCTGCCAAGAGTCATTACAGCCCTGAGATTTTGAATTGTTTCCTTAATCAGAAGCTATTATTCACCTTTTATCAAGGTTGAGACTGTAATAATCTTCATTCATTCATTTTCTTCTAGCACTGAAGTTAGCACATATAGCAGATCTCACCAATTCTGTACATTTAAAGCTATTATGTGCAGTTCTTGATCCATTTGAATGAAAAGAATTGGAGTGAACTAACTTCTGTTACACAAATTGGTCAAGACTTTATGATGTTAGCTGATTAACCCAACGATCGACGAAATGACTTAGAACCGAATAGAGAAACACCGCCAAAGATGGATATGTCAGGCCATTGGCACAAATAAAATGGTGACACAACGCATTTCCATTCTCTGGACTGCATCCTGCTGGAAATCTAGTAGGACAATGGTCCTGCTACAAGGGAGATCCAGCAGGAGCGTGAGAACGAACTCTGAAGAAGAAGAATAGAAAAACAATCCTCTATCAATGGAAGTCATTATCGGAAATGACCTTACCTGTGATATTTTTAGTGGGCATGCTTTTATTGCAATAACATTTTAGCATTTCATCACTGGAAATATAAAACTGAAGCATGGTCACACATGACATTACTGTGAAAGAGAATAGTGTTTGCTGGTGCCTTCAAAGCTGAAATAATATACTGGAAAGTAAAGTGTAAGGTATGAAACACCAAGGACAGGGAACAGCTCATTCTTCTAGAACAATTATTGAGTATTCTTATTCATTGTTCTTCAGTCAGTCATCTGAGTACAGCACCACTAGCTTGAGCCAGTCATCAGAGTACAGCACCACTAGCTTCAATCAGTCATCAGAGTACAGCACAAATAGCTTCAGTCAGTCATCAGAGTACAGCACCAATAGCTTCAGTCAGTCATCAGAGTACTGCATCAACAGCTTCAGTCAGTCATCAGGGTACAGCACCAATAGCTTCAATCAGTCATCAGAGTACAGCACCAATAGCTTCAGTCAGTCATCAGAGTACAGCACCAATAACTTCAGTGAACTGTGTATCATGCTTCAGGTCATCCATGGAGCCTCTCAGGTTTGGAAGAAATGTCCCTTCAACGTGTCATATTTTCTCCCTCTCTTTCCATTGAGTATTGATATTGCTCTTTCAAAAAGTGTGTATGTACATTATCTTCTGAGTGCAGGTCATTGGTTCTGTTATATAATTCATTCCAAATAGATCTCAGCGAACACTCACTGCATCATCATCATATCCACGATCTTCTACATGTAGACATGTACAACAAAAGACAAGGTATGAGAGCTTTTCAGCATTGATTTTAATACAAAATTTGATGTTCTTGATCAAAATATACATTTTTGCCAGTAATATTTAACAAGCTTTAAAGAATAAATTGGAATATAAAAATATTTTACCATTTTTTTTATGTTGAGATATAAACACATCATACTTGAAATTTCATTGCACTTCCATATTTCTATTTTGTTATTTTTTCATAGATATGAAATGAGTAAAAATTACTTTAATACGAGTTCACAATGTTTATTCATTCCTACTAAATATTGTTTGGTAAATTAGCTATGTGATGTTTGTGGCGAAGCGGTACAGAGCTCGTCTGTGACGGCCAAGGTACCAAGTTTGAACCTCGCCACAGGCATTTGAGCATCTAGACCGTTCATAAAGCAATGGGCAAACTACTGAATGTATTTATATTGCCTAGAAATTCACTACAGCCAAAAAATGCTGGGCTGATGGCTACATCCTGAATAGTATACGCATTGATGTTTCAACTGTCATTTGTATGGCAGTTAAATCTGTGCACACAAAAATGCAGTTCGTTCATATATTTTGAATATCAAAATAAACTGCCCTTATCAACAATTCCTCTAATCTAATCTCTTTTGTGTTGCAAATGACTTACCATACATTATTGATACATGACATGAGTAATACACCAACATTAAGTCTGTGGTTGTTGTGATGTTAGGGTTAGAACTAGTTGTATCGTTAGAGTTAGATGAATGTATAATACCCATTCCTGTATAAATCTCTCATTGTTTGTTTATCACGCACTTGAACTTATGCATCTTGATATTTCATTGTTATCTGGTGGAAACGTGACATTTCACAGAAATGTATGGTAGGTCGTTAGCAACACAATAACGTTGGTAATAGATAAGACCAAATACTATCAATTCTCTATGTGATTTCAATATTCATTGCCCCCAGCAAATTGCTGCTGTCTCTCAGGAGGCATTTCCTACATTGAGAACCACTGATTTGCAGCATCTCATCTTTCTATACTTTATTTTTTACAATTCCCTCCATACGTCATTCAGACCAATTATGATTTAAATATAATTATTTAAAAACATCAGTATAACAGTATACCATTGCATCAGGAAAAACTTTTCATGGCACTTGGTGCTCTTCTAAAGCAATGGTTTCTGATTCATCAAAGCATCGCTGTCTATCAGCAGAGAACAATATACAATCAACTAAAGAGGAAATGAACCACATGGAAAAATTACAACACAAAATCATTTCTGATAATGAATTATTTTTAAGCAAATGGAATGTATGTCTAAGATAAAGGTATGTCTGTAAATTTACATATTTAAACACACAAAATGAAAATTGTATTCTATAAGAATATCATTGTTTGGCTAGTGAAACCAATCTGCATAGAACTCCTGACCACAAAGTTGGCAACCAACCAAATTCTTCCATTATTATTCGGAATGTATAAGACAAGGATAAAGCTGTTGGTGTTTTGAATGATAACATTAGTTAGTTAAGTGGAGAAATCATCTTTATCTATTCTTTATTCTCTCTGATATAAACATGTTTATCTCTGTAATTTGGACTCCTTGCATATCTTGGATCAAACTTTATGGTTTTACAGCAGTAGTTTCTGAAGCAGTTAATTTTTCTAAGATTGTATTACCAACCATTTGTTACCTGGGTCTGAAATGGGACAAAAGAATAGGAATACTGCCATCTGCAATGTTCATAAGACACAACTAAGGAGGGTTAGGCAATGAATTAGATACTCAATCCATGTAGTGACCAAAAACTGTCAAAGTTGTGTGTGCCAGGTTGAACAGCACAGATATTGCAGCCATTCTATGGACTACATCTTGCTAACCAGAAGGAGAACCAACACAGAAGAAGATATGGTGTTAATAGGCCTATGTAAAACTCTATAATCACCTATTACAACATGCTAGACAATGTGAACAAAGATAGGTAGGGAAGTACCATCAATAAAAACCATACTACAGTAGAACCCCGATATATCGAAGTTCTCGGGGAAATTGAATTAATTCGATATATCCGAGGTTCGATATAACCGTTTCTTATTAAATGCAATGCTCTAAGAACTTGCAATGTCAAGCCGACTTCACGAGTTATGAAGCGCGCTTCACGAAGCTGTGAGCTAGGCCTACTATACATTTCTTTTTAAACATGAGATAAAAAGTTGTTTTTAAAGTTAAATAATAAAAATTGGCAGTACATTTACATACCTGTAAGTACATGTATATACAGCTGTAGTCATATGGTGATACATTCAACTTTGGCAGCAGTCTCAATTAAGTCCAGTATACATGTATGTATCTTTTTTGAAGAAGTCCGTAATTGATTTCTGCTGCATCGGACGTGAGCTAATAACAATGTTCTCCAGGTCTGCTACCATTTTAAATCCATTTTTCGTATCCGCGTTGCTACATTCCATCCAGTTACGCAAAACAGCAAGAGCTTCCATGGCGTCGGCTGTTGTGGGTGGGGGACGTTCCATGCTGTCACCAATATCATCGTCATCATCATCATCATCATGTTGTGAAGTTACCGACTCAATTATGGCTTCGTCAGTCATGGTTTCGTTACTTGCCAAGTCGTTATCAGCATTGCATCATTTATCAGCAAATCTTTGTCTGTTTCGGACTTCGATATACACGTCGATTCATTACCAAAAGGCCACCGTGGAACTTCGCTATAAGCGAAATGGTGCAAACCCGACTTCGCTATATCCGTAATTTATTAGAGGGATTAATGTTACCTATTGCGCGGACTATTTAAAATATTCGCAATAACCGAATGTTCGAAATATGCGAGTTCGATATATCGGGGTTCTACTGTATTTCTATTTCCTCTTTTACTCTATTGTCCAACTTTCTCCCATTTTTTTCATCTTTTCTGTAGCACCTTTGACACTTTTCTTGAACACTGTTTGTAACCAAGGTCCTCTTCTTCTTCTGCCGTCATCCTCAAACCCATTCTAGTTATCAGAATGTAGTCCAGAAAATAGAATGTTTTGTATCATGGTTTACAGCTGGACTGATATGTGCGCCTTTCAGCCTGACATATCTAGGTTCAAGATGGCTTTTAAGTTTGACATATGGTATGGGACAGCTAAACCCTGCTCTTAACTCATTTCCTATAGAGTATTTTTAGCATTTTGATGGAATTAATTTTGGTTGAAATTTTTTGGTGTGCAGGAACAAGAAATAGTAGTTCTAAATATATTTTAATTAAAATGTGATATATATATATAAATATATATTTTTTTTTGGTGAAATATAAATGAACAGAGAATGTGGTTATCACAATTTTATTTTGAATAAAATTGCTTTTATTATTGAAAAATTCATTTTAATCATAAAAAAATTAAAAATTCTGACATAAATTGTGAACTTACCAAACTTCAGAATGAATAACTTTCACTCAAACTATATCAATTTTGTAGATAATCCAATTATGAAGACAAAAATATATAGTATATATGCATAGTGATTCAATTATGTTTGTTATTCCTAAATAATCAGACCTGTTCTCTGAGATTTGAAAGTACACCTAAGACTTCGATCTGACATTTTGTCAGATTTGTCTAACACATTTGCATAAATCAGCATAGGTATGTTGCCAGTTATTGCCAGGTTGGTTTTGAATAATTAACATGACCAAAATAGATAAAATAGTTATATTTTCACAAAACATAAGCTCGCTCAAAAATATATATTGAAAATATAAGGAAAAATTATGTTACTTACCACACATGTTCAAAATTTATCAATAACTTATGAAACTGATATAATAATACATCAAAATCATGTCCGAAGTAATGTGGACATATTATACTTTCGATTGAATTATGTTGATATGAATACAGAAAATTATTCAATTCACAAAAAAATGTAAGAATCTTTTAAAAGACGCCACATAATCCCAGAGGTAACCTGTAGATCTATGAAAAGGCGCTATGTCGGGAAAGAGTTAAACAACCATAGTTGAATCTCATACATGACAGGTTATAGTGCTGCTATTCTTTGCTCCTTTCAGACCCCAGAAACTCATAAACCTAACCATAATCATTTTTAAGAACATTCTTGCTGCTGATACCACCCAGGTGATATATTTTCATTGTGTATACCTATTTTGTGTCCAGCTTTTGTTTCTTGATAAAAGTTTAAAACTGAAATATTTAATTTGTTCTTATCTCTACAATTTATATTTACTTTACTAGATGTTCTTCTGTTATTTTTATTGGTAACATTTCCCTACCCAACATTTGTGTTCATATTGCCTGTTTATCTGAGTTAACCATGGGCCACACCTGTTTGTAAGATTTTTCTAGCATTATGTTATTTGATACAATATGTCAGCTAGGAACAGCTGTATTATTTATTCTTCCCCAATAAGACACATTTAAAGATCCAAATGAAAAAATGTGCACGAACAGCCAAACAACATTGCAAAAGTGTGCAGATTTTACATTTGTGTGTATGTCAGTAAATGAAGACCAGACACAAAATATCTAATATATACATACATGAAATGCTGATGCTGATATGGCATCGTTAAGGCAATATTCAGCAACAAGTATAATGTAGGAAATATTTATTCAAAAGTAAAACAGAAGTTAAACCTTGTCCATGACAAAAAGGCATAATATTACAATTAAAGATACTTATCAACTTTGAGAAGAGTGATTCTGTATTTCTGCACACAAAAAACATAAAAATTCTGCATTTGATTCCAAATTCTGTATAAAGATAATTTTACTTCCATGTTTTTCTATTACATAAACAATAATTAAAATAGTAGTTTGCAATAAATGTCAATACAGACATATGCAATGAAACCTGAGTTTCTTCTGCACAAAATACAGAAAATCTGTACAAGTTTACAGGTTTAATTAAGACAATGGTCATTGATATTGAAAACAAAATATTTTATAGAGAGGAAACATTAGAGACAGTAAAATCAAAGATAAGGATTTCATTCAAATTTCACAGATGGTGAGCATAAAGTTGAATTAATACATGATATATTAATTCCAAACCAATTTTTCTTAACTCTTTCGGGACTTAAAGTTTTTTTAAGGCTTGAACCAAATTAACTTTTCATAGTAGAAAAATATCACATTTTCTAAATGTGATCATTTTTTAACCATAATATTAATAAATGGTGTACATATTGTTTATCATTGGAAAGATAAAAGTTTACAGAAAATCAACATATCTGTAAATTGTTGAAAAATAATTGTTTTTGAAAAGTATAATTACAATTTGTAAAATGAAAAATTTATTAGTAGTATAATTTTTAAAAATAAAATATTGCAACTGACCTAATTTGTGAATGGTTTGAGGTGTGCAGGTCATGTTTTCTGGTATTTTATGAAACAGTATTTAAATGTAGTCAATACACAATTTATTAAATGCATTGTATGTTAAACCTGACGAATATTTTTCTCAATGATCTCAGAAACAAAATAAAATATATAAAAATATACATCATCACAATTTTATTTTTATACAAACTTCGTTTATTGACCATATTTTGCCATAATTTGTGTATATTTAGTTAAACATCTCCCTGTATAGATTTATCACTTTCACTAGTTTGAAATTAACTCTCTTTATCTGCTGAAATAGTTATTGCATCACTGCTCTTTGATGTTTCAGAGGTGTTGAAAACTTCCATATAAGTGACCACCATCAAACGTATCTAAACCTAATCTAAGACTTTTGATAATTTATTTGTTGTTGAGCTGATTGCAATTCTAATTATAATAGCTACTGTAATCTTTCGTTTCTAAGCAGGCTATAAATAAATCAGAACAATAGCTTAACAATAGCTGTTTGTGCATGCGGTTGCGTCTGTGGGTCTCACCAATGGCTCACTAGATAAACCAACCATGCAACAGAAAACCTGAGTAGATGACATGCCTTAATATTGAGGTTATCTTCTTATAGAAGCTTCATGGCACGTCATCTTTACAATCCCGTAGTCGTAATTTTCTATAACAGTTACCATGTTGTTCCGGTAGGCCGATGTTGTGCTTGAACTAGTTATGGGCACGGCGTGGGTGGTCTGAACAACAAAGAAACCTGTCGCAAGGGCCGGAATTGTGTCCTGATGTCGACATCTGTTTCAGCGGCATTAGACTCGAAACACCACTGAGTCAGATGGCTGCTGGAACAGAGGGCGGAGCACTTATGGGAATGCCCCACGTGCTGTGAGGTCAGTTTCTAATCAAGAAGAATAGCTTATCCAGAAGCAATTGAACTTATTATTTCTCAGAAACAAACAACAAATGTTAGAGTAAAAACAATAAGTTTTTAAAAACAATATGTTTGTTTTAGTGAAAATGGAAGTGAAAGTATTCTCGCATGTTAGCAGTAAAGAATTGGGTGAACATAAAAATCTGTATTAGCAAACCACAAAGTATAAACTTGTCAAATTATGACTGATTGAAACCAAAACTAATACTGATTACTGGTCTGGTGGAGCTTCTTTAAATAGAAGATGTATCAGTGATTGGTTCAGAAAGAGTTAATTGTTCCCATGATTAATTTAATTGGATATATTCATAGACCAGAGTTTTAAAATGTGTATCTTCTCTCATTATCAATATCAAGTTTATTAACTATCAAACAGCCATATTATATAAAAGCTCTCAAAATGCTCTATTCTTATATATCAATCTCTGTTCTCTACTTGTTCCCTGTTGATACTTATTGAATTTATTGTAGTGCGCAACCCTTTCATCGTCACTTCTTAAGATTTCCTTGACTTAAAAGGCATAAAGCAGGGGTAGAGAACCTCTGGACTGAAGGTTTGTCTCGCCGAAGGCAACTGATGCTGGACTAAAAATTCAATAAATTTTGGGTCTTGTAATTATAATAAAATTATTTACTGTTATAATTCTGAATGTGATACTATCCAAATTGTCAAATGACACTTTGCCTTCCTGTATTCTATTTTGCATGCCTTCAACTGTACCTTGTTTGTTTATGATGCTCATTAAATATAGGGTGTCAACTTCTTCCAGGGCTACCCTTCTCAGTTTGATACTGTTCACCATTCATCTCCAGCATAGCTGCCAACTTGTACGGTACATTAGTATGCTACCTTGACAGAACTCGTATCCCTAGTAGACATTATTCTGATGCAGTCACAGATTTGTTGGGCAGATCATCGCGTACCAAAAATACTCATCAATGATGCATTGCAAAAGGGCATACACTCTTAAGGTTGACAGAATATGTGCTACAATGACTCATTAAAGACATCACTGAAACCCTTTGACATAAACCATCATGATGGGAAGACTGCACTAACAAAGCTATATGGCAATCTACAGTCAAAAAAAAAGATGCAGCACCTTGTGAAAAACAGATAAAATGCAGCGGCTCAACAATGGAGACTTGCTAGAAAGACATGGGTAAATCCAACACCATCTAAAATTATCATGTCTAGTATTCAAGGATCGCTGCGACCAGAATTGGGCTTATTAGCCATTTACGAACTCACATTCAAGGATATAACTCTGAATTTCATGAAGTAAATGCAACAACTGGTCATTATTAATGTGATGGACAAATAACACATTTACCTCCAATTTTGAACTCCATAGATAGTACAGATATTTAAAAAAAATTCATTTCTTTTCTTCAAAGTTTAAATTACAGCAGTTACTGTTAATAGTTCAAGGATACTATACTAAAATACAATTTAGTATCATGATTCTTGAAAAGGACCACTGTCTATAGCACATTCTTCTATACCAAATTTTCCTCTTTAACACTTTAAAATCCCAATTATTTTATTCTTTATACTGTATATAACAAATTTATTTCTATTACATACATATTTTGTCAGTCCAGACCAAGTTGTTATAATGGGATTTGACTTTAACAATCTTATCTTAAATGTGTGAGTTTGCAGGGGGAGAAAACGTGAGGTTTCTGTTTATTTATGAATTCCTCTTTGACTTGCAGAATATTTCACATTTTTTGGGGCTTTGGCTTTTGTCGTGTTGTTGTTCATGTTGTTTTCAGGCATAGTTGTTGTATTTCATTCTCATTCCCCATATATTTTTTTTAATGTGCATCTCTATGACAATACTTGTGTATATGTACATCACTGTTACCTTGAATGTCTCTGTCATCTGATGTTTTTGTGATAGTTCCATTATTTTTACTGTTTGTCTTAAGTTTCCTTGAAAAAATCTTAAGATTGAAACATTGAAACTCTTGTATACTATTATTCATAATTTTTTAATACACATACCCTATAACCTGTGAGTTCAGTATAAAGCTAATTGACCTTGTGTTTTACATAAGTACTCTTGGGTTTGTACAGGTTTTTTAATTTCACGAAGTTGTCAAATATACTTCAGGATTGTCTCTATTTATGAATTTTAAATCTTACATAATAACACAAAAAAAGACTGAAATAACTATAGAAAGACTGAAAACGAGGCTAGATAATTACTAGCAGTGTTCCCACTCTTCACAGAAAGAAAAAAGGAAAAAGTAAACGTTTTATCGTAATTACAAAATTGCTTAGTGATGGTCACAATTCTGCTACCACAGTGTTCAGTGGAGTTCAACTGGAAGTGGGTTTATATTGACACCAATGGCGTGGAGAGGATTAAGATTTCCACAGCCAAGGGGGTTTCGCATGATCTGACTGGGACTTAGAGCTTATATACTCGGCTGACAGAATGGCAAGCAAAGTACTTAAGGGAATACCCCTTGTGCAGTGATGCTGGTTTCAAATAAAAAACTATGCATGATCAATTTACATCAGTGTTTATGTATCTTTCTTTCTGTGCATGTGTGCACGCACAAGCATGTGCCTGTTTTCAACCACAAAATTGCTTGAGTGTTGTCGGGCAGAAAGGGGCACAAAGAATAATTACACTATTATCTGCCACACATGAGTATGGAGGTTTTTGGGGGGTGGAATTGGCTGTCTCATCCAATAAAGGGTCAAAGTAATCCGAAACCATTCTGAGGTCTGAAGTATCAGGATGAAAAATTGCAGATATTGCAGTAAAGCTGTAAACCATGATACAACATATTATGTTCTCTGGACTACATCCTGTTAATCTACAGGAGTTTGAGAATGAATGCAGGAGAACCACCAAATGTTTAAAAACACAAATGTTCTTTGATATATGCATTCATATATGTATTAACAGCATAGTTATTTTTTCAATGCAAATTGTGTATGACAATGTGAAGGCACTACTTTGATTTACCAAGGTATTATGCATTTTTATATTGATTCAGATCAGCACAGTCACATTATTCTCCTTACACTACTCATCTCTTAGAAAACACAGACTACAACCATGTTTTCACAAGTTTTTCTTAGTTGTATATCCCAGAATTTGTTAAGATCACAGGGGGTGCTGCGGAGGATGTGTCACCACAGAGATCTCATTTTATCCTATCCTCTGCAATGTGGACAGGTGTGTAAAGTTCAAATCCTGTCCATTCATTGAAGTTGTAACGCATACATACCTGCCAACTTTCAAAAGTATCATTCCGTATTTCAACCAAAATCTCTCCATTTTCTGTATAGAGTACTTCACTCAAATTAATTACTAAAGGTCATGATGGACATAGACAGGATTGTAGATATGATTACCTTAAGGAGGGTTGTTTTTTTTTTACCTAATTTTGAAGTTTTGTGGAAAATCGCTGATTTGGCGGGGGGGGGGGGGGGTGTGTCTATTGAACTATTGGTTAAGTTTCTAGTACTAAAAGACATGTTCAGAATTGCTAGCTGGGGGGGGGGGGGGGTGGACCCTCCACCCCTCCCTTATCCACCAGCCTGGACATATACAATTAAACCTCAGCCAATTTTAGTACAAAATACAGAAAATCTGAAGAAGTTGACAGGTACACCAATAATTTCCCCCCCCTCCCACATGCTTCTTTCCCCCCTTTACAGGTTCCCTGCAAGACTGATTAAGACAGGGAGTCATGTCCAATGACATAACCGAACCACATTAGTATTCCTCATTTAACTTTTGAAATGAGTCCATACATATTTATGTTTTATGTTATTTGTTTCTGTGAGAATATTAAATACTGAAAGTTTCAAGCTATATGATCAGCACCAAGATATATCTGTCTTGCAAGCAAAGTATGAATAATAGCTCTCTGAGAATGTCATTAACTCACATAATAGGTAAATTTACAAGTTTAGATTGAACTCATAAAATCATGCTACTATGAGTTTAAATTGAGCTTACAAATGAAAACAATTTGTCCCTTAACAATAACAAACATACTCAAAGGCAAGATTATATAAATTCTTGCTGAAAAGGAAGGTTTAAATCAGAAAGATAGACAAACATATGATGTAATTAGACAGTAATATATTAGTATTTTATATGTAGCCTATTGAATACTGGGAACAATGTGGGTAGGAATCATGTTGGCCAGTTTTAATTTCCTAGATTGGCTCTTGTAGCAATGAAACCTAGATTCACATGTGGTCTAAAACATATTTCTCTCAACTGTGAATGAAACCACACGACTAGGAAGCCTATACATTAACAAATTTCAGAAGAATAACTCTATATTTCAGCTTAAAATAACTCATACAATTCTATATTTTAAGGTTAAATACAGTATTATTTTTGTTTTGATCCCCACGGATTATAAGCAATCAAGCTATTGTGTCCTATGAACAAATTGGGGAGGAGTAGGGTTTTTCTTTCATACACAGACAGCCTCATCTCTCAGGAGCATGCAACATTTTAAGAAGAAGCCTCTGAGGTGATCAGTTGTATGAAGAAATTACTTGTGTATTGTACAACAATATAGTTGTCCCCCTATTTCTTACACCCATTTGACTCCATCAAAAATCTACTAAAGATCAATACAGGTGTATCCAATTCAACTTGAGCATATTCTGTAGAAAACACAGAAAACCTGTACAAGATCACAGGTTAGCAGTGCATAGTGCTTAGTACAACCTCTAATGTGACATTTACAAGACAAATAAAGAGAACTCATGATGTCTTATTTGAGAATAGAAACTGTTCTATAACTATAAACAAGGTTTTTCATTAAATAAATATTTATTTTTCATTTGAATTGTTTTATTGATTAAAAAAACCAATTGAGCAATGATTTATTTTACAAAAAATACACTTCATTTTTCATATATAATTGTATGTAGAGACAAAATCAATTATGAATATTCTACGTAAATATAATTAAACTTCTTTTTTTTCAGTATCATTACAGTAATCAAACCTGGCTTGCAGTGTATTATTTCTGAATATTGTATGCACTTGTGAGTTGGTGTTTTCTATTATCTAGAGCTGCTGAGCTTTATACTCTTCTAGCAGCCAGTGCTAAGTACAGTAATCTCCAAGTGTTTTGTAACTTGTTTGATGCCGTAAATAGTGTTACGGATTATTGGGCAGTCTGCTAAACATTTCTCCTTCTGTGGAGAATTGTCAACATTCTAGCAGTGCTTGGGCAAAATAATAATTTTATTATTGTGTGTCAGTTTTGTATACCTATAAATAAATTTCGCAAAATATTGTTTTTGTAACAATATTTTTTTAATTAAATTGGCTTATTAACCCTAACTGAACTTCCAAAATTCTATGTTCCACAGGAAACTGATAGGCATAAGACAAGAAGAAAAAGCCTAGCATTTTGAAAATAAATGCTAATAAAAAGCAAAATAAGAGAGAGTATATAAAACAGACAAAATCTTGGCAGAAGGATGAGATCTAGAAAAATTTCTTGATTCTTGATTCAAAACTGGCTTCATAACACATGGGGCATTCCCATAAGTGCTCCACTCTCCGTTACAGCAGCCATCCCAGTGTATGTAAACTCAGAGTCCCAGTCAGATGTTGATTGCGTGATCTTCTGGACTTTCCAAAAAATTTACTTTTGCTTCCCTCCCCTCTAGATACTCCCATTTCTGATATTCTCTGTATGTGTACATTCTCAGCTTCATTGACATCATCTTAATCTTGAAATGAATTTATTACTGCCTTGATTAAGTCTGCTTTATCTCTTCTCAGCAATGTGTCGTCTATCGTCGCATTCCCTGCCAACAAGTCGGCTCACTCATTTCCTCTGACCCCAGCATGACCAGGGCAGTGTATCCATGTAAAGCTCTGGACAATTGAGTTGTTCAATAAGTCCCACCACTGATGTAGAAGAATTGAGAGTATTTAAATATCTGGCTAGCAATGTAGCTAAGAATAGAGATACAAGAACTGAAATTGTGGCTGGAGTGTTCAGATTATTCAAAAATATATTGAGGTTATTCGCATACAAGACAAACTGAATTATATGTGTATATATATATATATATATAAGTACAAATCAATGTTTGGTCAGCTCTGCTGTGTGATCAAAGACATGGAGTCATTATCAAGTGTTATTTCTCCACAATGTTGGTGGTGCACTCTGCTAAACTGTCCATAATGTGAAAAGTGTACATGTAGCAAACAAAACCTGTTAATTAAAGAATTTTAAAGAAAGATATCTCATAAAAATGTATGGATATGAACTATGGATACGGTAAGGATAGAAAAGATCTACCAATTGAACCGAAACATCTCACACAGATTAGACTTGATATAAATAACCAAACTGTTTGAGGATATCTGACAAGGTTACAAAATCAAGAAGTGATCAAACTTCTTATATAAATTACACATTTGAAAATGTAGATCTTAATAGAGAGCATTTATAAATATGATATGCCTCAAGGAGCCTAAACAGGGGGAAAGGCATTTAAAAACCATTAAGCTTAAATACGGTATACCTTTCAAAAAAAAAATACCAGTAATCACATAAAAATAATACATATAGATTTGTTTCCTTTTCCAAGAAATGTGTTCACTTTCAATGAGTCTCAGAATATATTATTAATGTATGTTTAAAATCTTTCCTTGTTTACACAACATATTGAACTTATGAGCTTGATTAATTATTGATTAACTATTGATTAATGTAACAATTACTTACAGACAATTTTAAAATGAAACACTGGTTACAGTCAATAGCCACTGTTTGTGAAGACAAAATTGTTAAGAACACATTTTTATAAATCCACCAGCTGCAACACTTTTACTCCGAAACCATAAATGAAGTGGTGATGGACATATAAAACTAGATACAAATAAAATTTAAGTATTATGCAACAGAAGCTTCTCATGTTTTATGAGAAGCTAAATTTGTGTAAATGTTAAATATATTGAACATTTTAATGGTACTTTCCTATTTACCATTCTTTTGTCAGAGGTAAGCAGACAATATTGCAATTCTGGGGAAGAGCTAAAAAGATATAAAAGAAACATTGTGATGGCCAGAAAGCATATGAAAAGCTACCTAGGCTAATTCATCTGGCTGACGAAGCAAGCAGCTATGCAAAGTCTCTTTGATGCCATTCTTAATTAAATAAAGGACTCCTAACGAACAGAATATATTGTTTCCTCTTGTTTTCTCTTTTACCCTCTGTTGTATTATATATAATTTCCTATTAGAGTTTGTTTCATTAAAGTTGTATTTGTATGCCTGCTAAACAGAAATTCATTTAGAAACACTCAAGTTCTGGGTCCTACAAAGAGATTCATATGGGAAACATAGCAATGTTCCAATCTTGTGGTCATAGAAAATGTGTGTCATTTGATAAAATACTCATTATTTGTGAGATTTTTATGCATGTCTTTGTACTTACCAATGAATTATAGTAATTAATATGCAGTGAAAAAAGGCTGTTGAGGATTTAATTTCTAGTTTTTTCTTACATGCTTGAAATTCATTGAATAATTTATATATTGGAGAATAAAGAGTATATATATTCATTTCCACAATGTCATCTACGCAATTGGAAATCCCCAATACACCATTTATGGAAATACAGTTGGATCATTTTCTATGTGTTGTACATGAATCCTTTCCTAGAACTGGGAACTTCATTGTTATAAATATACTCCTCTATGTGCAATAAAACTATAACTTCTTTGTTTTTGTTCTAAAATATTTGAACATGATGTAACAATTCTGCACTTGAATATAGAAAAATAGAGAGGGAAAATCACAGCATGAATGTTAATTATGAATCTGTAAACTTACTGTGTCATGGTGGATACAACTTTTTTCACAACTACTACAGTTATAATGAATTGGTCTACTCAGTGGTAGATAGGTTAGTGTATTGACCTCACAAACGCAACTGATTAGAACTTGCTTAAAGTTGAAAGAGCAGCCCAGCCAACAATTAATATTGTACTGTCAGTGCCATTGGTGGCCAACAATTCACCAATAGTTTAAAAGCAACAGGTATATTCAGGTGTTCTTCATGGATGAACTATCACGATACTAGGTTAGTACGTATGTAGTAGCAAAGGGCATGTTTAAACAATCAGTGATGCTTATTATCCATTGTCGTCTTCACCTGCCCGTTACCAGCAACAATTATTTGCATCATCAGGTGCCATGTTGACTGGCATAGGCGACTATGGATCTCTGCAATTTTCTATTTCCGGTATCTTTTATCAGGATCATTGTTGACTCTTTGCCATACGACAATGTCAGACTATCTAATATTTTCTCACGTTGTCATCCTCTTGCTATACGATAATTGCCTTCTATCTTGCCTGTTGTAACTATTTTCTCCAGACCTACCCGTCTCAAAATATAAAACTTGCCTCTTTCTGATATAAAATAATCCCTGTCTCACATTTAACTCTTTCAGCACCTCTTTGTTAGTCTTTCTAGTCATTCATATTCTCTCAGCATTCTTCTATAGAACCACATCTCTGATGCCTCTAATTTTCCCAATATCCTTTCAGTTTATTTATTGTCCAACATTTGCATCCATGTTAGAATCGGTGTTATAAGGCTTTGAAAAACTCCCTCACCTCTGTTGACAGGGACATATCATATAGTATATTCTTCATATTTATGAATGCTTGTCCATTGCGTGCCCTATTCTGTTCTTATCTTAGTTGAACTTCCTTCATCTGATGTTGTTGTTCCTAAATATTTGAATTGGTGAACCTGTTTGAGTAGTGAGTCATTCACTTTGATCTTGCACACTGGGGAATTTTGTTTCTTACAAACAACCATCACTTCTAACTTCTTGTTATTTAAGAAAAGGATTTTGTCATTGCCTTCTGCTACTGCTATGTTGCTTAGTTCTTATAGATCTTTTTGGCAATCAAAAAAGTGTTATTTGCATAGATGTCATCATGAACAGAGTCCAGCAACTATACATTCTATTAATTTTTCCATGCTGTTGTGTCTCTTTTAATGGCCCAAAAAACCTTATCGTTTTTGCTATAGTATAGTTTAGGATCTAACCCTCTCTAACATTTAATGTTTTTATCATTTTTAAAATTCTCCTTTTTGTTGTCCATGGTATTCTCAAAATCCTTCTGTAGCATCTTATTTCAATGGCAGCAATTCTCTTTCTATGCACCATACTCCCATATGTTGCTCTACAGGTTATGCTTTAATTATTATATTGTGTTGAGAAGGATTTATTGAGAATTTTGTGAGACACAATGTACTCATTGCTGGATTAACTGATTCACTCCATGGAGATGGTCAGTTGACATAAGTTTCTTGAACTGCCATGATGCCAATTGATCAGCATTTCAAACATTCTATAAAAAAGACAGTTGGGTCCAGATGTGAAAAAATTTCCAGAGTGAATCAGTTAATGAAAATGGAAGGATAGAAGGGAATGGTTAATCATCACTGCAGTATGATACATAATTAAGAGATGTATTTGAGACATGGATTCAATATGATGTGTGATATAATACAGAGATGTATTTGAGACATGGATTCAATATGATGTGTGATATAATACAGATATCTATTTGAGACATGGATTCAATATGATGTGTGATATAATACAGAGATCTATTTGAGACATGGATTCAATATGACGCATGCTATAATCTAATAAAAAGATAATTTAATAAAGAGATACATTTGGGACATGGATTCAATATCTCTCAATGTTATCTAAGAAAAAGGTAAATTTCAGAAACAATTTATTTATTCTTTGAAAATATTAAGGCACAACGAATCTGCTTTTGCATTTCAAATAAAGTGCATACACTTTTATCAGCTGCTCATTATTTTAGATTGTCCACAACAAAATTCTCACAGCCCCAAAAGTTTTACATATTAATTGAAAAACCAGCAACTTCAATAATGGAGCTTTAGTCATGTGACAACAATACTATTTTAATATAAATCAGTAAATCATAAGGCAGAGCTGTTAATTTTATATTAGCAAGTAATATGGAAATATAATGCTCACAAAAATGATATATTTTAAAATTATAACCAAATTTATCACATCAAATTATAAAGCATCACAATAAACTTGGAATAATTGACAGTTTTTATGGAAATGAATATGTTCGTAACCAAAACCAACACCTGATAATTTAATGATATGTGAAAACCAATTTGGAATTATGTTGGTGAAATACCCACAATTCATTTTATACTTTCAGTATGATACTAGACTATGGCAAGCTTTTTTTTATATATAATGTGAGATGTGGTCTATAAAAAATTGGTTGGTAGAAATTTTCAAAATATTAACTTTAAACAGAAAATACATCTCAACGCAGAACTTCGACTTTGATTTCTATATACATTGCTCAATGTAGCACATACTGCTTATGCTGATAACAAATTAAAAAAAAAATTTGCTTAATATTTAAAAGAAAGAAATTGACTAATATATGCTTGCTTTGAGTTAATCTCTGTACTGCCAACAGCTCCATCTAATTCTTGGTAGATACACCTGCTGTAGTTATCATATTAAGTCCGTGTCTGAACTCTGGGGATGTCACCATGCCACGCTGAGAAAACAATGGAAAAAAACAAGTAGTATTATTACAATGAAAGACTCAAAAATGCTCATCATAATGATAGCCATTATTTAAACCAACTAGAAAAATTAAAGAAAAAATGTTTAGGAATAAGAGGATCAGTATTGATTAGAAAAAGCAGCAGAAATAACATTGCATTAAGTAGGAAATAAGTGCTTATTTGCAAATATTGTAAAAGATCCACTTTCTGTGCCGGTATTAACCAGCATTGACTCCTGCTGCTCTAAAACAAATTATTATCTACATTCAATAACACTTTCACTGATATATATATATACCGGTAACTGTTTGCTACTATGCCATATTGTGTTTGTTAATTGTCTCTTTTACATACGACAATTTAACTCAATGATACTAAATTGTAAGACACCAAAGTCGGATGTGTCGGTTCATTGGCATAAATTACACCTGTATCTGTTCTCTGGACTACATCCTGCTGGAAATCTAGTATGGTCTTCCTGCTACAAGAGAGATCCAGTGAAAGTTGGGAATTAACACATAATCAGATAAAAAATTATAGTCTCTTTTCATGACATTGAGGCATTTGGGAAATAAGATGACAGGCCTGCTAGGAGTAATGTAAGAATCCTTACACCACACATCTATATTTTCCCCAGATCTGTTCTGGTACATATTTCAGATCCAGGATTGACTCTGGAGATATGTGTGGTCATGAAACGATCATCTAAAGAGGATTTTAACTGTAAACCACTTGGCTAGGAAGTCAATACACTAACTATTGCAGCTCTTCTCTCAAATATACAGGACAATAAGCTTCTTATAGCCCATAATGTGTGGCATTGGTAACCATGTTTGTCCATAGTGACAATAAATTATTCATATTAAATGCTGCAAAGTAATATAAAGTTAACCCATAGCATTTGTAATGTCATAGCGGTGTGAGATGTTAGCGATGTCACATTTCTGTGGCTCTGCTATATGAGCGCAGTAGCCATCTCCTCTCCCTCGTAGTATTTACTTCCCATATTAATCTGGTACCAATTAAGGCAGGGTTGACCTGGGAGAGGTTGCTATCTGAAAATTATTTCTGCCTAAACTGGGAAATGAATCTAGGACCACTCATATGTGAAGCCAGTGCATTAATCACTACTCTATGCCACTCTCTGCGTAGCAAATGCTATAGAGAACAATTAATTTTATTACTATTATGTTTGCTTTGATCCCCTTGAATTACAAATAATGAAACTCCTGTTTCCTATGTGCAATGATGAGTCTTATTCAGAGATTACTTTCATACACAGAAGACTTCCCTCAGTGGTATGCAATGCTTTGAGAGAAAAAAAACCTTCTATTAAGAAGGGGTGTATGTAGAAGGCATGTTTCATCATTTTGCATGCAGACATTTAATAACATGAAAGTTTGCAGCCATTTGGTGATATCATCTTCTTCTTTTACTCGCTTTAATTGCATTTGTGTGTGACACGCTGATTGCTATGGTGCATCTCTTGGCTGGTTACTTCTGTTTTCAACACACGTACTTGAGTAGACTGTGCGTGATCATAAAAAGAATTGACAGTCTTATTTTTCAGCCTCTGTAATAAGGATCTGGCCTCTTGTGATGGTGGTACCAATGCTGACCACTTTCAACCACACAGTACATATGGCTTCAATTGGTAGGTAGTTAATGAGTTTGCTTCTCTTTTGGAGAGGTGTGCCCCTTTCAACCAGCGAACAACAAAGTCCAATTAAGTTATATCAAGACACACTACCATAAAATATTAGAGGTAACAAAGACTCCAGTAATGAATGTATTTTGATATGGCTTCAATACAGAAAATGTTTTGTTATATAGTTTGAACTACTAGATTACTTTATGGTATTCACCTTGAAGCAATGGTTTTCAAATTTTTGTTGATCCCAGATCTAAATATTGGACTAAACTTTGTGCAAACTATCTCCAAGTATCTTATTTATATTAATTTCATACATAGAAAATCATTTGTCATCTTAGTTCAATACTCTTTATGTACAATTTGGAAATATGTGTACCCCATATTTGATTATCTCCCTTGCCTATTTTCATCAGATACCTTAAACTTATTTATAAATTTAAATATTATTTTTTTTAGGGTAGGGTTAGGAGAGTTTTAGGAGAGTTATGAGTTACATAACTAATCCTAACCCTAAATAAATTAATATTGAAATTTATAAATAAGTTTCCGGTGTCTGATGAAAATAGGCAAGGGAAATAATCAAATATGGGGTACACATATCAACATATTGAACAAAATACTCTATGTACAAAGTAGCAAATCTTTCATCAGAACAGAAACAATGCAGATTTTAATCAACAATAAATATGAGTGGAGATCAGTAACTAATGCACCACATATTTTTCTCAGTTAAAAATGGAGATAAAAACATGAGATTTGGACACTTCAATTTAAATTTTCTGATAATGCAAAAGAAATTGCACGAATAATTGGTAAGGTCACACCAAATTGTGATAATGGCACCTCTCAGTAACTTGCGTTACAAACAGTGAATTGTCATAGAATTTCTCATTGCAGAGGAATAAAATGTTTGTGTGCTATGCATAAAATAATATAGAAGCATTGTGGATATATTATTATAGAAAAAAACATAAGGCAGCAAATGGGATTTGAACCAGGTCCATTCAGCTGGCACCTATTCTCTTCGTAACTTTACCAACATGTTTTTTGTATTCGATCACATTGCATCCCAAGTATATAGAAATCAAAGGTCAATAGTTGCAATGCGATTTGGTGCCAGCTAAACGGACTTGGTTCAAATCTCATTTGCTGACGTTTGATTTTTTTCTATGTATCCGATATAAGAAAGTTGCGCAGTCGATAGAAACTTCATTAAGTAAAGAAAGATGGAGCTGCATGATCTGCAGCTTAGGTTATGATCAAGGTTTGAGCACTAACTTTTGGGGCGATGAAGGTACGATTCTTGTGAATGTGATGCCAAGAGGAAAGACAATCAATTGGCAAGCTTACATCAAGACATTGACAAAACTCAATCTATGTTTCTGCAGGGTTGCTCTCACAATATTCAGGCAGAACTGCTTCACCCTCATGACAATGTATGCCCTGACACAAGTCTGGTAACATGTGAGGTAAGCTCATAATTTGGTTGAACTGTACTCTCCCATCCACTATAGTCCTGATATGAATCCCTCTGATTTTCATATTTTGGTCCACTTCAAGACACACTCTAGTACAAGGTTTGAAAGCAATGAATAGGTGATTCAAGAAATTAAGAAATGGCTACATGATCAGGACAGAACCTGGTACGTGCAAAGCTTGTTTCGTGTTGGAGTAAAGCCGCACAAAAAGATATAACATATGTTGAATGATAGGAAGTTTATAGGGATATATCCATGTAAAAATTTCTTGCATTTGTAATACCAAATTCCTGAGAAAAATAATATGTTGTATTACTTCTGACCTTTACGAGTAAGCACATTTTCTTAGTACATAACATATAAACTATACGGTATGTGTTACCACTCAGGATTATTTGCTATGCTCTTAATAACTTACAGACTTAAAGTACAGCATTTACTACATTTTGGAAGACAAGTTTTTAACATACTGCTGCAGATAACCACTTTTATCAATGGAAAATAGCTAAAAAATAAATGACACTACAAAAACATGCTAGCAACTACAGAAATACAAGTTGGAATTACTAAAATGTTTATAAACATAAACCAAATGATTGTTGTATAAACTGCAAGGATAAAGTTATATGTTTCATATATGTAGAACACTTAATATTACATAACATTTCAAATAGTATTTTAATGTATCCTACACATACCTTTCATTGCTATTCACTTCTGTTTCATATTTTATTAAACTGTTCAAACATTGACAAATCATTATTTTAATCCCCTAAATAAACACTTCTTTCACAAAACATAATTTCATTAATTTTTTTCTTTCATAATATATAATTTCATATTTTTTTCATAAAGTATAATTTTATATATATTTTTCATTCACAAAATATAATTTCCTACATTTTACTTTCATAAAATATAATTTTATACACTTTCTTTCATAAAATATAATTTCATAATTTTTCATAAAATAATTTCATATTTTTTCATAAAATATAATTTCATATTTTTTTCATAAAATATAATTTCATATATTTGTTTCTTTCATAAATAATTTCATATATTTTTACTTTCATAAAATATAATTTTATACACTTTCTTTCATAAAATATAATTTCATATTTTTTCATAAAATATAATTTCATATTTTTTCATAAAATATAATTTCATATTTTTTCATAAAATATAATTTCATATTTGTTTCTTTCATAAATAATTTCATATATTTTTACTTTCATAAAAATAATTTTATACACTTTTTCTTTCACAAAATATAATTTCAAATATTTTCTTCCATAAAATATAATTTTACATATTTTTTCATTCATAAAATATAATTTCATATATTTGTTGTTTCGAAAAATAATGTCATATTTTTAAAGAGAAATTTATCATTTTATAAAACTACAATAAACAGAAAATAAGAAATTCTAGGCTGTGATCTAAGTAACAGTGACACTCACTAACAAATACAGGCACACACAAACACACAATAGCATATTTTACAATATGTTATACCTGTCAACTTTACACAAAATATACTCAGGTTTTACTGAATATACAAGTGCTGTCCTTTAGAAAAGTATTCTATATATAATTTTTTATGAATGTTGGCTCACAATACACAATTATTTGTATATTTTGGGATGATCCATCTGGAAGTTGACAGGTACATTGATGGCCAATTTACATTTTTGTGTGATCTGAATTTGTAATTGCTATATGTGATAGCCAATTTACATTTTTTTTAAATCTGAATTTGTAATTGCTATATGAGTTAATGATGCACTTCAATGTGCATTCTTAATTACCTGTGATAGTTGAGAAAGAATAAAGCATGAGAAAGAGAGTAAAATGTAGAAACAGATAGCCAAAACAATTCACAGAGCATGTAACTATAGTCCAAGTGAAAATTCCCAGTACCTCCAAAAAATGCACCTATAAACAAGATATTGCAGTCCTATTTTAAACCCACAATCTTGTGAATACAAGAAAAATGTTTTGACCACTTAGCCACAGAGATACCCATACATTATTTATTTATTTATAGCCTATGATTAGCATACATTTCATTATTCATGCGATTATTACCAATAAAATAAAAAATGAAAATATTGTCTACTTTGAAAATTTCAATACCATCTTTGGTTTCTTGAAAAACATGATCAGGGTAACAATTTTATATTTGAACATTCTTATTTTAAATGCCCATAGAAAGATGTTGGCCTTTCAGTGTCTACAGATCATTTCAGCTGCCATTCATGAAACATAGATTACACTAGCTCACAGCTGTTTTGTGCTAACACTTTTAGTTATATCTTTCTTATATATTTTGAAAGTAAAAAAATCTTTAGAAATTGGAAACACAAAAATGATATGTTTTAGTCATGCAAGAAAAGCAAAAAAAGTATGAAATTTTTAAAAAATTATGTCTTCTAGTCTCAATACAGTTCATTACTTTAAAAGTTTATTTTTTAGGAGTGAATCATGGATTTGATATGATATCAAAATAAAGACTGGTTTTCCATAGCACTGCAATGGCATGTAAAAGACGGATTTTAAAATTTGAATACATTTCATTTCTATGTTTAAATATGACGTGTGGTAATTATATTTTTATCCTGTTATTCTGCTGCACTTCATTGCTTCACAGTTTTTGATTTATTAATATTTGTTGCTTCATATTGTCTGTTGATGAGGAAGTCTCATAATCTTTTTCATCAATAGTTTATTTTAACTCATCATTCATGCTATGATACTTGTTTGATAAAGGCCTTTTGCTCAAAAGATTGACAAATTAGTTTGTTCATTGTGATCTGTAAACTTTTTTCATACTTACAAATATTTACTTAGACATATTTACAAATAATATCTATTACTGTACTATTTTTGCTGAGTACCATTTTCACTTTTATATGAAAGATACAAGTTCCACATTATGGCTTGAAGTTGTACTTTGCTCTTCATGTGGTTGAGAAGCATAAATAATGTTTGCTTTGATTATCCTAGCTTTGACATCTCTTGTCAATGTATAATTGGATGTAAAACACATCCAGTAAATGAAAGGTTAGTCATACAAATACATCACATACACATGTTAAAACATAGAAATGACTCTACCACTCCCCAACCATAAGGAATTATGTGTTGTAGATGCACTAGCCTGAGCAGATAGATACCATAAGGCAGCTTTTCTTTTTGTTAAAATTTGTTTTTTTGAAAGGTAGAGGTGTGCACTCAAAGTGTACATATTTTTTAAAAATATAATGGTGGAAGGTCATATAATTCATGGAGGGAAATTGTATTAACTCATTTTGTTCAATTGTATTAAACAAATTCATAGAAAATAATGAAAGACTAAAGACAACTATACAAATATCTCCCACATTTTTACAGAAATCTGATGAAACAAAAAAATGTACTATGAAACTTACAAATAAAATGGCACAAATATATTGAGATAGTATACATTGTCAAGAAATATAATAAACAATGAAATACACAGTAATATATAACTGTCCATGAAAAGATCAATTATATATTACATATATATATATATATATATAAGTGACATATTCTTTCCAGAACGTTGTCTTCATCATGGATACTCTCATCGTCTCTCTGTTCCAGGCAAGCAGGTCTATGTTGGCCAGAGACGTGCATCATCTTCTTGGTCTTCCGTTTCTTCTCTTGCATGGTACTCTGCCATCCAGAGTCAGCCTTTTGGTACCATCATCTAGCTTTAAGTGTCCAAAATACTGAAGTTTCCTTCTTATGATGGTATTTAGAAGCGAGCTTTCATTTAGTTTCTGTAATTAAAAAATTTCAATGTTCTTCTTTTTCTCTGTCAATGATATCCATAAGATCCTTCTGTGGCACTTCATTTCAAAGGAATTTATTAATATAGTGCATACTATCCCAAAATCTAATGTGATAAAATATAATGTACAAAATCTAATATATTTATTAATATGAGAATCTTATGGAATAAAATATGTTATATTCTATTGAGAAATATGGTGAATTATTATCTACTAGTGAATTCTGTTTTTAAATAGGATGAAATTATATTATCATATTCTCTATAAAACTAATAAATTATTATCCATTCATCCATAAACCCACAGCCTGTCATCTTCATACAGGCATTACATTGGATGCATTAATACACAGAATCTTCCAGCAATTTCTATCTTCAGCAACGCACGTTGATAATGTTTGAGCATAACTTTCTTTGGCTTCCTCATCTTCTTCAATTGTTCCTGCAATGATCATTTGTGGCAGGGATTCTTGTTGATACACACATCTGTTCCAACCATGCAAGTTTTCTGTCTTTTACTATTGATTCTTGAGGACATCAAGTCTCTCTACTTTATTATTTATGAGCATATTTGTCTTATGATCTCTACATGAAATGCACAACATTCATCTAGACTCTAGAGCATCATAGTATGTAACTGTCTCCATGTCTGCAGTGAGTGTCCAACTCTCACAGCCATACAGCACAACAGAAAGCACTAGTGAGTTATACATTTTGATTTTAACTCTAACACTGATATTATTTTTCAATACGCATTTTAATATCAGCGAAGGCCATTCCAGCCTTATTTTAAATTCTGTTTTAGATTTTTCATCACTGCATATGCAAGATCTTAGAACTATTCACTTCACATTTATGCACATTCATCATTATGTTGGTCTGTACATCAGTGTCTCTACCATTACCTAGATCTTGCTCTTTTTGGTCTTGATTTTCATTCTGTACTTGTCAGTAACTTTTTCCAACTTTGCTGCTAACTATTGTTTTGACTCAGATATAAGATCAATAAATCAGCAAAGCGCAACTTTTAGAATGGACGAACTGCGAATTGATATAATATTTTATACTCCAGAAGTGTCTCCTGTATGATGTACTCTAGATATATTTTGAAAAGTACTGGAGATATGTTACATTCCGGTCAGACTCCCACATTTGTCCTAAAGAACTCTTTATTCAATTATATTTGTGTCCAGAAACTACAAAGATTTCATTCACATTATCTAGAAATATAATATTTATCTAACTGCCTTTCTTCAGTAGATCTTGCAAAATGTATCTACACAAGTTGCTATTCAATCATCAAAACAATACTGCCTTCAAGTATCACAAGAGCAATGACATAAGTAAATGTATCTATCACAAAATTAAAGTTGTTTTAAAATATTTAGAATACAATTAAATTCAACCATGACAGTTTGCTATACACATATAGGACACACATCTCATGCACATAGGGTCACTTTCAGTGTTGCAATTTCATATTTATTAGCTAAATGTATAATCAATGACAAATTTCTATTCCTAACTCCAAATTTAAATTTGAAAAATGTTTGAACTTGTGGTGTCTATTTTTTTTACTATAAAATTGCAGTGATAATAGAGTATTATCCACTTTTACACTAACTCTAGCAATAATAGAGACATAACTTTTACTATAATTGTTTGCAATAATAGAAACATCTCTACTTTCACTATAATTGTTCGCAATAATAGAAACATCTCTACTTTCACTATAATTGTTTGCAATAATAGAGACATCACTTTCACTATCTTCTTCTTCTGCGTTTGTTCTCAAACTCCTGCAAATTAGCAGAACATTGTCCAAAGAACAGAAGGTATTGTGTCATGGTTTACAGGTCATGGTTTACAGCTTTGCTGCAATATCTGTGCCTTATTCAGCCTGATACATCCGACTTCAGCATAGCTTTCACTATAATTGTTGCATTAATAGAAACATCTACACTTTCACTGAATTAATGGCCTTTTGCATCTTGCAAAAGTGTAATGGCGATCATTAAGCAGACAGCAAAATAAGCCAATGAGCATTTTCTCTCAGAAATGGAAGTCTTTCTGTCTTTCTAAATGACCATGTCACAGCAACAAAAGATTTCTGTTCTTGTCTTCCTCTTTTATCTTCCATATACAACATCATCCAAGCATGTAGATTGTGCTCCAGACAACCAGAATTCTGGTCATGTTTTCCCAGTTTTTCGGGTCTATGAAGAAATCTTTCATTGAGAACATACGTCTTTGTACCTCAGCATTGGTCTGCTGCTGACCTTCAGGCAGTTCTCCGAATAGTACTTGATTTGAAATGTGGCAATTTGGCATTCTGCAGATGTGGCCCAGCCATCACAATGTATTTATACTAAGTGTTTCCATTGCAGATGGTAGCTATGTGCATCGTAACACTTCTATATTGGTGATTTTTGTCGTGCTATTTAATGTTTGAGATTTTGTTGAGACATCTTAGGTGAATGGTGTTTAGTCTCCTCTCGCATTTTGTATAGGAGTTCATGTTTCAGATCAATAGTATAGTGTGCTCAGCATGCATGTTTGATATATCTATAGCTTTTATTCCACTTTAAGCTTTCAATTTTTCCAAGTATATTTTGACAGTCCACCAAAAATGGCAACCACTTTCCCTGTGTATGTGTTTTATTTCAACCAGGACAGTTTTTTATCCTATAATATCACTATAGTTGTAGCAATAATAAAGACATATCCACTTTCACTATAATATCTGCAATAATAAAGACATATCCACTTTCACTATAATATTTTCAATAATAGAGATATATCCACTTTCACTATAATATTTTCAATAATAGAGATATACCCCCTTTCACTATAATATTTTCAATGATAGAGACATACCTACTTTCACTATAATTGTTGCAATAATAAAGACATAACCACTTTCACTATAATTGTTGCAATAATAAAGACATAACCACTTTCACTATAATTGTTGCAATAATAAAGACATAACCACTTTCACTATAATTGTTGCAATAATAAAGACATAACCACTTTCACTATAATTGTTGCAATAATAAAGACATAACCACTTTCACTATATTGTTGCAATAATAGAGACATATCTACTTAAAAAAAGGTTAAAAAGAACTAAAATTATTATAATAAAAGACATCTCCACTTTCACTATTATGTAGCAATTACATAGACATCACTTTCATTACAATTGTAGTGATAATTGAGACTTATCTACTGTCATTATAATTGTCATAATAAAACCAGCTATATGAATAAAATTGTATAAAGAAAAACTCAAAATATGTTAAAATAACAACACTTAGGGCAAGCAGTATGAAAAAAAAACATGAGAAATGTGGTTTAAAGCGTGAGAACACTCCACAAAGCAAGCAGTAGAAGTGTTACTTACTACATCATACAGACGTGAGGTGATATTTTAGCATGCTTTCAGTGTTAGTATGGATAAGAGTAGGTGCCCTTGGCTCCATTGCCCACCATAAAACCATCACCATATAAGGCTTTGGGCTGCCTCTGGCGCTGGTCTATATGTGGGGCATATGCTGGTATACCTGCATGAGTACTGTATGGTGGGGGGTCGGCATAGGAAGTTCTCTTGTTGTCATCTCTGTAGCCAGCATTCAACATGCCTGATCTGGGGTATGCACTGCTTCCAGACATACTGTCAACACTACATCCATTTAGGTCAAAGATCACACATATGCAGAAATATCAGCATCAGGTCAGATGAAGCCACACCAGAGCAGGATCAGTATTGAAAACATGGCAGAGGTGATGGTAGAGGTTGTGGTGGAGATTATAAGAAGAAATAAAAAAATAGCTCTTTAGTTTGGTGTGATAAGGATATAGATTAAAGCCACTATCAATATCTAGAGCTTTATTCTATTACCCCTAGAAATTAAAGCATATTCTTGAAGCAACTTTTGGCATAACTACAAGCTGATTGGAGCTCGCTGTGAGTGAAATTGTAAAACTTCACTAGCATGGAACTCTGTAGTGAAATTGCAAAACTTCACCAGTATTTTCATACTCTTACTTTGCCTTCTGCTTGCTTCAAAAACAAGAATACCTCAAAGTGCTGCATTAGGCTTTGCCAATGATGTAAACGTGAATTATAAAATAAACATATGAATATTGAATGTATGATTTCCAATCTCTGCAGATGCTAAAAGGTGCATCTAACTTCTTTATGTAAATTAAAGTGTTTAGTTATTTCCTTAATATCTGAAATATCTGATTTTAAACAAATCAAAACATCAACCATTGAGTAATGAAGTTTATTAAATTACGAGCTCATTACCATCATGAGACAAAACTAAATATTAGAGAAAGACTAACTATTAGACTGTTTAGTAATCATATTAAATGGTAAAATTATCCTAAAATAGATTCAGGAAATTATTTTTGTATAGTGATAAGAAGAATGGTTTGTTTCGGTTAGGCAAAATTCTATGAAAGTCAGTGAAATATTAAAGGGTGGTCCTTGGATGATGTGCAAGGTATGGTACAGTCAACAATTTACCAATCAACCATGGTGGCCATAATCATTAGTGATTGTGTTATTTACATGAGTCCCATAACTTTTGTTTCCACTGTAAACAAAGCAGAATTGTTATAGCTTTCAATTACTGATTCAAGCAACAAAAAAACAGGTCTAGTTAAACAAATGCAACAAAGGACATGGTAATAAACTCTATAACAATAACAGGTGAAAATTAAGCCAGTTGTCCTCAAGTTAAGTAATTAACCTACTTGAGATTATTGTTTATAGCCAATAAATACACGAGCCTCTACTTGAAGTGCCTTACAGTGCCAAGCCATCAACCAGAAGCCAATATATAGAAGATAATACTGATAAAGCATACGGCATAATCAGGTTTTAGGGCTTGTTTGTAGCATCCAAGTTAGATATATGAAATCCTCTCTGAAGGGCATTCAAAGGGGCTAAACACTTGGAGGAAGTAAGTGTTATCTGATGAATTTCTGAAGAAAATAAGTTAAACAATGATGCCAGTGACATGCTAGTAGGTTAAACCGAACCCATATATAATAACCACAATGCCAGAGAGATACATCAAACAGGTGTAGGCTACAGAGAAACACAAATAGAAGGCAAAAATATTACAATATTAGGTATTGATTTCATATATAAAAATGAAAAGCCATACTCTAGAAGACAGACCTACAAAATAGAATAGCTTATGCTCAACTAGTCAAAAGGATATGAATAGCTCTTCCCTAACATTAACAACTGTATGTAAACCACAAAGATAATCAGACTATAGTAAAACCTTTTTACCAATAGACATTAAGGAAAACATAAAGTAATATATTTTACAGTTCTTAAAATAGAGTGACACACACAAAGTGTTATTAAAATGCCTGTGCTCTACTCCATTTGAAATCTATTTTATTTGTATTATTTGTGTCTCTGCTTGTCCTGCATTTTTCTTGATTAAGACTGTATGGCTGAAATGTCGATTCAATAGTTAGTACGTCGTCGGATCATCATCATCACTGCAAACTGGATGACACCGCATTCTAGCAACACCGCATTTTAAATTTTGATCTTTAATTCTGATCATTGAAAAGGAATCATCCTCCACACTAGTCTCACTCTCATGTGCTATATCTCTTAAATATCGCAAGAAGCGGAAGAACAAATCTGTAAATTCTCCTACCCCGAACCTTCAGCACTCCTGCATGCACTGCAATAGAACTTTCCGTGCATGAATCAGACTCATCGGGCATCTATGAACTCACAAACCAAATTAGTTAATTACTAATTTTAATTATTATTATTTTTTTTCCCCCATCGCATTTAATGTTTTTTCATGCCATGCTCATCTTCGCTTGTGAAGAAGGAACAACATCATCATCATCATCATATCTCTTAATGAGTTAAAAACGTCAGCTTGATCCATTGTTCCATTTTCCTGTGCCAGAATCACGTGTGATGCCAGTTGATCTGCGCTTTCTTTGCCTCTAACAGCCACATGTCCCGGCATGAAAATAAATGTAACCACTTTCAGCTTCACCCTTCTCAAGGCCTCAATCCACTGTTCACAAAAGTGACCCACTTGTACCTTCCTAATCATACTCATAGAATCACTCAAGATTCAGACCTGCGTTACCTTCTGTGTGCCTACCCACTCAAATGCCCTGGTTCACCGCCATAATCTCTATGCTCATGCTACTCGTAGTAACAGCAAAGGCACCACTCTCCTCCCTGATTGTTTTACCTGCGGACTGAGTTGTGAAGGCCCAAGCACTGCTCGCCCAAGTACGCATTTCAAGTACTGTGAACATGTATAATCACAGATCTATCAGTGTATATAATCACATCCCCCACTTTGGCATTCTCACTGACCAAAGCCTGCACTTCTTTCTCTACAGCTTGGGACACCATTCTCTGCATTGATACGCATTGCTGCATTCTAAATTTTATCCAGTCTTTCAATCTGAGTTTGGCTAAGAGTTAGAATTGCTAGTGAATATTCCACCACAGCCACCACCAGACTCTGGTACAAAACAAATAACAACCTCTGCTCACACTGCACATCAGCCATAACCTTCATTGCTGCTAAGCCTTTGCCTGCCCTTTATGATCAACGTGGTCAACATGTTCCCTGAAACTCTAGACTTCTGTCTTAAAAAAAACACACCAAGATATCTCATTGTGCTGGTACTTTCTAAACTTTTCCCAGCCAACGAAACATGTTTCAATCAGTCGATTCAATCTGTTATGTAAAACTGGTAACTACATTATTTGCGTTTCAGTCTGTTTTACGTGAGCGCAGTAGCCTAATTGATAGTGAGCTTGTTTTCTATTTTTCTATCACTGGGCTACAGCGTGCCAGGTTCGAAACCATGTCCGGACAAAAAAATCAGGGTTGTGATTTCTCGCTTGAACGACCACTCCTCCAGTCGACTCAGCTGTAAATGAGTACCTGACGCATGAGTTAGGGGAGGTAAAGACAGCAAGGAAGGGAACTAGCCACACCACCTAATAGTTGCTGCGGTTTAGTACATGAAGAGTTATCTTCATCCCTGACGGCAGGTTGCTGCCATGGGACATACCTTTATCTTACTTACAGTTTTATATCTGACTGTATAAGATATTATTCTGTGTTCTCTATTAATACATATTGGTGAACTAGAAAGCCAGTTTATCTGAGCTTATCTGAGTTCCTACATAATACACAAGATAAGGCAAATTATTGCATGTTTCACTAACTTTACCCGCAAGCAAATGTAATACTCTGATTAACCATGTAACGTATAAATGCCCTTTTTTGCATAAGATGTATTTGGTTGTTATGTTATGTTATGTTCCTCCAGGGCCATAGGCGGCACATATGGCAGAAACCATAGCTTTCCATTTCTGTCTTTGTGTTGCCAGGTCTTTCAATTGTTGCGTGTTGTTTAGGTTCATTGACATGCCTTCTATATTAATGGTTCGTCATAGAGTTTCTCTAGGTCTCCCTCTTCTTCTTACTCCAGGTGGCACCCAATATGTATTTGGTTAGACCCAATAAATATATACTTTATATTTGTGTATCATGTCCAGTTTTTATACACAAATGAAATCCTTTGATCTTTGTTGGCATAATAATGATTGTGTATTGAGAAAATAAATTCTACCACTTTAGACACAGATTCTGTGAGTTGATTAGGCATAGGCATGTCTACTATTACAATAAGGTGTCCACCATGTTGGATATAATACCTGTTGAAGATGATTTCTTAAATTATCTGTTTGCAAGATACTCATTATTTGTCATTGACATTTAGTGTGCTACCTTACTGGGCCTTCATTCATCTAATTATATCATTTGGTATCACAATTTCGCAGTTCATAAATATCGTAATGGAACATTGCTTCTCGTGCTTGTCAATAAGTGTAATGTTATTTTAAAGAAGTTAAACTTCCTCTGAATCATAATCAGATATATGAGAAATTGATAACCAATATCGGCTGAATGACTAACCATAATTCTTCAAATATTTTTCTTCCTCTTGTAAAACATGGTTCTCACATTTCCCTGGATATATTAAAGAGATTTTAGCATTTCAAAGTATTTCAATATCTTTTAATTTGAATTTATATTTTCTGATGCTACCTGTTCCTTAATTTTAGCACAAACTAATTCTATTGGGTTTAAGTGAAAATGGCAAGATGGTATTCTCAAACATCTGTGAATATGTTCCTGGATTGCTTTGTCTATATGAAATATATGTCTATGCTGTGTCTTTTTTTTGGAGGGTGACAATTCCAAGTGATTCAGGCTTCAGGGACATTTCATTGAATGTTGTTTTTGATCAGCAAAATCTTTATTAATCCTTAGTACTTGAATTAGGAAATGTATCTTCTGCTGCCACAGCATTGTGATATGAAGCATTAGTTAGTTTGTTCCTTTCGTGCCGCAAGCGACACATAGGGCAGAGGTTTTGGTTCTGGTACTGGTCTCATTGTCCCATCATATGATTGCCATTCTCGTTCATTACTGTGGTGTGCAGTGATACAAGTTTCTAAATACAGTATATCATAAAAAATATCTTCACATTTTTCTGACCTATCGTAAATATTTGCTTCTCATTGAAACCATATGAGGCTTCTCACAAATAAGATTTCTACCACAAACAACAAATTTTCTAAAAGTGAATCCAAATCCTAATAGCCCTCCATAGTGGAGACTTGGAAACATCAATATCATTTTTTCTTTTAAACATCATTAGATTCAGTATTCAATTATTTACAAGTACAAAAATATTGTTTAAATCTCTAAAAACGAAGTTATTGCATTTTCCAGACACCCACCAAAAATAATGCAAATTGTCAACAAGAATTCAGGGACCGGAGAAATTGTGTAGTTTTAATTCAGAGTGCTAATGGTTAATGTCGCTGCCTCACTATTGTGAAATATATTGAAAATTTTTCTTCTGATCAATTCTCTGTCAAAATTGTATCCACTAATCTTGGCCTAATTTTCATATGCAAATGATTGAATTAGAAATTAAGATTTTGCTATCCAACAGTTCAATGATCGTTTACTTATCCCAAAGGCATGAATAGTCAGTCCTCTTTTCCGGGTTTGAAATAAAATGATATAGTTTTCCTTGAGTAGCTCTATTGTAGAATTACTTAAAAAATTTGTTATTTGTGATCTGCTCTACTGACATAAACTTCACTCGCATACTCATTTTTCCTACTAAGTACACAACACTTTATATAGAAACAATTCTGATGGAGAATATGAGTGAGACAATGGATACAACCTTGACCCTTTAGCTGCTAAGGCATTCGTAAGGATACAATGAAAAGTTACTGCCATTTTGCGGAGATATTCTTTTTCTTATTTTCCCAGAGGAAAAATCCATCTGGATGCCTACATCAAGAATCCAGACACATTTTTTCCTGAGGAAACCAAGAAGATTTTAGCAAAATACAGTAACTTTTCATCATATCCTTAAGGATACCTCTGTAGTTAAGGGGTTAAACACATCCATTTCAAGAGTACAAAATAGTGCAATTTCATGCTAAAATAATGCCAATTTGATAAACCAATCATGTGTAAATGAGGACTGTAAACATCTTAAAAAATGTGTGTGAGATGAGTGTTGACAAATAGACACATCAGTATTATCAACTTGTATCATGATTATTTTTCAGATACACCTGTCTACCATCTGTGACTTAAAACTGTGCAGTGACATTTGACAGACCCTATACTTCACAACACATTGAATATGTGCAAAAAGTAGATATACCACTGACTTCTGCATTATATCTAGACATCAGACATTACATAAGCTTCCACTGCATGATGCACTGACATAATGTGCTGAACTAATAGCATCACATTCAAATATAAACCAACCTAAACTGGAGTCTTAAGTTGACAAATAAATCTATTTCACACAATTAAACCCAGTTGAGATTATGACTTTTAAGTCCTTTCCGAAAACATTACTGAGTAAATACTGTTATGTTTTTAAATGTAACGTTAACACACAAATATTTCTTAAATGGACAAAAAATGCCAGAAAACTAAAGCTTATTCACTTTTGAATAAAAATGTTGAAAGCTTGAAAAAGGTGTAGAGGATTGAATTCATTGTACTTGGATTACCCAACATGTACTCGTCCTCTTAAAGAAGTGGCACACCACTTGCCGAGAATACTATTCATAGTACATAATTCTGTAGCTTCAAGCGATGATCTACAGGGATCTCAACAAAAAAATTCACTTTGTTAACAAGACATCATGAGCGGAATTCAAACCAGTGACCTCTTGGGTACAAAATAAATCGCTTATTCACTATGTCAGGCAGATCAAAGTAAAAATGTATGAGGAAATAACAGATAATAAAATGTAAAACTACCGTGTCAAATGTGAAGCTTACATAATCAAGAGTTTATTTATTATAAGACTAAATTATTCTTGGATAACATGTTTTCACATACAGCCTAGACAAAGAAGCAAACATGAAACACAACATGACACAGTAAACATGCATAGAAGTGAATCTAGTCTATTACATTATTCTGGGTTCTGGTACTGTAGTTATAGAATATAGCTGCAAGTTAGCTAGTCTGTAAAAACACAGTGACATCAGTGTTTCATATTCATGACCAACAATGTCACAACAGAAGTCAGGTAGAGAAATCATGAAAAGAATCATAAGAGAATTGTGCCAGAATTTAAGTGTGACAATGAGTTGAGAATATAATATACAAACCGCAATATCCAAAAGGTTTGAACAAGTGCAGAAAAAACTTCATTAAATGTGTAATGGAGAGAAAGTGTAAAAACTACCACAATATTTTATCAAATAACTTCTAAATGTGGTCTAATTTGATAATAATGGTTAATGGTTATGAGCTGATGTCACTGCAATCCAGATAAACCTATGGGTGCTCAGTTCCATTAATTGAACAGTAGTCTCCTATAACAAATGTGGAAGTGAATACAGTGAATACATACAGATTTTTCCCATTATAGCAATACTACAATATATTAGAGTATGTCATATATTAAAGTCTGTCATGTTATAAAAATATACCTGTCAACTAATACAGTTTTCTGAAAACAAATAGTTTTTTTGGTGCTGGTTTCAGCAATGTACACGCCCGTGTGTTGCCGGAGCCCGAAAGGGGAGCAAAGAATAGAAACACTGTTTACCTTCCACGCATGTCGTAAAAGGCGTCTAAGGAGGTTATGAGATGGAGTTGGCTGTCCCATCCCATATAGGGTCAGTGACCCAACGCCATGCTGAAGTCGGATGTGTCAGGCCGAAAGGCACAGATATCGCAGCAATGCTGCAAACCATGACACAATGCATTCCGTTCTCCGGACTACATCCTGCTAATCTGCAGGAGTTTGAGAATGAACACAGAAGAAGAAGAAGAAGCAATGTACAACCAAACATTTACTATGCAAAGTTTCTTATGGTTTTTTCTTCAAAATTATATTACTGTTGTCTGCAGTTACGGTATATCAATGTTTGTAATACACAATGTGTAACTAGTTTTTCATTCTCAGGGCTCAAAAGGCATAAGTGGGTTTACTACAATGTACTTGGGTTGTTCCATATGAACTCTTGTCTCTTCAATAGAACAGTAAACAGTCTGGTTGTAATATGTAATATGGTATGTAACTCTGTAGCTTAAAGCACTATTCCTCACGGACCTCTGAAAAATGTACTTGTAAACTAGACAATATAGGCAGTATCAAACTGTGACCTAAAGAACACAAAGCAAAATGGCTTGATTATCCTCATGGACCTTGTGTCTAATAGGATTGATTCTATTAATCAGAAGTATACAACTTAAATTTACACTGATGCTCATAGTAGTAGCTGTTTTGTATGCTGGTATTTATAATTTCAGAAATAATTTAGCTATAAACATTCATTTTGGTAACAAAACTTACAGAACATAGATTTATTTTCTATATTTATTTTTGAATATTAACTATTTGAAAGGAACTTACAGTGTACTCCTTTCAAAAGCAAATATAGATTTTATCTGACTATATCAGCTCTGCTGTTTTCTTTAGCTAATTGATTAGTGAGACAGTTTCACAATTTCACCTCAAATTAATTAGTTCTATGAATTAGTGTAATGAATTATAATTGGTGAAGCTATGCTAGACAGATACAGTGACGGCAGACCTAGAGGTCGGCCATGAAAATGATGGACCACCAAGATAAAGAGGCAACGAATTCTACAATATACTCAGCCCACATGAGGGCCATCTCCAGAAAACTCTTCTACCCCTGACTCTGAAAGGCAACAATGGGTTTAGCAAATAGATATATAGATAGATGAATTAGTTTAAGGTTCATGATCAGCAGAAGTAGTGTCATACACAGTCTGGCCATGCTACTGAAAGTATGAGTGGGATCTAAAAATTCTACAACAATTGAAGAGAAATATCCTTTAGAAGAAATGCTTCCATAATTTTGTATCAGTTCTGAAAGTAAGAGAACTCAAATCACAAGCACACCAATGTATCATTCTTCTTCTTCTTTATCATTCATTCTGAAACTCCATCTTGATCACTCTTGTAATAGGACAAGGGTCCTACTAAATTTCCACCAAGCGAAATGTAGTCCAGAGAATAGAAATGCACTGTGTCACCGTTTTATTTGTGCCAAAGGCCTGTCACATCCATGTTCAGTTGAGATTTATCATTCAAAGGTTCTGGTTTAATGTCCTAGAATTCATATCCTACAGTATAAAACTAGCTAGGAATACATATCCTCCAGTGTAAAACCAGTTAGGAGTGGTAAAGATAGCAAGGATATAATATCATGATACTATCACTGATCATTCAACCCCAAACAAAGATGAAGCTAAGTGATGTGAGATGGAATGTAATTCATGCCCTATACAGTTTATATCAGTTCTACTGAGAGCAAGATACTTGGTAAAGGTAAAGTAGGATGTAAGATGCAGTGTGGGAAAGAATGTCATGGATTTACAACATCAAGAAATGGAGAGGACTTAAATTCTACATGTGTCTGCACCGCCAACAACAGCAGATAATGTAGGAGAAAATATCTATGTGTTTATGCATCCTCTATAGCAACCATGACAGGTTCTGGGATACACTACTACTACTACAAGATTAGGTTCAGTACAAGTAGACACCATCACATGTTTAATTATTTCCTTTGTCCATGTTTTTAAATTTCATGTTCATTATTTAATAATTGAAATATTTACTTATTTAGGGTTTGGGTTAGGGTTAATTATTTAAAACACAGCTATCCTAGCCCAAACCCTAAAATAAACAAATATTTAAATTATTAAATAATGAACATTAAATTTAAAACATAGACAAGGGAAATAACTTGACTATGTGGTGGCATCTACTTGTACTGTACCAAATATAAGACATTCAGTGTAATCCTAAGTGAATGAAAGAAGAAATTTGGTCCCATAGGTGCTGTATTTTTGTAAAGATGTTTGTTCAAAATGTAGAGATGAAAGGGATATTTTCCTGAACTTCTAAAGAGGCTTTCAATTTCTTTCTGCAAGTAATCTAGTAAAGCGCCTACTTACATCTAAGTTAATAGATCTAAGTAATTACATGAGCAATGTGCAATCATGAGTAACATGCTTTGACTGAGAAGCTAGCTCTCTAACTGCTTAATCATGCCATGCCTTGAAAGATGAGGTTATTATATTTATGATACTAGTTGCATGACATTGTAATATTATTTTGGTGTTTGCTATTTAGTGTACTGCATACTGTCAGACATGCTATGAACCATATGTGATGAACAACTGTGTGATAAAAATAAATAGTATGAAATAGATGACACACTAATGATAGGGCTACAGTTCACAGAAGAAAAAAATTAAACTAAAAAAGCACTATCTCAAATATCTCTTCTTCTGTGTACATTCTCAACTCCTGCAGATTAGCAGGATGTAGTCCAAAGAATAGAATGTATTGTCATTGTTTACAGCTTTGCTGCAATATCTTGCCTTTTGGCATGACACATCTGACATCAGCATTGCTTCTAGGTCACTTTGATCCTATATGGGATAGGACAGTCAACTACATCCCATAACCTCTTTAGTCACCTCTTACAACATGCATGGAAGGTAAACAGTCTTGCTATCCTTAGCTCCATTTTTGGGCCCTAAAAACACACAGGTGTTATTTCCATATTTTATTCTAACCAATCCACCATTTGTTGGCCTATACAACCAATATAAACAGTAAAATGGATTCTAGATGCAAAAGAAAAAGAGTCTTCACTTTCTCCCTATCTCCCTTCAACTGAGCATGACATCATACAAGGGTTGAATACAATCAAAATGGAACTAGATAAATTTCAATTGGTGATAGATTCATAAACATCAGAATGGGTATGATAAAACTAAAGACTAATAGGATCATATACAATCAAAAGTGTCACAAAATTTAACTAGCGGAAGACATGGAAAGATCAAGAAAGCCTATTGGGTCTAATTTTGTTGCAGTTCTGCTATCAATGATCAACAAAACAAATCAATAAATATTCAACATCTACTGGTTCTGTAGACTGTATCATAGTACGACTATTTGTTATTTACATTTCATTTCAAAATATTAGTTATATAAAAAGATACTGATGTGAGTGGTCACTGGAAGTCATAGGAAGGCAGTTTGTAACTAACCTCTATCCATTGAAGTAGGCCTAAGTATAAGTGTTCTTCTCCATTTGCTAAATAGAATCTATGTTATTGTTTGGATTAGTATGGCTTTTTTATGAAGTAATGGTAAGAAGAAAGGTTTTTTTTTCAGTTAGGCAAAATTCTATGAAAGTCAGAGCAATATTCAATTGTGGTTTTTGCTGAAGGTCATTCAGCAAAAAAGTAAATAGTTAAGCACTATTTCTCATAAATGAACGTTCTATGTAATCAAGACAGTATATCTGTGTTTGAATCTTTCTAATTTATCCCCCATATTTTCTCCAAACTCTATCGCTCTATGGATTACAGATGTATAAAATATATATTCAGAAACAGACCATTGACAAAATATTGTGTGTTTTCAAGATGAATTTAATTAAATCATAGATAAATAATTTTAAAAATATAATAAAACCAATGAAATCAACATGCAAGATGTTCACTGTATAGAAGAGAACAAGTGTTTCTATTGCATTTAAAATTTAAGAAGAACACATGGAAAGTTAGGACATGGAAAACAGTGGAGATAATGGCAATATACAATATGAACGAATTAATAGAAATTATAAAGGAAATGACTGCAACTCCAAAAAACCTAGGCCGAAACCTTAGATGGTAGATATTTGAGGACAATTGATGGAGTGACTAAATGAGATATGGTTTGCAATCAGGTATAATATAAAAGTCTAAAATCTGAGCCCCAACATAGCCAAAAAGAATCACCTTTATTTTGATGATTCAGCCACTTCTGTAAAATAGAAAAAGATTACATACCATGACCCCATGCATGGGAATCAAAGAATCAAGGAACCAGACACCAGGGAAGACATTATGGAAAGATAACATTAGATATTTCTTGAGAGACAGGATTTGAGGGGAAACAAATCAGGAAGTAAGAGGTTGATAAGATCTGGAGCTCTCTCTTATAAACTCCTACATTTCAAGGTAGTAGATGAGATCCTAATAAGTAATTAGTAAATCATACATGCCTAATGCCAAGTTATAGCGAACTTTGATTTGAGTATGATGCATGAGCCTTACATGCAAAATCAGAAAAAGGAATAAAACATTTTTTTCTGGATGGCTGTTAGAGCACAATGCAAAACTAAAAATAGAATGAAAAATGTCAGTTAACTAGGACAATAGCTTTTTAAAAAATTCGTACAAATATAAAATTATCAATCTGAAGAAAAGCACCTATGTATAAACTCTAAAACTTACCATAAAATGCATGCATTTTTATAAATGTTTCTTTGCCAAAGTTATCAGTCACAAGTTGTTACTGTGTCAGTAACTGATGTGTCAGTAACACACACTTGACATAATAAAACTTATAAATATGTGCTGTTTAGGTTAATGCTTCAAATATTAATCAGATGTGTTATTTCAACAGACTTCTCGTAATACAAAATGCCACCCAAAAAAAAGAGGAAATGTAAAAAAAAAAACAACCAGGGAAAATGTCTAAGTATTCTAGAACATATTAACTGGTATATTTAATGAGCATGCAGAATCCTGGTTATTTAATGTAATATGTTTGTGAATGTACATCAAGATTACAACTTTATGTTTAATAATAACCACTGTAGTTCTATCTATATGACTGTTTTAGCATCATTTTTTATAGCAACTTCAACCTCGTTGTCAGGCTAGAAAGGGGGATAAAGAAGCAAATAGCAACACCTCTACCTGCCATGCACATTTGTAAGAGGCAACTAAGTAGGTTCTTGAAGGTGAAGCTGGCTATCCCATCCCATAAAGGATCAGTGTGATCTGCAGGCATGCTGAATTCAGATGTGTCAGGCCAAAACATGCAAATGTCACAAACAAGTAGTAAACCATGACAGCATATTCCATTCTCTGGAATACATTCTGCTAATCTGCAGAAGTTTGAGAACCAATGAAGTATAGCACCTTTCTTCTCTAGAACTCACAGGTATCAGCTCAAATATGTTCAAAGAAAGCAGTGATCAATCTAAGACTAAGCATTTTCCAAGAGTTTGTATTACTGATGTCCACAAGTTGTTCACCATATCTGGAACACATTTACAAATGATGTCCTGTAGCATTTTATCTGTGCTACAGGTCACCACTTCATCAGGAGAGTTCTTATCTTCAGCAAGCTTAAAAGATGACACCTGCAGTCCATTGTAATCTAAGCAAGTCTAACAATACTCATTATAATACTCGTAATAGTTATTCTTTTCAGTTGGACTGTTTCATAGTTCATCATGTGTCAAGTAACTTTCAAGTTTCAATTCTCTGTTGCACACTTCTTCACATATTAGCTCTTAGCAAACTTAGACATCTTATCTGATGTATGTTTGTTATTAGTAGATACCAATATGTGAATCTTTCCATTTCTTCTCTGTCAGAAATATTGCAAATAGATGGAGTCACATAATGCAATGCCATAATCTCTTCAATCAATTAATCAAAAGCTAGCACATTTTCCTTGCCACAGTTCTCTATTTCATATGGTCTCTACTTTAGTGTCTCGAAGATTTATCCTAGAAGTAGCCCACCTATCTGCCCCTGCTTTTCTTTGCTGAAAGAGATTTAATTAGTCATGTTCTACAGTTTGCCATTTACAACTTTCCCTACTATCATACAATTCTCATATTTCATGTCAAAAAAATCCTTTCAGTTTGTAACATATCTGTTTTTCCTTCACATTTGTGTATACTGTCTTCACATTTAGAAAGTGATGGCTCCACATTTCTCAACTCTCCACATTTGTGTATACTGTCTTCATATTTAGAAAGTAATGGCTCCACATTTCTCAACTCTCCACATTTGTGTATACTGTCTTCACATTTAGAAAGTATAGCTCCACATGTCTCTCAACTCTCCACATTCATATTCAGCATGACTTGGAACAAAAAAGTTACATGTTTACCAAATTTATATAAACTTATGAAAAGAAAATATTTATTCTCTATTACTTGTTTGTAAATTAATATAGTCAATATTTCCCAAATTTAAAAAAAATATATCACTGTCTGCAAAAATATACAATAAAGTTATATAAATATTCGAAATTTAAAAAAACATAAATTGTAAGTAACAAATAACTGACCTTGTTAATGGAATAGTATCAGGATTAGGTCCACCATACATTATGTAGTTTCTGAATGCAATAAAAAAAATAGGATTCACAAATAAATCAAAGTAATGTTTACATGTAACAATACATGATATACTCTGTCACTTGTCATTTATGAACTTCATATACTTCAAACTCAACTGAAATATTGTGCTTGTTAATATCAAAACTCTTGGTAAAATGATGAGACTTCCAAAACTCTGCTATACAATGAATTTCTATGTTTAACTAATGTGTATAGAAATGTTTATGAACGCAAACAGAAAACACAAAATATATCATACACACAAAAATGGTATATATTAAAAATGAATTTATTTCTTTGAAGCAAAGAAAAAATATTTTAAGCTTTGCTGCTACACAAAGGTTAAGGTTCATAGAACTAAATCTCTGGAACTTTCCAGTTTTGTAGCCATTTTTAACATTTTAAAATTACACTACAGGTAAAGATCTTTCACATGACATACACACCAAAATGTTCGATCAGAAAGAGAAATAAAATACATATTTGTAACTCAAATCCTGTTTAACCTCACTCCACTTGATCACTGTAAGAAACATCAGTTGCTACTACAGATTCTTCTTTATTCTGAAAAACTTAAGTTGCAGCGATAGACCTAGAAAATGATACAATAGTGTTAGTTACACCCATCTTGTCGGCATGCTAAGGGAACAAGATATCCATCCCTGGATCATAAGCTGGATAGCAATTTTTTTCCTTCCATGGTAAATCTTTCTAAACCATTGTCTCTTTATATGTCCGAAATATGTTAGCTTGTGTTTTTTGATAGTTTCGAGGAGCCAGTCTTCATTAAAAATAGTGATTTTCCTCATTTATATTGTGATTGTTTACAAATATTACACACAAAAGTAATGTCTTAACAGGATATCTAATACAGCACACAACAAACTGAACTTAGTAACCGGCATTAGGTATGGTAGCCAAGCAGTGGATATCATTTCACTGTGGAATGCCAGAAAATGAAAGAGCAAATCAACTGCCCGAGAAAGAGTACTACCGACAACCAACCAGATGTACCAATAATTTATTATCAGAAAAAGCATTGAACTCAATCAGAAAGCCACAAACACCAACACATAATAACAATCAAATTATGATCAGACCAGAACAAATTGCAATTCTACGTCTTAAATAAGGACACAAACGACTCTTCAATCACATGTACACAAAATTCAGGATTCACAACACACACAGTCATGTGTAAATGTGGACAGGCACCACAAACTCCAGAGCATATACTTTCTGAATATCTTGAATATAAGATACTGAAACAAACATACTGGCACATAGAAACTACACTAGAATCAAAGTTCTATGGACCCCAATAAGAGCTGCAAAAAAACTGAAGTTTATTAAGGAGACAAAATTACAGATATAGACATTTTAAGCAAAAAAATGAAGAAATCTAACACAGCATGTCCTGAAAGTAAAAAAATGTGTCGGCATATTACTCCTATATATCTTTCATGGTAAAGATTGTAATGCATAATTTGGATATGCACAATAACACACAATGCAAAATATGAGTCTGTGGCTATGTTGATAGAGGCACAGACTGCTGTAAACCTGTCAAGAAAATTAGACAATTACATGTTTTGAAGTTGATGATCAACTGTAATATGGGAACCAGTTCACTTGTATGCCTGGCCTACTAGCGATATGGTTACAGACTTCCACCGTTCGTTGGAGGTGGTTAAAAACACTGAATGTTCTAGTTACAACAGTCAAAGATGATGTGTCAAGCTTTTAGTGAAAATAAAATGGGGACACAACTAATCTCCATTCTCTGGGCTACATCCTGCTGGAAATCTGGTAGAACCATTGTCCTGCTACAAGAGAGATCTAGTAGAAGTTTTGAAAACAAACGCACCCAAAACAAAATATGATGCTGTCTACATTCATTACTATCTTTTATAATTGTTGTTTTGATTTTGATTTGGTATTTTCTACCGAACATTACAAAAAATTCAAGGTAGTTTAATCTCTCTGAATGCTCCAATTTGGGTCACAAAGAGCAGAAGTCTAAGAGCCACTAGATTACTGAAGAAGATGAATACTCTCATGCCGACAAGAAAGTTAAATAAATAATTATAGTTAAATTTATCTGTACCTCTTAAAAATACAAAATATATATTATTTTGTAATTACTTACGGATCATCAAATTCCTTGTCATCATCTAGTGATCTGCGGTATTGTCCAGCAAGAAGTACAGCAAAAATTAAGCATGGCACAAAGAAAAACAGGCACCAGCCAAAACTGAACCACAAGCCATTCTGTGAAAGTAAGTCATTTACTGTGAGTCAATAACATTAAAACAACAAAACTATAGCAGAAAAAAATCAAAATGTCATATCCAAAATGTGATTAGATTGCATTGTCTCAAGGCGATCTATGAAAACCAGTTTTAAGAATTGAAAGAGAAATAACACTTCAATCTTCTTGTTTTGCAGGTTCCATGAAGATAATTAAAAGAATTTTCTTGTGTTTTGTGCTTGATTAAGGCTTTTGTTTTAAATATACTTCCGGTCTATTGTACATTGAAAAATTAAATCTTTAAATCTTAAATTTAACTTCATAAGTGTATACTAGAGTAATACTTTCAGCAGACTGCTCTATTATGATGGAAAATGATTATCTGAATCAGTCATCTATGACTATATATTTGTAAACAATTGATGGAAAAATTATTTTGGTTAAACATTAAACAGTAAAAGCCTAATGTTGTGCATAAACTAAGTAATGATGGGGAAAATATCAAGATATGAAAGCTTCCCATGTGCTATATAAACACGACATTGATAACTAAAGAGACATTATGTCTGAGGATTGATGACATCATTGTATTCAGGTTTCCCCAAATGTATTATGAGATTAATTCAAGACTTGAGACGGCGATGGCTGTCATGGTTAGGTTGAATATGACTTGGAAAAGTAAGATCAGTATTACAGTAAAGATCAATATATTTAGATCGCTACTGCTAAGCACACTTCTATATGGATGTGAAAGTTGGACACTCAATACAGACACAGAAAGGCGGATTTAGGCTTATGAAAACAAGTGCTACAGACATATGTTAAGAATGAGCTATATAGAAAACAAGACAAAAATATTTGTCTGGCAAAAAATCAACACTCTTGCAGGATATCAGTACCACATTTGGCAGTGGTGAAACAGCATAAACTTGTTTGGTTTGGACATGTAACATGACATGGCTCACTTTCTAAAATTGTTTTGTAAGGAATAGTCAATAGTGGAAGACAGAGAACATTCTGAATTGATAACATCAAGGAATGATCTGGGTGATTCTTCTACACTCCTCCAAATGGTTGAGGATAAGAGTTATTTGGAGAGCTTTTGGTGCTGTTGTATTGTTTGTGGTGCCTTTATGACCCTAACAGTTCATGGGTTTTATTATTATTTTTAAATGTACTATATTCCTCTCAACAACCTGCAGAAAGTATTGAAATAATCCCCAAAGATTTCAGGGAAAAATGGCGTAACCGTTTCATTGCAAAAATCTTTGCTCCTGTTATCTTTGTGATTTGTTAAATAACACTTGCATATTTGATAAATAATAATAATTATGACACTAATATGGATTTGAGATGTATCTGCAACAATGCTTACCATTGGTTCTATAGCCTGTATACACACAGCATCACTCATGGTGAACAGAGCTGTGCTTATATTTTGACATCCATATAAATTATTTCGAAGCTGTGAAGAAACAATGGAATTCAATCAATAAAGAACACATAGAATACTTATATTCATGCATAAAAAAAGTAAAGTTACCAATAGCATTTATTAATGCCGTAGGGGTGTGAGATGATAGCGATTTCACATTTCAGTGGCTCTGATATATGAGGGCAGTAGTCATCTCCTCTCCCTCACAGTCTTTACTTCCCGGATTAATCCGGTACCCATTTAAGACTGCGTCAACCCGGGAACGGTTGCAATCTGAAAAACATTTCCGCCTAAACTGGGGAATGAACCCAGGACCACTCATATGCGAAGCATGTGCACTAACCACTGTGCTTCGCTGCCCCCTTATTATATTCATGCATACAAACACATAATTCAATTAGAAAATTGTGTTGATTCTTAAAGATAGTTATGTTAAAGAAATTTCTCAAAGTTAGACACCCATGCAAACGGTATTGCGAAGAATTACAAGAAAATATTTTAAATAACACCTGATGGTTCTTGTCCTCAATCCTCCCACAAAGTAGACAATATACTTTTAACTTCCCTTTAGTGATCTCAATGGGTTTAAATTTTGGTTGAGGTAAGGTTAACCCTAACATTTACTATGTGACTTGAGCCACACTATATACTGCTTGCCTGCACTAGTGGTATGTTTACGGTAAAAATTAGCTACAAGCTGGATTACTGTAACTACCTTTTGATCATGCTCTCAAATATTTTGGGTATGAAAGACTCTGAGAACTCTCTCCATTAAATAGGAAATGCAAGATACTTATATAACTAATATCACAGGTAGCACACTTAACTTAATTGTGTGGAATAGATATTGAAACTCCAACTTGTATCATAAGACCCATACATGCATTAAACAGGCATCTCCAAACAACAATTAAACCCCAAATCCTTCTTCTTATGTATTATTTTTAAAACTCTTTCTGGTTAACAGAATGTAGACCAGAGAACACAATGCACTGTGTCATGGTCTATAGCTTGACTGTGAAAATAACCTTTCAAGTACCATCTGGAGCCATTTGCACGTGCGGTTTTGCATCTTCTAAATCTTCAACTGATCTGACGAACATGCACATGTTTATAGACAATATGGTAACTATTATGGACTAGGAAATCTACACCAATCAAAATGCATGCCAAAATCGTGTGTGCTAGAACAACAAATTAAACACATTAGTCTACACTTGTATTGGCTCAAATCACTTGAGAAATTACTACAGCGTCACAAGAGCAAATGCAAATGAGAAAATGTAAAAGAAATGTTACAATATCCGCCGAATTTATAAATGAGTGATGAGCACAAGGCTGAAAGTTCAGGTTACAACCAAAAAATAAATTCATAAATACAGCACACAAAAATAAACTCTAATTTCTTACCTGATATTTAATTTTGTTGACACTACTTGATATTACACTAATAATGTCACCAATAAATTTTGTAAGTTCCTGGAATTAGAAAGAAATGCATATTTTTATTTCATGTTATAATTTGGTGCATATGTTTATAACCACAAAAAATACACTAGTATTTTGTGTGCATACACTAGTCTTATACAGAAATAACCCATCCGCCCCCCCCTATGCTATGATATAGTTTGCCTGAAGTACTATAATCTGCCCGAGTGCAATAGAACAGTCAGTTACCATGTGCTGAAGGACATATTGAATAAGAAATAAATCAGAGCACCAATGGTCAAGTCTGGAGTAACATGACAATCTGAAGACCGGTACTTATCAGTACTACTTTTTAGTTATTGTTTACTGTTAAACACATTTATGCACCCAAATAATGTTTTAGAAAATCTCTATTTTAGATGGTATATTTACACAGAAGCCGTGGTAGTGATAACTCAGTGGTTAGTGCACCTGATTAAGTGGTCCAAGGTTCAATTTCCAGTTTAACTGGAAAAAATGTTTAGACCATCAAATGTCTCCTAGGTAACGCTTGCCTAAGGAAATGGGTAACAAATCATGACTGCACTCTGAACATTTCCACAGGTGCTCTGCTCTCCACAGAGTACCAAACTCACTCTGTAACCCCGGACGCACATGTCTTGATTTCTACTTTATGTATTCACAGGAATATCATCATGAGATATGACATACCAGTAGTTCTTTCTACAGTCATAGTTCTTTCATCATAGTCCCTGTGATATATATGTCTGTAATTGGACTGTTTACACATTAAACAATACTGGGGACAAGAGACCCCTGTGGGAGCCCAGGGCTTATGGTTGCTGGTGCTGTTGCTCATCTACCATATTTAAGAACCATTTGTCTCGGAAGCTGGGCAGCAGAAACCATTTTACTAAAATATGGACATGCATCAAAGTGCAACAACTGAGTCATCAAGAAGTCCAACTCTTGCATCCATCTGTTGTATATTGTTGCCACACATCTCTATTCAGAGTAAATGGAACCTTAAAATATATCTTGTGCAAAAACAGCGGAACAATAGGTAAGTTTGCTTGGATGATACCAACTATCCTTGGTAGTAACAATTGTTCCTCTCTAGATGATAAGATAATTTACACATAACAATCTGTTCCATTAATCTACAGCGTGATCGGGAAACTGTCTGCCTGCTATTATGTTCACTTTACAAGCCTATGGATGCACATAAGTGCCTGTTATATCCCCTCTTCACACCAACACGAATGTCACCAGCCTCTCCCATTTTCTATTCTCCAACATCTGTGCAAACTCTGTCAGGATGACGTTGACTTTCTCAAACACGAGGAACTAAAGATGCTTGACTTTTTTCAGCAGAGTCTTTATCTTGATCATGTTCTTTCCACAGTTCTTGTGCTGTTTCTGAGTACAACTTGATTTGTAGCTCTCATTACTCTATTCACTCAATTTTTTATCACTCAAAAAGAAGATAAAAGACATTATTGCTGCCCTTCAAAGGCTTTATGAGACTCCCATTCATAGGCAATGGTCATACTCATAGGCCATTCATATGTTCGATTCTTAATTTTTTGCTATGAAATTTCCAAAACAGATAGTTTATCTATGAAAACAAGCCATCAATTTCACTCTACTTTCGGGCCCCGCACCGGAAGCACACAGACCTACAAGACTTGCTAGTCTACAAGAGGTCTACTACAGTCTGCCTGAAGTGATACTGCCTTCCTGAATTGCTAGCCTGCATAAAGTGCTATAGCCTGCTTGAAATGTCAGTCTGCATAAAGTGTTATAGTCTGTCTGAAGTGCTTTAGTTCGCTTGAAGCACCAATTTACCTGAACTGCTAAGAGGATGGTAAAATTAATAAACTGATATTCTTCACATGGTAACACCAAAGAATTGACTACAGTAGTACTGTGGTTATGATATAATTAGTTCAAAAGTATTTTGAAATGTGACTGTTTGTGAAAAATAAGACATGTTTGGGTAATTTATTTCAGCTGATGATGTTAATGTTGTTTTTTTGCCAATGAAGATATAAATTCAGAGACATGGTCATATTTCAAGACAATAGCTATATTCAGTTACATACAATCACTCACACTGGCTATGAGCTTCTTTTTGTTAGTGTTAAAATTATTTTCTGCTGCCGTCATGTTAGCCATCAATATTTGTATGGCACTCTGGTGAAATAAAACAAACATTATTAAATATGTCATCTGTGAAACTGGAAAATTGATCAGTGAAAAATCACAAGCTTTAATTTGCCACATATTTAGGCATTATTCATTCACATAATCTCAATATATCAAACAGTATAGAAATCCATTACATGATTCCATTTGGCACACAAATTTATATTTGGGTATTCTTCATTCACATAAACTCAATATATCAAACAGTATAAAAATAAACTCAATATATCAAACAGTATAAAAATAAACTCAATCAATCAAGTGCTACTCTGCCTCTTGTGTTATCAGTAAGTTCAGTGGTGATTTCTTTTTGTGCCACAGTGATAACACTCCCAGAAATTTCTCTCTTTATCTTCCTCTCTCTCTTCTCCTCTTGATCTCTCTGGTGGTTATTAAATGTTCAAGTTTTACTTTCCTCACTACATGCCCTAACAATCATAATTGTCTGCTTCTAATTATTGCTATAATTTGTCATTTTACTCCAGCTCTTCTCAGGACTTCTAGATTAGTTTTCTTGACTTTCCATGGAATTTTCATCATTCTTCTTAAAAACCACATCTCAGTTGCCTCCAGTTATCTTGGGCACTTTTATTTACTACATATTCTAGAACAATTAACTACAGGATACTATTATGCACATAAATTTGTATTTGTTCATTTAAATAATCTAAATGTATTAAACAGTACAGAAAACAAGTACTGCAACCTAAGATTTCAAAATAGTAAAGCATTGACATAATTGTAACTCAGGTACCCCCCCCCCCCATATATATATTTGTTTCTAATATTCACTTACCATATGGTGTACAGTTTTACCGCAACCTCCTGTTTAATCAATCAATACATGAGAAAGAAAGGTTAACAGGAGCAGACAAGATACAAAAATAATAAGAAATAATTCAATGGTGAAAAAATGTTGAAACAACAGATGAAAAATTATGACAAGCAACAGTTGAAATATCAGATGATGTATACCTTTAATCCCAACTTCTGTTGCAGAGCAATCAAAGTGACATTCAACTGATTCTAGCAATAGAAACAAAGTAACATGTTCATACATAAAGTATGTAAACATATACATTCTTTACCTACTTATATAGACTATATATTCTTTACCTACTTATATAGAATATACATATTCTTTATATACTTATATAGACTATACATATTTTTTACCTACTTATATAGACTATACATATTCTTTACCTACTTATATAGACTATACATATTCTTTACCTACTTATATAGACTATACATATTCTTTACCTACTTATATAGAATATATATTCTTTACCTATTTATATAGAATATATATATTCTTTATATACTTATATAGACTATACATATTCCTTACCTACTTATATAGACTATACATATTCCTTACCTACTTATATAGACTATACATATTCTTTACCTACTTATATAGACTATACATATTCCTTACCTACTTATATAGACTATACATATTCCTTACCTACTTATATAAACTATTCATAATTCTTAAATACTTAACTAGAATAGCAATAAGATTCTAAAGTATGAGAAAGGGAGGAAGAAGAAATAGCAAGTAATGCAGAGAAAATAATGTAATTTCAACAGTATATATCCTTTTTTCTGTGATCAGTTAACTGATATTCTTCGCATAATAACAATGAAGAATTGACTACAGTAGTACTGTGATTATGCATGATGTAATTAGTTCAAAAAGTATTTTTTAATGTGGCTGTTTGTGAAAACTAAAACATGTTTGAGAATTTATTTGAGCTGATGAAGTTGATGTTGTTTTTGCCAATGAAGATGCAAATTCAGGAGAATCTCAGAAGACACAACAGCACATGATGGTACAAGTGGGCATATGGTTCCTTGTACATGCTGTGAAAGACTCTTTGTGGCTCAGATTGCTCTTGTGAGTCACATCCATCATCGCCATGGATCATAGATTATATGCCTTATAGTAAATTAATAATACTATCGTCTAGAAAGACGGAAAGGTGCCTATTACTGCTACATTGAAACTACAATATGTTTGTGATAGCCATTGATAACTATAATATACCAACAAGTCATAGCAATCTACAACAATATGCCTACACGTCATTAAAAACTACAACAATATGTGTATGATAAAACAAAAATAGTTTACCTCATTGTCTTTTATGTGTGGCAGTGTATTGGAATCAAGATTTTGCAAGCGTGTTGCGCTGTCTGTCAGTACACCCTTTATTGTGTCATTGGTCTGTGGAGAAATTAGGGAAAATTGACCATTGAAAGTAAGAACATATGACTGGCAATAATGTAAAAATGAAATGAGTGACTACAGCATATCCATTATAATCTCCACAGCTATTGTCAAACCAATTATCTTTATATCCTTGACAAAATAAGAAACAATTAATATATACAAAAAAGGCTGGGTCATTGAATACTCTAAAATACTGAGTATCTTCATACACCAGCAATAGTGCACTGGAAGCAGCTACGAACACAGGGTTCCATTCATGGTAGGGTTAACTTCCTAGTAAATCCAAATGAAAATGAGTTCCCAGAAATGTGCTTGGAAATTCAGAAAGTCAACAGAACAACTTCTTGACCAAGTCCATCAAAGCAGGCTGATCATTATGCTTTACAGCATCCATAAGGAGAACAATAAACTCTCTGTACCTTTTGTGACCAACGGCTATCCCTAGCACACCCTAGATATGGCCCCTTACATTTATCTCTGCCTCTTCAATTCTTCACCATTTAATCTTAATTGTCCTACCTTGCATTTGGTCTTTGAGATCCAGAGTAAGATAATTATTGAGAGGTTGTCTAGCCCTCTTCCAAGAATGAGGGTAATGTAATTTAATCATCTAGTACCACAATGCTCTGCATATACTTCTTATTACTTCAAGTTAGAAGCTTCCGATATGTGATTTTGTCTGGCCAGAATATTCTCCAATCTTCTTAAGACAACTCATGCAGAAAATTGAGTCCAGAAATTTCTTTTCCAGTTCCTCTTCACAATTCAACTCGATTAAAATTATAGGAAGTATGATTATAAATGGAAATAGTTAAATAAGAGTGTTAAAAGCAGTAATTTACTTAATTGATTTACAAATTTTCATTTATACTCATATTTTCTGTGTTACCATAGCCCCTATATTTCTGGATTGTTGGGTTATTTCTGATATCTTGGTGATTTATCTCTCATTATAAAAACATGTATTTCGATATGATTCCCTCTCAAATATGATATTTCAGTGCAGAGTTGAGGGTGGAAGAAGCAACGATGTCAAAGAAAATCATGGAAAGACAATATCAATGACAGGTCAAGATTTTTCACTGAAGATAGGAAATCACTGGAGGAATCTATGTTGATGTGTCCATTGTAGTACCCCTACAACCCTGAAGGGCTATGGGCTTATGAATTGAACAATAGATGGAAAGTACAAAACTCTCATATAGTCCGATTTTTTTAAATTCATGCTATCTTGTACTGATTTACAGATATATAAATTGACAAATGTTATTCTGGCCTTATGTATTTCATTACTAATTTCTTTCCTGTTCCACCCTCATCTGTTACAACACTGTAAAGTTAAACAAACTTATTGGTTGATACTAGATCCAGACACTCTAGCTTGGTTGGTGTGTAGCTTTCTTATGTTCACTGTCAATTCATTTGTCTTTATTTTTTCTTTCTTCTTCTTTCATTCACTTGAAACATGTCTCATCTGTAATTCTATCTCCTGAATAAAACTCACTGTCTTTTGTAGTTCATACAGTGGCCCATAGAGTTTCGATTCCAGTGTTTTTTGCTCTGACCAATATGTCTGCCTCAGCATTTCATACTCAGAACGCTCTTAAAGTATATGTTTGGCACTCTGTGCTGCTTGTCCACATGTACACATGGCCATGTTGCCAATCTTGAATTGTGTATATGTGACTGCAGAGTCAATTGTGTCCCGTTCTGGGGTGTAAAATTACAACTTGTTCTGATCTGTTCGTAATGTGATAGTCATCTCGTGTTGGTGTTTCTGGCTTTCTTATTGACTTGATCATCTGTTTTTTCTGATGGTAGGTGATTAGTACATCTGGTTGGTCTTCAGCAGCACCTTCCTTAGCCAGTTGGTCTGCTTTTTCATTTCCTGGTATTCCACAGTGAGTCTTCTTCATGGTGATCTTCAGCCCAACCAGCTAGTTGTGTGGACTGAGTTTGTTCATTTTTGTATATATTGGAAAGGGAGAGAGAGATTATAAGAACATAGAATGTCCAAGGAACATAACATAATGATAATACAAATAATAATAATAATAGAATCCATAACCCATAAGGGTCAAATTTTTTGATGTAGAAAGATCTCCAGACATGCCTATTCTCTACCATCCTGATGAGTTTGGACACTTCACACCATGTTCAGTCCTTAGTTTTATCGAGCCATGCCTTCTTCTGGTCATCTTGTCTTCTTCCACCCTCCACCCTATCTTGAAGATGAAGAAAACTGGACTTTTTTAAGAACATCTTTTGTCATCAATCAATGTCTCATCACATGCCTGTACCACAGAGTTTATGAAGTTTCACAACTATTAGCAGTGGTTCTTATTGATCAACTAATACATTAATTCTATCATGCACAGACACATTGGTCTTATGTTCTCAGTAACAGATACCCAAAACACATCTATAGCATGTTTTGTTTTTTTCAAACATTTGGATTCTTTCTTCTCTCCAAGTCTCACAGCCATATAGAAATACTGACAGGACCAAAGATTTATATAAGTTAATCTTAACACATGTGGTGATCCAGCCCTCCCAAATCTTGTCATAGCAGTCATGACTATTGCTAGTTTTTTTATTAACTTCAGCTGTTGATTCACCATGACCATTAATCTGAGTTCCCATATAAGTAAATATCAAAACCTCCTCAAGCCTCCGATTGTTAAGCTTTATGTTGGTTTGGACTACCTTAGTATTCTTATTCATCAAAACATAACAATGAAATGTTGAACAATGAAACACAGACTAGCCAGTGTGATGAAGCTGACACATCTAACAATGTAAACATGAATAATTGACATGTTAAAATATTTTCAATAAATGACATACCGATTGGTTAGCAATACCAGTAAGTATTGATGCCATTTGTGAAAGGTCTCCCACAGTCAGTTGTTTGGACAACTAAAACAAACAATGATAACTGCATTAGTCTCATCAATTAAAGTCATAATAATAATTGACTAAAAGACAAATTACAGCAAAAATTAAAAGTAGACAGTGAAGATATTTAGGGCATGTGATAAGAGAACAACTTGAACATTTAGTAATCACTAGAAAGATCAAGGGTCAAGAGACAGAGGAAGACAAAGAGAGAAAATGCTGGATGGGTTGTCACTGAGGCATCAAAGAAAATCACCAACTGAACATATTTACAACGCAAGAGATAAGAGATTTTTGTAGAGAAACATGATCATCTATGTCACTCGGTATGGAACTTTATTTATTGAATAACTGACTTATGCAAGCAATAACTATGGCTAAAGATGCTAAACAAAATATTTTTGGAACATCCTACTGGCTCTATATCAAAGGATTTCAGTGATTATAGTTTGGTGACATTTTTTCAATTTAAATCATTAATTTTAAGTTGGGTTTCCATGAAGTGAAATTCTGTTTGTGAGTTTTGTATTTTTCTTTCCTGCAATTAAGTCATTTACTATGCTAAATCAACAAGCTGTAGCTAGGATCAATATATTTTCATATAGCATCCTCATAACAATCTAGCTTCATTCCTGCCCAGCTTTGTCTTCCAGCTAATAAATACAAATATGTTGATGATGTAGATGCTTTGTTTCATGTTCATATTTCTTTATTTGCATGCTTGTCCTGATTTATTAAGTTGTCTTTGACAGATCACATTGGTGCTGAGGTAATTCACTTGACTTATTCCTTTTTGCTGATGGTGAAACATAAGGTTGCAAATGTTGCTCTACACTGATTTATTTTCATATAGTTTTCATATTATTTTCATATAATTTTGGCCCACATATTGAACATATTATTTTGCACCTCCTTTAAAAGACGCACTCGAACCGCCACTTAAGGAAATGGTTTTTTTGTGAAGAAACCATTGTCTCAGTCTTCTTGGCTGTTTTTTTATAGTTGTGTTGTCCTAATTGGTTTTTGTTTCTTGATAAAGGTCCAAATAGGGCCGAGACATTGATAATTGTCTTTGTTCTATGTTTTATTGTTATTTCTGATTATTTTATATTGATAGTTAGTTATCTATAGTAACCTGTATACTGAATTTAATATTTACCTCTTATTTGTCTGGTTACTGCGGGACTTTCCATTTTGTCGGACATTCTCCGATATTTTGGTTATTTATATTTATGATTTATTTTCCTTTGTATTTGTTCTCAAATTCTTGCTGGTTCATAGGATGTAGTCCAATGGATGAGTTACATCATAGTTTACAGCTTGGCTCTGATCTCTGTCCCTTTAAGTCTGATGCATCCAACTTCATCATGCCATGTTATGTTCAGATCATAGGATGTTGTCCAATGAATGAGTTACATCATAGTTTACAGCTTGGCTCTGATCTCTGTCCCTTTAAGTCTGATGCATCCAACTTCATCATGCCATGTTATGTTCAGATCATAGGATGTTGTCCAATGAATGAGTTACATCATAGTTTACAGCTTGGCTCTGATCTCTGATGCATCCAACTTCATCATGCCATGTTATGTTCAGATCATCACGGCACTCCTGGCAAGTCTAAAGGTGATCTGATCTCATATTCAGTATGTCCTTCAGCATATGGTAACTCACTGTTCCGGTTCTGTGTTGGATGATAACTCGTCTTTTGATTGGATGATAACTCGTCTTTTGATTCCTATATGTCACTGATTTCTTGCAGCACCACGCTTCATTCCCAGGTCCTTTATTATAGCCATAGATACGGAAGAAGAAATATACCCCATATCTTCCAATCCTTCCTTTGAATTTCTAATTTCCCCCCCCCCTCCCATTCTCGACATTGTTTATTGGTGGTCTCCAACTTTGTTTTGATCCTTGTGTTGTTCTCAAAACACAATACTTAGTTTGTGTGTGTGGTCTGTGTTCGCTTTTATCATCTTTTACATTGGGCTTTCATTTGATCTGATTTATCACCTATAATTCATCACTTTTGGTATGTTATTTTCTTTAATCGATGGGAATTTCTGTTGTCTGTCAATGGTGCATAATCATTTTGAATGCACCTGATTTATCATCTACTAAACATGCCTCATTATTTGGTGCGTCTTGCTATGAGAAAGACATCTCCAAATAATAACATTTATATTTTGATATTTCGTGTTTCACGTTTGTGTTTCTTGAAAAAGGTCCTAGGTGGACTGCAAAGTAGAAAACAAGTCCTTGTTCTTTTGTTTATTGTTATTTATATATTTTTTACCTTAATAGTTAGGCTTTAACAGTAACCTTAGTACATTATATAGTATTTATCACTTATTTGTTGGTTACTGCAGCACTTTCCACTGTGTTAGGCATCCTCTGACATTTTGGTTATTTATATTTGGACAGGATATCATTAATTAATATTAGGACAGAATATCATCAACTAATATTAGGACAGGATATCATCAACTAATATTAGGATATATCAATAACTAATATTACAACAGGATATCATCAACTAATATTAGGACATGATATCATCAACTAATATTAGGACATGATATCATCAACTAATATTAGGACAGGATATCATCAACTAATATTAGGACAGGATATCATCAACTAATATTAGGATATATCAATAACTAATATTACAACAGGATATCATCAACTAATATTAGGACATGATAACATTAACTAATATTAGGACATGATATCATCAACTAATATTAGGACAGGATATTATCAACTAATATTACAACATGATAACATTAACTAATATTAGGACATGATATCATCAACTAATATTAGGACATGATAACATTAACTAATATTAGGACATGATATCATCAACTAATATTAGGACATGATATCATCAACCAATATTAGGACAGATGGTTCAGCAAATCTGGCAAACGAATGATAAGATAGTTGGCTCAGATGTGTGGCTGTGCCTTTGGAAGGACATGGTAGTCCTGGGATACTTGTTCACTGGGATGCTTTCCTTCTGGGACAAAACATGTATCCATAAACTCCCCTTACACATACAACCCTTTGAGACCTTATATGAGTCTGGGTGTTGCCACAGTTACACAACTGAAAAGTACACATGCCTTTGTCAGAAAGGCGATGGGCTGTCAAGAGCTCCCTAATCACGGCTAAAGGGATTATTTTATTATTGCCATCATCAAATATTAAGGGCAGGGTATCATCAACTAATATTAGGACAGTATATCACAAACTAATAATGCTATAGGACAGGGGTGGGCAAAATTTTTGTGCAGAGGGCCACATTGAAAATTGTAACGCTATTGGAGGGCCGCATATAATATTATGTATGTTTTTGTTTAAAATTCTCGGTAAGTAATCAATTAAATATTTTTATTGTAAAGAAAGGTAGTTTTACATAATGTAGATAACTTCTGAAATAAATTACTTTTCTAACGGACTTACATTATAACAGTATATTTTCTAATATGTATAAAAGGTTTTTCAAATATTTTAACAATGTTCGTGTATTTAAAAATGTGTTTGAGGGCCGCAAAATATCCAATGGCGGGCCGGGGCCCGCGGGCCGTAGCTTGCCCAACCCTGCTATAGGATATCACCAGATAATGTGAAGATATCTTCAAATAATATCCAGATTAATTAAATAATTTAAGAAATATAGCAATTTAAATTGCTATTTTTAAAAGTATGAATTACGAAAGCATCACCATCTCTGAAATTATATCCATAAATTATCCACCACCACAAAATAATTTCTTAACGAACATAACAGCAATATTGACAAATGGGGAAATTTTCTTTATCTATGAAGACATCAATATAATTTGCCAAATGTCAATTACCATCAAACAGATTCGAAATTACAACAATAACAATATACAAATTCATGTAAAAATCATTCATGCAGAAAGCAATGATTCCCAGCCATATAGAATAATAGTAGTGCTGAAATAAAACATGCCAGAATTCCAAGACATAGACCATCACATATATTCGTACTCGTACCAATGCCAAACTTCAATGAATAAACTGAACATGAACATAGAAGAGTTAAAGCATAAGGATATTTGCTTGTGGGTTTTCTGGGTAGACAGATATAACTTTCAATTTGGTTTTTTAAAATAATCATAAATGGGACATGTTCTAAATTTTCTAAACAGCCATTCACTTTATCTTCACTTTTCTGTGTATACGGAGTTAAATTTTCCCATATGTTGGCAATAGCTAAGGTACTAGAAGGGCCAAGATAAATAGTGAAAGAAAACAATAGAGACAGACAACTGTTTCCGTGCAGGCTGACTTGGAACAGCCATAGACTAAGGGTAATTTAAATGTCTCACAAAATCAAACGCCCTGGGCCTGGACCTAAGGCAGTAGTGCAACATAAGTTTCTAACCATCATTCTTGAATCAGACAAGGACATCCATTATTCTTTATTTTTACAAGCTAAATCAACTAATCTCATAACATGTCAAAAATCTACAAGTATAAAAATCCTGAGAAGTTTAAGTATTGGTAAAACAGAAAGCAAGAGAGACGGGATTTAAGTAAAGATAGCCACCAAAGAAAATTATGATGAAAACATTCATGCATGTGAAATGATATGCAGCATGCCCCATTAACAAGTTAGTAAAATTGTGATTAAACACCAAACTCAAGATATCATTATTTACAAATCACTATTTCATGCTACCCACCAGTTGGAGCTGGAGATCAAAGAGAGCATAATTTATATTATTGATATGTACAAGCTTACAAGTAGTTACAGAATATTAATTACTGATCAAGCCAAGATAAAGAACACTTAACTTAAAGGTAATTTATGCAAGATGTCTCTTGTTTATAGTTATATACCGGTAAGCAATAATGACATCGCAGTAAACATCTGTAGTCAGATCAATAGCAAATCAGACAGTAGAAAAAAGGTTGATATATGGAGAGCATTCGTATTGAAGGGGTCAGTGTGCATTGTGGACAATGCTGTTAAACAGGTTGCGGCTGACCTTCTAGCAATATGGTTACAGGTGTTCACTTGTGTCAGGTAAATGGCACCATATAAAACAATAGCATAATGTTATTTTGATTCTCTGGACTATATCATTAGAAATCTAGTACAACCATTGTCCTGCTACAAGAGAAAACCAGGATGAGAGTTTCCGAAAGAATGGTAGAAGAAAAAACGTTATATCTTGAAAGTATACAAGAGCTTACCAATGTCATCATAATTATCAAGTCATTCAATCCATAGAATGGTGATGGCATGTTTGAACATGTCACTTCAATTTCCTGGTTCTTAACAGACTCTTCAAAGTGGCACAAATATGAACCTCAATTTTCCCATGTATCTGTATTGCGTGGCTGTTCTTGGATTTTTGTCTTTCCCTTTCAATCTTCTTGATTAGAAACTAGCATCACAGCATGTGAGATACTCCCATAAGTGCTCTGCTCTCTGTTTCAGCAGCCATCTCAGTGTATGTAGACTCAGAGTCCCGGTTAGGTGTTGATTATGCCATCTTTGGGTTTTTCCAAAAAGATAATTTTTCTTTCATCACCTCTAGACACTCCATTTCTAACATTCTTTGTATTTGTACATTCTCAGCCTCTTTAACCTCATCTTCATTTTGAAATAAATTTATGACTGCTTTAATCAAGTCTGCTTTATCTCTTCTCAGTATTATGCCATCTATCACCACACTGCGTGCCAATAAGTTGGCTTTCTCATTTCCTCTCACCTGGATGACCAGGGGTAAGATTTTCATTATATCATTGAAAAGCTCTGGACAATTAAGTTATTCAATAAATCAAACCATACCTTTCTCAGCATTCATTTTTCAATCTTAACATTTATTACTCTCATAAGTAGGACATATCTCATATTATTACTAAACCAGTCCATTATTTTGTATAGTCTCAAATAGTTGTCTGTTTATCTTCACATTTTTTAGAACATCTTCACTTTTATGTATTTTTGTATATATTCTGCTCATTCTTTGCATCTTACAAAAGGAACATATTTCAAAATCTTCCAAGTTATTTTCCTCTTTCTTGTTTCGTATCTTTAAAGCTGTACATTATTAAGAGCCAGAAATGTGTGGTTGCTTTTCTACCCGAACCCTTTTTTTCACTACTGTCTTATGTTTACTTACAATAAAATGTGCAATTTACTAACATCCAAACAAACACAGATACGCTAAAAATGAGAATTATCACACATATATATTCTACATAAATGTATAGAACAGAAAGCCTGACAATTCTTTACTTAGGATCTAGGATAAAAATGAGGAGAGCAGTAGCCTAGTTGATAGTGAGCTTGCTTTTTATCACTGGCTTACAGCGTGCCAGGTTTGAAACCACATCTGGACAACAAAAAAAAATCCAGTTGTGATTTCTTGTTGGACACGACCACTCCTCCAGTCGACTCAGCTGTAAATGAGTACCTGACACATGAGTTAGGGGAGGTAAAGACAGCATGGAAGGGAACTGGCCACCCTACCTAATAGTTGCTGTGGCTTAGTACATGAAGAGTTATCTTCATCCCCGATGGCAGGTTGCTGCGATGGGACATACCTTACCTTTTAGGATAAAAATACAGAATTTAGAAATTATTTCAAGATATATGTAATAATTAAATATATGGAGGAAAAAAGATGGGGTGCAAAGAATAGCACCACTATTAATCTTCCATACATGTTTTCAGAGGTGATTAAGTAATTATGGTATGGAGTTGGCGATCCCATCCCATATAGGGAATTACTGACACAGAAGCCATGCTGAAGAAGTATGTGTCAGGCTGAAAGGCGCAGATGTCACAGCTAAGATATAAACCATGACCCAGCACACTTTGTTCTCCTGGCTACATCCTGCTAATTTGCAGGTGTTTCAGAATTACACAGAAGAAGAAGAAGAAAGCATAGCATGATGGTCAACATAAATAAATCTAAAGCATATCACCATCATGAATTCTCACCTCAGTAAAGTATTCAGTAAAGCTTATATTATCCAGACCTGAGTTGATCATATCATTCAGTGAATTAGTGAGATCATTACTGATTATTGTGATATTGTCAATATCAAAGTTAGCGTTGAGCAAATCTTCAATTTTCTTTTCAATTGACTGGGGAAAAATATAAATGTGATATAGCAAGTTTCAGAAAAATTAATCATCAATAATAAATGAAATCATAAAGAACATTTTTACAAGTTTAAATTGCATGAGCAAATGTGTTTTGTAGAGAAGGGTTTCTTGATTAGTAACCAGCATCACAGCAATGCTGATGTTCCAATATCTCATGTCATTTTAGAGTGTATAAACTCAGTGTCCTGATCAGTTGTAGATGGTGGTCTCATCTACTTCAGTAATGAAATACTTATATTCATGTAATATTTATATAACCTTCTGTCCTTGTTTAGAACGTGAGCCCACCTATATTTCACCAGTATGCAAATTGTGAGCGAAATAACATAGTATGCATAGGTTCATTAGATGAGCACTATTTTCGTGCCATCAAGGAAATTGTGTCATTTCAGACAGTGAAGAAAGCAACAGAAAATGGCTTATTTTAGCACAAATTTTATGCAACAAGTGCACATTGAAAGAGAAGAGATAATGCTAGAGTTTAGGGAGGGGATGAGGGGGACGGTTGTTGGGGTAGTGTTAGAACAAATTCTAACCCAACCCCCACCCCTCCTAAACTCTATACGGTGTCTCCAGCATAATGCATCTATATAGCCTGTGTTCAACATTGATACAGAAGTAAAATGATAATACTAGAGTTTAGAAGGGGTGGGGGATAGTGGTTAAGGGTAGTGTTAGCACTAATCCTAAGCAGCCAGTTTGCTAACTAGCAGAGTGATGTCCCTTACTATTAAACAATTGCATTCCACAATGACATCATAAACCACTTAAAAACTAGGATCTGACAATTATTTAAAAACTATGAGCATTGTAAACATTGGTAGGCTCACATACTAAATAAGGACATGACCTTCTTACAACTAACATGCTACCCAATAAAATAGTAATCAATAGGTCAGCTGTATTTTTATAGCAACATAGACAGTAATAAGGTCAAGTAAGTAAAACTGTGACTAGGTTTGAGATTGGTGACCAACGTGAAGTATGGGCAACAGGTTGCAACATATGGCTATCCTACTAGTGCTACAGCTATGGACATCCACTGTTCAGTAGAAGTGATTAAAAAACAATGAAAGTATTAGTTACCACAAACGAAGTCAGATGTGTCCAGCCATTGCAGAAACATTGGAGGGCGGCCAATGTCGATGTCATTATATGGGTAAATCTCGCTAAGATATGGTGATCCTATGAACACACATTCATTATGCGAAAGGCAACACACACTAGAGGGCAGCAATGTATATGTAAATCGATACAGTGGTTACGAAGTTACAATCGTCCATCGCGAGACCAACTGGTGAAAGGTGTTGTTCATGCTCAAGAATACACAAAAGCCCACAACTGACCCCATTCAAAGTAGGAATGTCTGGCTGAAACAGAAGTGATAATGCTAGAGTTTGGGTTTTTTGGGAGGGGGAGGGTGGTTAGGGGTAGTATTAGAACTTATTCAAACCTTACCCCAACTCCTAAACTCTCAAACATTGACACATTGTCTCATTGACACAAACAAAATGCAGACACATCATATGTCAGTTGTTTGTTTGTGATCCCCAGAAATTTAGAGCGATTAGATCTTACTTTCTATGTGTAGTGAAGTGATTTTACTGAACTATTTTTATACCCAGGAGACTTAAGCGTTCGGTTTATTTGCAGTGCCTATTGAAGGAGCCTTTTAATCAGAGTGGTATATGTCACGAGATGTGCTGATAGTTTTCCTGGGTCACCCAATATTGCATATTTCCTCCGACGAGGCGCTTCACAGCCGGCGAACTATTCCTCATGTAGAAAGATCATTCCACTATCACCCATTATGTCCCTAGATCCCAGACCTAATTTCTTCTGTTTGAGCCATGTTGGGCAACGGCGACAGTTGAATTAGACTCAGTGTTGATACACATTCCTAGATGAGGTGCTGCTTTGCCAAACATGTCAGGGATCTGGAATTTGACCTATGCATTTTTCATGCACATACTAACAACAAAATAACCAGCATCACAGCACTGGGGATATTTCCATAAATTTCCAACAATCTTTAGAGTGAATACATTCAGTATCCTGATCAATTGTAGAGCAGATATCTCATCTACAGCAGTAATGGAATACTTAAGTTCATGCTATATCAACTTGATACCTTCTTTACAACCAACACATTACCCAATCAAATAATAATCAATAGATCAATCATCCATTTGTTGCAAGTGCCCAAAATGGATGGATAGGGTAAAGAATAGTAAAATATGAATTGACATGCATGTTTAAGAGAAAACTAAGACAAGTTGGATGTGGAGTTGGTTAATCATTCCTACAGAAAAGCCAAAGAGAACAGAAACTACTTTACAAGAATAGTATAACTACAAGAACAAAAACTAACCCAATTATCTGAAACAGGAGAATATCCTCCATCAATTAGACATAGACATATCTGTTGTCAGGATCCAAATACTGGAGCAAAAAAATAGTAATACTATCTTGTCATGCATGTCATAAGAGATAATTAATAACAGTTGGGCATTAACTGTCCTTCCCTATTATAGATGTTGGGTGTGAATTGACTAGACATTGGGAGGAATTGACTATCCTTATCGTAGACATTGGACATGAATTGACTACTCAATCATAGACATTGGACATGAATTGACTACACAATCATAGACATTGGACATGAATTGACTATCCAATCATAGACATTGGACATGAATTGACTATCCTTATCGTAGACATTGGACATGAATTGACTACACAATCATAGACATTGGACATGAATTGACTACACAATCATAGACATTGGACATGAATTGACTACCCAATCATAGACATTGGACATGAATTGACTACACAATCATAGACATTGGACATGAATTGACTACACAATCATAGACATTGGACATGAATTGACTACCCAATCATAGACATTGGACATGAATTGACTATCCTTATCGTAGACATTGGACATGAATTGACTACTCAATCATAGACATTGGACATGAATTGACTATCCTTATCGTAGACATTGGACATGAATTGACTACACAATCATAGACAATGGACATGAATTGACTACACAATCATAGACATTGGACATGAATTGACTACTCAATCATAGACATTGGACATGAATTGACTATCCTTATCGTAGACATTGGACATGAATTGACTACTCAATCATAGACATTGGACATGAATTGACTACACAATCATAGACATTGGACATGAATTGACTACCCAATCATAGACATTGGACATGAATTGACTATCCTTATCGTAGACATTGGACATGAATTGACTACACAATCATAGACATTGGACATGAATTGACTACACAATCGTAGACATTGGACATGAATTGACTACACAATCATAGACATTGGACATGAATTGACTACACAATCATAGACATTGGACATGAATTGACTATCCTTATCGTAGACATTGGACATGAATTGACTATCCTTATCGTAGACATTGGACATGAATTGATTACACAATCATAGACATTGGACGTGAATTGACTACACAATCGTAGACATTGGACATGAATTGACTACACAATCATAGACATTGGACATGAATTGACTACACAATCATAGACATTGGACATGAATTGACTATCCTTATCGTAGACATTGGACATGAATTGACTATCCTTATCGTAGACATTGGACATGAATTGATTACGCAATCATAGACATTGGACATGAATTGACTATCCTTATCGTAGACGTTGAGCTGGAATTGACTATCCCTATCGTAGACATTGAGCATGAATTGACTATCCCAATCATAGAAAATAGTTGAACAGCCATAGAGAATTGACTTCATTGTTACCCAATATGTAATGGGTACTCAGTTCCTCTCAATGAAGTGGCATATCATCTGCCAAGAGCACCATTTACCGCACATAACTCCTTAGCTTTAAGCAATAATTCTCAAATATAGAAAAAAGCTTCATAAACAAGATGTAGCAAGTGAGATTCAATGTGCGGCCTCTAGAACACAAAGCGAAAGGAAAATCATATTGCAGAAAGCTTCTATTGTACTAATACTGATCTTCTTGCTTTGTAAGATGTGACATTTGTCCTACGAGTGAATGTGCTTTATACCATTAAATTAAATTTCACTACCAATATTGCAATATATTTTCCTAGATATGTGAAATCATTCACTTGTTTTTATATGTGGTTGTGAATAAAGGTAATATGTGAAATCATTCACTTGTTTTTATATGTGGTTGTGAATAAAGGTAATTTTGTTTTCTTCCAATGGCCATGAATAATTAAATTTAAGTTCCACTTTAGACTAATTAAAATCAAACAGAAATACAGGTTAAATTTTCTTATATCAAAATATGCATAAAAACAAAGACAAGGATAAATATCTTACACTTATATCTAAAGTTTTATTCAGGTCGATAACATAGTCAAGCTGCAGGGAACTGAACAATGGTCTGTTTTCCTGACAGTTTCTGAAAAAAAAAAGACATAGCACATTGTAACAAAGCATGCTTAAATCAAGAAATGTCAGGTCTTCTCAGATATGAATTAGCTATCACATAACAACAGTCAGTAATTCCTGTTTTCTATTAACATTGTAATGTGGGTGGTATATACTTATCTCCACAATCCATATTTCACCTACGGCATAGGATGAAGGAGCATGTCTTGGAGGAAACACGTCTTGTTTTAGGGTGAGAAATGCTCCTAAAAATTAATTGGTGCTGCATGACAGACCAAATTTTTAGCCTTGGTTGGTCCATCGTTTGGTGGATTCTGATTAGTGAACTAATACAACACAGCTTTGTTGATCCAATAGCACCTACAGCTTGCTCTGTTTCAAATGTATTGATGTTACCTTTTCTTTGAGTGTAACAAGGCAGGCAGAGAGTGAGATTATGCTGCATGAACAACACATGATCTCAACATTTCAGCCAGGGCATTGAGCTATGGAGATGTATAACTTCATCCTTAAATGGCCTTGAATTCAAGTTGGGAGATGGCATCTATAGTTAGAAGTCCTTTTGATTTGGCATATATAAGTACATGGATACCTTGGACTGACTGCACTGATGGAAAGTTTTCTGTAACTTTTGTTTGCATTCTTTCTGAAATTACCCTGGATCTCTCCCATCTCATGATGGTCTCACTAGATTTCGAGCAGGATGCAGTCCATAGAAAGAAAATGTGTTGTGTCACTGTTTTACTCATGCCAATGACCTGATACATCAACTTCAGCTGTGGTAGCTAATATTTTAAGAATTTTTACCACGTCCACTGAATGATGGACATCCATAGCTATATCCCTAGTAGGCCAGGTGTACATTCCAACCTGTTACACATGATGCTCGCTTGTCACCAACATCAAGCTTAATCATGGTCAAACTTGCAGATTTTTTTTTTCCTGCTGTCTATGTCATTATCGTTGCTGCTGTCTTACATAGCATTAACTACATGGCTTCAATCGATAATCCCCAGGGATCTCTGGAAAAATCCTCTTTACAAAGAAGATGTCCCGAGCAGAAATCTGACCTGCAACCTCTTGAGCACAAAGCGAATGGCTTAACGACTACAGCAGGGAGATCACCTTTGCTACCCTGTTCAGCATATCCTCATTTTTATCTTTAACTATTCATGGTATTATTTTGTTTCCGTAAAACCATGCATACCATGATTTCCCATGACAATCTTACGTGTTTATTTATTGTTCACAATTCACATTGACATAGAACTTCTTGTTTTGTTCACTTGAAACATGTCTATATCTGTAATTCTTTCTCCTTAATAAAACTCACTGTCTTTTGTAGTTCACACAGTGGTCCACAGAGCTTTGATTCCAGTGTTGTTTCTTCTGGCCAATATGTCTGCCTCAGCGTTTCATGCTCAGAACACTCTTGAAGTATATGTTTGGCACTCTCTGCTGCCTGTCCACATGTACACATGGCGGTACCTTTGTGTCTGTGTTCACCAAGTGTTTGCATTCTCCCCATTTTCTGCATCTCTACTATGGGTGTTGATTTCATTGCTCCCAACATTATCCTAAGGACCTGGTTTTGCACTTTATTTAGATCCTGTAATGTGGTGTTTGATGCAGGACATAACGCAGCGGAACCATATTCCAGGTGTTGTCTTATGTCTTGTTAAACTTTATCGAGTATATTCCCACTGACTCCCCATATGGTTTCACTTAGTTTTCTCAGGATAGCTAACTGGCTTTTGTTGTTGCTTTGTTTATGTGTTGCTTTCATGTTGCTTATCATCAAAAGTAACTCTGATGTATGTGGGTTGTTTGTCTTCTTTCAAATGCTCTCCATCTATCTTGATAATACCGGTTTTTTGATTTGGTGATAATAACATTGAATAGTTTTCACAGATAAGGCAGAACATTATGTAATATATAAAATTACAAAGCTTTCAAAGGATGAAGTAAAATATAATAATTATATTCTTCACATTTCTTCATCTTGTGTTCACTCTCAAACTTCTGCTGGTTAGCAGGACATAGAGAACTGAATGCATTGTCATGGTTTACAGCTGGACTGCATTATAATAACTATTATATCATAATTACAATACTTACTGAATGGTTTTTGCTATTGAGAAATCTGGTGGAGGTGTGTTGTAATAACTTTTTGCATCAATGGCATTTTGTATCAAATCATCAAAAACCTGCAGAATAAATAAAGTTGAATCTAGTCTGTTACAGCCATAAAGCAACTAGAGATAGGAACTAGAATATTTAGTGTTATCAGTAGTCAAAGTTAGTGATGCAATCATATCATCATGATTGTTAAGATAAATACATTTGGACCTCATCTAGCTGATTGATAGGGGTTCTATGTTTCACTAGGAACTAGAAATTTAGTATCAGACCGACCGTAAAGACAAACTTTCATTCTTGTCAACTTGTCCTGTTATCTTGCTGTGATAAAAAACCACAAAGACATTAAAAAACTTTACAAAAACAAATAATAACTTACATAGCAGATAAATTTATTTATAAAATATCATAATCATTCAATATAGAATCAGAAATCAATGACTACAAATCTAAGTTAAAATTCTTCAAAATGAGTTTTCTCTACTTGAAAAAGGTTCAGAAGGCATAGAGGAATTCTACTCAAGTTTCCCCATAGTGTACTCCAACTCTTTCAGCAGAGCAACATGCTATCAGCCAAGAAAACAGTCATAGCAAGTAACTCCATAACTTAAACCTTTAGGACCCTGAATTAAAATTACGCAATATTCCCCTGGGGCCTGAATTCTTTTTTAGAAAATTTGCGTTATTGATGGTGGATGTTTTGAAAACACGATAACTTTTATGTTTTAAAAGATATCAAAATAATTTGTGCATATCTAAATAAAGGAGTGAATAGTGGATATAGTCATGTTTTTGTTGTTGTTGTAAGTATGATATGACAGTTGTGAGCAAGTTGTGAAGTTGAAAATTCGGGGAAAAATCGCAAAACGCCATTTTCAATTCGCACATATTACTACTTGACGACCCTAATACTTGAGCAATGTGTGGAAACATTGATAAAATCCTCATAAATACCTATACTTATTGTATATATATTGTTTCATATCTAAACTAATATAATATGGCCTAAAATAACTAATAAAACGTGAAGAAATCGCATATAATGTCCGTCCGGTCAACACTAGGTCTAGGCAAACACACAGCATAATTATTGTCTATGTACACACATGGCACCCCTGATACATATTATTTTTGTGTTTTTGAATGAATACACAAACATTCTTATCAAATAATAACATATTAAACACAAAAAACAACAATTAGAGCATGTAGTCACGATCACTTAGCCATGCCACGAGGTACGCAATTTGAAAGTAAAATATGGCTACAAAATGGCCAATGTCGCTCTAGAAATTCGTTGACAAAACCACCAGCTTTCTCCCTTCTTGCAATCGTAATGTACGAGGGGGAGTCAATAAGTAAGTCACAAATGGCTCTTTAGAAAAAAACTGAAGACGATAAAAAGCTGAAAACTGTTTATTTTTACACATACATTATCCCTTTACTTCTCAACATAATTTCCACCAACATTGATGCATTTATCCCATCGTTTTATGAGTCCTCCCAAACCTGCTGCGTAGAACTGCGTGCTCTGCTTTTTAAGCCACATTTTCACTTCACATTCAACTTCTGCGTCAGTCGCGAAATGCTTCCCGCCAAGGTGGGTTTTTAGTGGACCAAAAAGGTGAAAATCACTAGGGGCTAAATCGGGGCTGTAAGGAGGATGTTCCAGAATTTACAACCAAGATTTTTTATTTTCTCCTGAGTTAATCGAGCCGTATGTGGTCTAGCATTGTCATGAAGGAGTAGCACTGGACGTTTTCTTCGAATTGCATCCCGAAGCACTGATAGAACTTCACAGTATGATTCAGAATTCACATTGTCACCTTTCTTTTTGAAATTGGTTAAAAGCACTCCTTGACAATCCCAGAACACTGTCAGCATAACCTTCCCTGCTGATGGTGTAACCTTGAATTTTTGGACACAAGGCGAAGAAGGATGTTTCCATTGCATTGAAGCACGCTTTGATTCAGGCTGGTAGTGATGCACCCATGATTCGTCCCCAGTAATAATCCTGTTCATCATGTCTTCTCCTTCATTTGCGTATTGACAGAGATGCTCCAATGACAAGCCTAATCGGTTCATTTTGTGTTCGTCCGTCAATTGTCTGGGCACCCACCTTGAACACACTTTCTTAAATTTCAATCGGTCATGCATGATGCTGTATGCTGAACCATGTGAGCACCCTATTGCAGCTGCTACAGCGTCTATCGTTACTCGTCTGTCACCTCGAATCATCTCCTCAACCCGCTGCACAGATGCGTCTGTTGCAATTTCAACAGCACGACCAGATCGGATTTCGTCAACAATTTTAGAGCGTCCTTGAGAAAAATTTTTTACCCAGCTGTGCACCGCTTTACGGGACAAACAATTGTCAGCATAAACAGGAAGCATTTCTTTATGAATGTCTTTTGCAGGCAGTCCTTTTGCCCATAAAAAACGCACAACAGCATGTTGTTCATTGATTGTACACTCTGTAAGTACAGTAGCCATTTTGTTTTTTGTGCTGCGCATGCGCAAGGTACAGCTAGCGCCATCTAGCGAACATAAACATAAAGTTCTATGATGATATCAACTATAAACAGCTTTAGAAACCACCTACTGCATTTTCCTGCCATCCAACATCAATTTGTGACTTACTTATTGACTCCTCCTCGTATAAAGCAATTTGACCTTTAATCTGTGACGTATTCCTAGCTTTGTTTGGTGGGTTTTATACGTCACAGGATCATTACTTCCTGAAGTTCCGTACTCGGGAATCGGGCTATATCGTATGTAGCCGATTTGTGCCAATAGGCACAATGGGGTATACACTCATTGCCACAAATCGGCGCCTATAGAGGCCTAAAGGTTAAGAGACAATCTACATGGATCTCCATAAATGCACTTACAAACAAGATGTCATGACCTGGCATATAACCTCCAAATTCATGAGCACAACACAAATTGCTTAATCACTATGCCACAAAGATTATTTTTTAATATCCTCATTATAAACATTACAAAATGATATGTAAAACCTGCCTTGGAATATATTTATTTTGCCAAGCATGCTTAATTTGATAAGGCTACATCAGTAATGTAAAGGCTACACTGCCAAATATGCCTGAAAGATTATAGTGTAAGGGAAAACCTTATAGGTTTACACATCTGAACTTATTTTTTATGACAGTTTTTTATCACACCATCAAAAACTTTGGAATTTGTAGGATAAATAACATACTAACTGTTCATTCTTTCTTTCTGTGTTCTTTGGTTTACGACGATAAGCATGGACACCTAATTCCTCCATGCTACAAAGGCTGGTGACTCTGATTTTGGTTGACTTGTACTGCTTTCTATATGAGTGTCCTACTCATAGTCTTAATGGGTTGCAATGTTCTATCTACACTAGATTTCTACTACCCAAGCTGCCTGCTATCCAAATATGCCAAGTCTGCAGCTTTCATTCCTGTACACTGACTAACTATGAATGGTGTGCGTGATAGTGGGCTTAATTGCGCCAGCAGGATCGTCACATTTTGCAAACATATTATCACAGTGGTGGTCAGTAGAGAGATCTACCAACTTGGCAAGGTGCAGGCTGGTCAGAATGTTCATGCTCAGTGACTGGTCTAGGAAAGATGAGGCTAGTCAAAGCTTTCTTTAATATTCATTTGCAAACTCCCACTGGATCTGTCTTGCAGCAGGAGAATGGTTGTACTGGATTTTCAGCATGATGTAGTTCAAAGAGCAGAGACATGTTGTGTCACAGTTTCATTTGCACCAATGGACGAGTACATCAGACTTCAGTAATTTGATTCTTCCTATTATCCATATATAAGCTGATCACAATACATTAAAAGAGGAAAAGCATTCAAAAATTCTCGGCTTATACACAGAAATATATGGTAAATATGTGTGGAACTGCCATCTCAGTGTTTTGTGTATATTCTGACACCTCCTTTTTGATGGTGTCCTCTGCAGAGCCATTTGTGTAGATGTAGCTGGATATGTGCTGGATAGAGGATAGAGTTCATCAATGATGTTATGTAGTTTGTAGTATTTGTGGTAAGGATTTATTCCTTACTGCAATTCCTGGCAAGATTATTTTGAGAGCTAGTGTTTTAACTAGCTGATCTCAATTAGAAATATGATTCAATACATCCAGAATAAGAAAATATTTAATATAACCATATAGATCAAAGCTTTGTTCAGTTTTAAGAGCATTTGCAAATTCTACCAAGAGACTACTCAGTAAATAGAAGGCTAATTGTATCTAGTAAACACTACCACATAATTGATTAAATGAAAGGATTAGAATGGTACATGTTAGCACTTTACCTTAAACTGAGCCGGATCATGACCAATAAAATAACGGCACACCTCAGTGTAAACTGGGCCACCCACACAAAAGAGGACAACGCATATGATCATCAATATCCAAGAAAAGATGAATGTGAAGGCCACTCCCCTGTAAAAATTGAGACATGTTCCAAATCATTTTATTTTATAATATAACAATTACATTCAAAAAACCATTTTCAATTATTAAAAAGAAACAAATAAAGAGTAATAGATAGGGGAAAGGTATATGTCAAGTATTACAAGGCTCAAAATGAATTTGTGTTCCAAAGAGTTTTGAGTTTTCTCTCTCCCCACCCACCCACTAACCAACCCTGATCTGTTGCAACCCTGTTGCTGACACAAGACCAGTTTATATTTATGATTGTAGATGAAATTGTTGCTTACATGCATATTTCATTGCAAGCATGCTAGATATGAACATTGCAATAGACACCACATCTAAACTTTAATTTGGAGAAATTTGTATTAAGTATGGTAAAAGTAAAACTTGTAAAACAAGTAACAAAGTTCAAATATCTTGGTAGTATTTTTACAGAAAATAGAAGTCTCAATAGAGAAACAGAGACGAGGGAATAGAGCTACTGGCCAAACAAACCAACGACCAATAAAAACAATGCACTGGAATGCTGAGGGTGTGAACAGTAAAAGAGATGGATACAGCAAAAAATTGGAACTTGAGAATATCCTAAGTGAAGAACAAGTTAGTATATGCTGTATCCAAGAAACACACCTCAGCAGTGACATAGCCTTCAAGATCAGAGTAACAAAGTAACAAAGTTCAAATATCTTGGTAGTATTTTTACAGAAAATGGAAGTCTCAATAGAGAAATAGAGACGAGATGTCAAAAGGTAAATGCAGTACCATATCAACTGTCAAGACTACTTCTTCATCCCAAGATCGAGATGGAAGTTAAAAGACAAATGATCTACAGTATATTCCTACCAAAAGTGTGTTACCAGTGCCAAACCTGGTCTCTCTCATCTTCACATTACAGAAAGATAGTGACATGTGAGATGAAAGGCTTGAGGAAAGCCGCCGGGTCAACAGGCTCAGTAGATTACGAAATGAAGATATCAGGGAAAGAATAGGTATAATACCGTGTACTGATTAAATACAAAGACAGCAGATCAAGTGGTTTGGCCACATTATGAGAATGCATCACGACAAGTTGCCCGTACAGGCATATAACCAAATGAGATCAGGGTAGAAAGCCAGAGGAGGACCACGGAAAAGATGGATAGAAAACATCAGGGACATCCTGAACAGACACGGTCATAGCACAGCCGAGGCCACATATCTAGCTATAGAACACAAGCTTGAGCTCCAATCACCCCTATGCTTAATGGCAAGAGTAGATAACAAACCACCTGGGGAAAGAGAATAGACAAGTAATACTGGGATCATGTGTGATAAATTAAGGTGTATTTTTAACAGGGAACCAAGGGGACTATCAACATGCATGTCTTTCACCATCTATTGGGTAGGACTGTGGGTTTTGCTTGGAATGCAATGATGTCACAAACAATAACTATATTTTTATAATTCTATATTAGCCTCATATTTAGTCTTCTGCTGCATTTGTTCTCAAACTTCTGCTGGTTAACAGGATATAATTGTAGCACTCCTTGAGACTGAGTTCACTCTTCTTCCCAACTGTGAGAAAATGACTAGACTGACCACCAAGGACATGGATTCAGTCTTTTTTCCGAATTTCCTTCAGTTTCAAGGACATTTACCACAAACTAGTGTCATGTCATACAGTGACTGACACTAGATGGACAACACTTGCATACCATGGGAGTAACCATCTGCCATGAGCCAAAAGTATCTAAATGGAGCAGCAAGGCAGGTCGACCAAAATACAGCATGCTTTTGAATATGTTCACATGAAAGTGCTCATAAATTTGAGAAATATAGTTTGGGAACAAAATGTGGTGAAACTCAACATTTGTCAACCCTGATGGTGGACTAAGGAGATAGAGTCAGCATGGTTAATTAAGAAATAAGCAGTTAAAGATTGGTAGCACAAGAGAAAACATGCACTAAGCTATAAAGAAATTTTGATTTCTCGTTTCTCAGTTTTCAAGTTTTAAAAATTGTTTTCTGTCTGCAAATGCATACAATATTCTACATAATTTGTTCAACATAAATTAAATACATCAAAATGAGTTAAAGCAAAAAATTACCTCTTTGGTTACCTGAGAAGACTGGAGCATTTATATAGAACAAATATTTATAGTACATTTCTTGATTTGATGTTGCTCAAGCTATATTTTTTTAATAGATGTCACAACACTATATATGCCTCATGTTAAATTGTGAAATGTTAAGTCATCCTGCACAAACAAAAATTTATTTTAAAAGTTATATGCATCACCATAATTAGGGGAGAAGAGTCAGAAAATGACAGAAAATCACAATACTTACGATATGAGAAAGTTGGCACCACAACCTGTGTTACAGCAAGGTGCACCATCCCCTGGCCTCTCACCACAAATGCCAAACAATATTCCAATATAGTACAGGATTACAACTAGCAGATATGCACAACAAACACCAATACCTGTATAAAATCTGAAATAGTAGATTTAATTATTATGAGACTATGACACATATTTTAGAAATTTTTTATTAAACGTTTCATATGTCTGTGAAGGATTATTACTATTTAAATTTTGTTGGAAAACAAAATGGTGGTTATTGGTGACTTTAATGGAAGATATGAAATAAAATTAGCATACAAAAAGTACAGATCAAAATGATTTAGGAACACTAAAAAATAAACTAAAACATCAAGTAAACGTAATAAAACTAGAGATTAATTCATACATACACTTACAGACAATCATATCCAAGATTAATCAAGTCAGTGTTTTTTAATATTCTGAAACAGGAACCTCCGTCAAGAATCCTCTTAATGAAATCAAATATAATAAGAGTAAACAATCATACAGTTCAGTAAACACTTACGCATAGTTACTGTATTTTCTCACTTGCTCATTGCCATCATCCATCTTCTCATAGATATCAGGAAAGTTGTCCAACTGAAATATACATTATTTTGAAAGCACAATTAAATACAAATAACAATGTTTTATCACAATAAAACAAAAAAACAATGCTGCATTCCACTATAATCTAATCATTGTTTTAGCAAAAACGCATTTTAGCTAGTCATTTATCTGTGTTTCTAATATATTTTATTTCTCGCTGATACAAATGTATTGTCTCTCATCATCATCAAGTGCTGTCTCCGCAATGAAGGTTGGCAGCAATGAATCTCCAACATATATAAAACAATTACAAGTCTCTTATCTTGGTGGTCCACTCTGCTAGACTGTAACCTGTCCATCGTGTGATGTTACTCTCCCACTTGTATCTCTGCCTACCTCATGCTCGCTTCCCTTTGACTTTACCCTCAAGTCAGGTCTTCAATAAGGTGTCATGTCTTTTAATGTGTCCAAAATATTTTATTTTCCTGATATATATTTCTCTTAGAAGTTCTTTTTTCATATTAAGTGAAGAGCTAGCACCTGTTTATTTGTTTTATTCTCTTTCCATGATGTTCTCCCTATTCTTCTATATACCCACATATCAAAGGCATCAATTCTGTCTTCTAATTGTTTATTTAGTGTCCATGTTTCTGAGCCATACATTAATATAGAATAGATGTAGCATTTTATAATTCTCATTTTTAACTTGTTTGTAATTTGTTTAGATGTTAATATTTTTCTCATGTCATTGAAGGTACTTTTAGCCATTCATATTCTCCTTTTAACTTCTGTTTCACATCTGCCATCATTTGTGACTATGTGTCCAAGATATTGATGATGTTTTACTTGTTGTTCTCCATGTATGTTTATGTTTAGCTTTTGTTCTTCTGCATCTTTGCTGATTATCAGGGTTTTTGTTTTTTGTATATTTATATCCAGTCCATATTCATTACTTGATTTATTGACTTGATCTATTAGTCTTTTTAGTTCATGTTCACTTTCTGTTAAAAGAACAGTGTCATCTGCATATCTAAGGTTGTTTATTATTTTCCCATTGATCTTGAGTCCTGGCATATTATATTATAGTATACATAGTATATTATATATATATTCTTCTATATTTTTAAAGATATTATATGTGTAGATATTAAATAGGCTTGGTGATAAAATGCATCCTTGTCTTACTCCTCGTTTTATTTATATGTATGTGAGTAACTGTTTTCACACCTTATTGATGCAGTTTGTTCCCAATATATATTTCTAATCAGTCTGATGTCTTTTCCATCTATGTCTATTTCTTGAAGAGATTTGATTAATTTTTCATGTTGGACTCTGTCAAAGGTCTTGCTACAGCAAGACTATGAAGCAACTATAGATATTTTTTGGACTTCTATATATTTATCTATCACTAGTCGGATACTCAGTATAGCTTCTCTGGTTCCTTTGTTTTTCCTAAAACAGAATTGTTCTTCACCAACCTCTGTGTCTATCTTGTTCTTAATTCTTTCATGTATTATCTTGAGGAGTATTTTAGTTAAATGACTCATAAGACTTATTGTTCTATATTCTGTACAGTCCACAGCCCTGGGCTTCATAGGTAGTGGTATGAATATTGATGATGTTAGGTCTTTAGTTATGTGTCCTGTTTTATATATGTCATTGCAAAGTTCTGTGATAGTATCCACACCAAAATCATTTAGAATTTTTATTATGTCATTTTTATTATGATCGTAAACTTATTTAGTCGTTTAACATTTAGAAATCTGGCTAAAAAAGGAAACCATCGAGGTAATGTGTGATTACACGTGTGACATATTTATTTTAAATTTAAATACGAACAAGGTAGGAATAGCTTTTCTGAAATTAGCAAAATGGCTTCATCTTTCACTAGTAAGAGAGCTCAAAATTTAACAAACATAGGATCTTTATTATTCTTTGAGTTTTATAATTGGAGATATCATTTCAAGTGATGTGTCGGTAAACAACAGTGTTTTTGATTTTGACAGTGGTGATTATCGACTTTTTGAAAATCAGAAAAATAAATAGGCCTAGATCTAATAGGTAAGAGCTAAAAATTCTAAAACTGTTCCCAATGATAATTTTTTCTGAAGAATCAGATATGCCTAGTGACAGCAATTATACTCTTACACTACGTTATACAAAAAATAGAGTTAGACCTAATGATGATAATAATATTGAGTGGAATACTGTTCAACTTTGGAAATCCAATACTTGGTGATTATTTCATAAAGTTTCAACATATTTTGTTCATTTCTTAAATTTGACTTGAAACACACGAAAATGGCATAAAACAATAGGCAGTTGATAGGTTTCAAGACAAGTAAAATTGAGGGTGAGTGGAATAACATATTTGTAAAACAATTTTATATTGATCTACTGTTTGTGGTGTAATTTTTGTATTTTGTTGTTACAATTCTCATGTTTATATTGTATATGGTTTTCACATTAAATTATCTTTCTTTTGATACCTTATATAACCTGAGATAGCTAATACTATTTCTTCAGGAAGCTTGTGCCTAAATCATGTTGTAGTCCAAAAATTTAGCTTAAAATTAATTACCTTCAAATCCCAGGAATAATTCCATCCTCAAAGAGTAAAGAAAAATATATTTTCTAATCAATATTAATGTAGACATTGCAAAGACATCAGTTATAAACAAATTTGTTAAATATGATTAAAAACAACATTGAATTAACAATCCACAACTTGCCAGTTTGTTTTTTTCATTTTTTAGGTCATTGATTCCACTGTTAATATCTTTTTCTACATCTTTGATGGCACCAGCAGCACCTGAAATATTAGAAGGAGCAATTTTAATTTATTAATCTAAATATATTATTGATGTTTCCCAACAGATCTTTCTACTCTATATGTAATAGAAAAATAATAAATAAAAACTGGAAACAACAGTGGAAAAAAGTATAAGCAAACATGTACTTGGCAGAAACCACGGGCAAAAGTGTGAAGAGGTTACAGAATATAAGATATTCAGATGTTCACAAATATCTCATCTTTTTGAAAAATAAATAAACTACAGTGATGTCCTCATCTGAGAAAGTATAGGTGATCTTGATTCTTGTGAATTAAGTGTAAATATGTGAATTCTTGACTGTCATCATTCAGTGACAGCTGGAATTTTAGTGAGGTGCAGCTGGTTATTTAATTAATCATACAAGTAAGGGATGGCTTGACTATTTTTATTGCATCAAATTTTGCCATATGTTTGTCAAAATGGAATTGAAAATTATTCAGAAGATTCAATAGACTTTTAGTAGAGATGTCATTAACACTGCATAAATTAAGGAATGGAACAATAGTTTCAAAGATGTCTGCACATAGGTGGATTTTGGAACCACATTCTAAAGCATTTAACAAGTATACATATGAAGAGGTCATTGACCAAGTGTGGACTTTAGTCATGCACAATTATAGCATCACTTTCAGAGAACTTGCTAACAAGTGGCAATAAGCATTAATTCAGTATATTTAATGAAGGATTTGGCAATGTGGAAAGTGTCTGAAAAATTTGTGCTGAAGCCATCAATGATGAAGCAGAAGCAATTCAATCTGGAAGTTTTAGTAAACATACTGGACTGTGCTAACAGTGACACTGAGTTCCTGAACATCATGATTCCTGGTGATGAGTCATGAGTTTATAAGTACCACATGAAACAAGGCAATCATAGCAAGAGACATCATCCCTGAGGATGAGTCTCAAAAACCAAAGCAGCAACCTCAAAGTCATGTTCATCAGTTGTTTTTTTTTACTTCTGTGGGATGATACATCACAAGTATGCTCCTCAAGACTAAAAATAATACCAAATGGTACTCTCTGGAGATCATCAGAAGCCTTTGTGTTTTTTATGTGATACACAAAAATCACCATGTGAGCAAAGGTAACCTAGCAGCTCCATTGTGAAAATGCACCTGCCTCTGATTATATACGAAAGTACAATTAAAAAAAGTACCACCTGTATAATCCAAGAACAGAGTTTGAAATATAAATATAAATGTGTACAAGTTGAGATATTTAGAGTTGTCCTGACATGGCTCCTAGTGATTTTTTACATTTTCTGAAAACACAATTAAAAGAGAATAAAATTTAAGCCAATATAGTCAATTAGACAAAATGAAGTGGTTCAACTGTATTCCATTTCCAAAGAGACTTTCCAGAAATATTTCCTACAATGACAAAAATTTAAATCTAGGTAATGAAGTTTTGCTGATCACTAGAAAACCACAGGAAAACACACAATGGCAAGACGTGGGAAATGTGTGTCAAGGACAGTACTTTGAAAGGGTTATGAGTTTCAGACCTCTAGGTAAGAAAATGTATTTTTCCCAACCAAATGTCAGACACATTTTAAACAGATTGTGTATATGCCGAATGAGAACTAGGTGATTTAGTAGTTATTAGAAGTAACATATAACAAATATGAACACAATCCAGTTATCACAAAGTTTTCACTTGATCTGTCTCAAACTCTAATACAGTCTACCCAGCATTAGCTATTCAGTTATTTTACTATATATTCTACATTTCACATCAAAGCAATGTTAGCTATCAGGATATCATCCAGAGAATGGAATGTATTGTTAAGTTTACAGCTTGAATGCAATATATGTGCCTTTCAGACAAACACCTCCGATTTCAAAATGATTTGTATTTTTATGTCAAACTTTCACACAAAGAGATGTTAACACACTGGACAGAACAGTGCAGCATTACAAAACTGATACACAGAAAACATTTTACACAAGAAATAATGCATATTCAAGCACAACCAAATAACATTTAAATTAAATCTTAGTCAACTTCATGATTATAACCAGTTTGTAGATGTCCTGTAGTAGAAGTAGTTATAGTAATAGTAGTAGTAGCAGGAGCATATCTCATAACCCATTATGTCACAGGAGTGCTAAGGAGGATGTGTCTGCATATAAAAATTTCCCTTTTCTCCTGTCATCTGTGGTGGGGAACAAGTGTGCAGAATTCAAGTACTGTCCATTTCTTGGTGGCATCTATCCATAATTTTCTGTCCCCCACTAATTCTTCTGCCATCCACTATTCCCAGCAAGATTGTATTTAGTCATACATGTCTAACTTAAACTGTTATCTGTGATAGTGCACTGGCTTCCTAGCTACAGTCCATTTTTCAAGTTTTAGTTGTGTGTGCTATTTGTAGATTACAAACAAACTCTAGGTTAACCAAACCTCAGGAAAAGGAAACAGAGATAGTCTAAGCAAGTAAAGGCAACCGACACTTCTGGACATCCCATAATATGTCATTGGTCACCGGAAAATACACTGCATTTTCAATGGTGACTTTATTGTAGTAGAACTAGAACTAAAATTTAAAAGTTACCATCAACTTGATTTCTTATATTGTTATAAGCGTCCTGTTTTGCTTGCTCCAGTGACTCCTTGGCCTGTTTGAAAAGAAGAGGCTCATAACAATTCCACCATTTTATATTATTATTGTTAACTTATTGATTCTATAAAAACAACTCTTGTTGTGAAGTATGCTCCTTTCAACCGCTTGCCTTAATCCAATATGATTATAACAGAGCTTTTAACCATAAAAAAGTGGAGGACATGGATCTGATAATCCAGTCACCATGAACTCTGAATCGATGTATTATACAAAGTATTATTATTGTCAAAATTGTGACCAACTACATGAAATGTATGATCAATTGTAACTAAGACACAATTGTTTTATCATTTTAAGAATCTATATAACCATATACGACAGTCCAACATAACAAAGTTAAATACCAACTTTCAAGAAATAGACTTTGATGGAAGTGAAATAAAATTAACTATATTGGAAAAACTTGAGACAAGAAAATGAAGAAATAAGTATTTACCATATAATGAAATAAAAAAATTGAATTACAACAAGGATTAGTATTGCCACCATGTCTATTAATTATTTACAATCAATCAATCAAGTGCCATGGAGAGTGGCGTTAACGATCATGTTTCTCCCTTGAAACGTGATACCTTAGGGATGGTAGCTGTGGTTTCCCATTTGCCTCTTACCAGTTTGTTTGTGGTTTACTCCATTAGCATGTAGCCCTACCAGAGACTAGCCTACAAGGCAGTAGTGGTTTGATTTCAGGGTATCCTTCTCTTAGATGAAGTGTCCTCACAAGCTAATGAATTCACATCCAGCTGGTTAATTATCTACACAGAAAGTTCTTAAAGGCAGAAGAGATGACAGCACCAAATATAGGTGGATAAATAGTAAACAATCTTAGATATGCTGATGATACAGTACTATTGGCTAAAATTAACAAGAATTACAATTATTGAAATCAACAAATGAAGTGTTGAATATGGAGTAGGCTTTAATAAATATATAGAAATCAACAATCATAATTGTTAGAAAGTAAAAAGGACTGCAGTCGTGAAATGTAAACATAAATAGTGAGATACTGAAACAAGTTGAATGTTTCTCAAATCTTGGACACATAGTAACATATATTTGCATATGCATAACTGAGATAACAAAAAGAGAACGGGTATGGCCAAGAATACTTTTAACAGCATGAAGAAAATAGTAACCTCCAAACAAATCAAAACAATGAAAATTTAATGTGATAAAATGTTACACATGTTCAATTTTACTATACTGTATAGTGCTGAAACATAACATAGGCATAAGCTAAGAATAAAAGACATAAGTGAGACTCTAGAGATGTAGATCTATGGAAAAATGGAGCATCCTTCAAGAGCAATAGACAACCAGTCTTGTTTTGAATACATTATGAATGACAATAGAAATATTGTGAATAAGAAATATCATATTTTGACCACACAAAGACATTATACTCTGTTTAAAAAAACTACATTTATGTGTTGTCAGGGACTGAAAGGGAAACAAAGAATAGCAATTCTGTGAGCTGTCGTGCATGTTGTAAAAGATAACTAAGGAAGGTGGTGTTACCTATCCTACGTTATAGAGGTTCAAAGTGACCTAGAAGCCAAGCTGAAAATGACTACACCAGGCCAAAAGGCACAGATATTGCAGTTAAGTTGTAAACCACAACACATTTCATTCTCTGGACTACATCCTGCTGATATGCCTAGTTTGAGAGTGAATACATAAAAAGATGAAAACTATATGAAATAGTTAAGTTGAAGAATGATTGATTAAAGGAAAATAATAATTTAAGTGGATGGACAAAATCAAGCTGAAACCAATGCTCAGTTTGTTACAGTGCAGTTTCAAGGCAAGAGATAGAGGAAGATGAAAATCTATTACAGTGTGGAGGGAAGGGGCTACACATAAAAACAACCCGCAGATCAAATTCAGACCACACAAGCCATTTTTCTAGCCCTCCAGGCTGATATAAATTTACTATATGAAAATGCTACTTGGAGCTCCAAAGGACTTTTTAAAAATGCTTCTGGCCCCATACAACCTCAAAAAGGTCAATCTGGCCAGCCAACATAAAAAAGTTGCCCACCTCTGGTATATTGCAAATTTGTATGTGGGGGCAATAATTGATAAAATCAGATCTGATAATACATCTACACAATAATCAAACTGCAATGTCCACAAATTTTTAGGTTATTAATACTCCACATAATCCAAGCAAATATGATTTGTTTTTAGTTAATGGTTATGAATCCTGTTATGAATTTTAGATCAGTGCACATAGAAATTGACAAACATATATGTTTTATTGATAGCAGCATGTAACTGTCTTCAAAAAGACACACAAAAAAAGGAATTATCTTTCAATTTTTTTTTCCTTAGATTTTGTTTGTATTCATTACATGTTATTATAAAGTACTAAAACCATGCACTATTAAGTTTATAAATATTTTTTAAATACAAAACTGGTTAAAAATATTTAACAGAAAGCCTACAGCAAAGAAGAAATCAATGTTTCAACCAAAAGTTTGCAACCCTTGTCAATCTAGGGACAAAAAAAAGAAAAGAGAAGCAATAAAGATGGAAACTGCATGGGATTATATAGTCTAAAAAAAAATTTTCATTATGCTGTAATATCTCATTTTCAGAATATAACTTCACAAAATCAGATCATTTTTCATATTTGCCATACTGTGTTTCCATTTGTGTTTGTTTATAGTAGATTATATAATCCCATATAGTCGCTGCCTATATTGCTGCTCCTTTCTTTGCTTGTTTGTCCCTATTTTGACAAGGACCTTTTGGTCAAAACATTGATTTTTGTATTTGCTGTATGCTCTCTGTAAAACCTACTTAACTCATATTAAATTTTTATGTTTATCTATCTAAACTAAAGTAAATGTTAATAATCTTGACTTATTTTGAGTAGTATACATGAAATGCACATACATAACTAAGAGCAATATTAGAAGACACTAGAACATAAATTCACGTACCTCATCTATATACTTTTGCATCCCCATTGCTGCAGCAACGTTTTTTGATTGATTACTAAGTTTATCAAGCTATAAAAAAATGGAAGCATGATAATTAAATAGAAAGAGTGTAAAATAAACTGAATTATTCTATATAACTTAACTTTCTGAAACTGACTGAAATTCAAAGAGATGCCACACATTGATGCCAGCTCTTTGAGAAAGAACAGAGGCTGAAAACTAAAGCTTACAATTGAGCAAGACTACAGTCTATCCTAGCAAGTAAAGGTACAGAGGCAACCAGACAAAAGGTGCACCATATCAATCAGGATGCCACACATGATGATGTTCGTCCGTCATAATCGACAATGGCCAAAAACTCAACCATAATAATAATAACAATAAGTAATAAAAAATAATAAAGTTCTCTTCATATTTAATTAGTAAAGATAAGTAAATAATTGGGTTGAGAAATGACTATCGCTGAAGTTGGTTTATAGTGTATGCCACACATACACACAATATCCAATGTAAGAAGAATAGTCATGCCTGAAATGCACACATTTTAAATGAGCTCAGTGCAAAATAAAATAATAGTACACGACTGTATTTTTATACACACATAAAAACAAGACAGAATAGAATGCTGTATTTTTTCTGAAGACTTGTATTCTAGAGGATCTAAGAGTTATTATTAGTGCGACAAGTGATAATAATAGTGGTGCCATAGTTGTGTGGCTCAATGACCTGTATTTCACAAAGCATGTACATCTGATGCTATAGCTCACAATTGGGTGATCCACAATACTATAAATTATTTTATCATGAACAACAACCTTCCTAATACTGCTGTGTGGCTCTATACATACATTATTGATATCAGTTTTGGGTAGACCTGTTTTTTACATGCTGCCTGAAACTCACAAAGAATCTAATCCAAGTAGGCCCATTGTCTCTGCTTGCTTTTTGTCCTACTAAATGTTATCTGATTTCCCTAACAGTATTTTTCAACCCTTAGTAGAGCAATTTCCTTCATTCTTAAAAGACACTAAACATGCACTAACTATATTTTCTTCTCTTCAGTTGTCTTCTGACCGTACTTATCATCTGTTCTTACTTGATGTTTTTGTTCATTTTATATACCTCATTCTGATTGTATTAGGTTATTGCAGTTCTTTCTTGATAAAACTTCTCATCTCTCTGTATCCCCTCCCACACTTATGTGCCTTGCTGAACTTGTGCGGACACTCAACTGTTTGGAATTTGATTGGCACTTTTTTTTTAATCAGATAAGTGTTGTTGCCATGGGTACTAAGATGGGGCACAGTTATGCTTGTCTTTTCATGGGACATTTGGAACATCACATTTTGGAGACATATGAAGGCCCTTTTTTCATTTCTTTTCTATTCTTCTTCTTCTTCAGCGTTCGCTCTCAAATAACCACAACGAATATTTCATGTGATTTCCGCCGTAGAGCGTGAAGTACGTTGTGCTGCAAGTTCCACAGTAGAACTTTGATTATTTGCACCCCGGTTGGCCACATGGGGTCAGGACGTCCGAGGTCCAGCACATCCGTTTTCATCATTCCTTTATTTCGGGTTTGGTACCTAGTCCATGACAGCCTGTGTATCTGTCGCCGGGCACGTTGGTGTGTAGTGCCTCTTTGCCAAAACGCTTGTTGAGCGCGTAAATCTGGTACAAGGTGTTCCACCGTCTATGAACCCATCTCGTGCAATTGGACGTACTCTGCCTGTGTCCATCGGGTACTGAACCGTTTCTCATCCGGTTCCGTATGAGGAAGAACTCGTCTGATGAGTTGGATCCTGGCTCGTTCGCCCTCCTACCCGAGGCGTTGTTCACAGATATCGTTAACCCCTCGTCCAAGTTCGAGTCTCACACCACGCGTTTGAGAGAAAGGCGTTCTAGAGCTGAGCAACCTTGTCCCTTTTGTGCCTGAACCCATCAGGTACTGAACCCTTTCTTTCTGCAAGTGTATTTCCGGTATAGAAAATCATGACAGTATAGTTGGGCCAGGGCTGCCATCATTGTCCCTTTTCTGCCTAAGCCCATCGGGTACGGATCCCTTTCTCTTCGCGAGCTTATTTCCGGTTTAGGGAGGCTCGACGTTAGAGTTGGGTTAGGTCTTCTTGCTTTTCCGAACACCCATGTTTGGGTATGGGTCTCTGCCTATAAGAAGCACAGGTAACTAGAAGCTCTACTCGAGCTAACAGAGCTTGTAGTTTCCCCTTTCCTATGAACTTTTTCCTTTCTATTTGCAGTTCGCTCTGCCCTCTGGCGCTGTTCTGCCTTTCATTGTGTCATTGTACTCAGTATGACATCTATTAGTCTCTCGATATGCCATCAATCTCCAAGTACCTTTTACATTGGCCTCCCCTCTAATGTTCAGCGTCACTGTATGTCGACAGTGTCACTGTATGTGGTGATGCAAATGGTGTCAGAGATGTTTTCTGTCTCTTATGCAGTCAAATCTCTTTCCATCTGCTACCTCCACATTCTCGGACACGATCCCCAAATTATTTGGCCAGAACCAGCTTGAGCTGCTGTATTTCTGTTTCCAGGGTGCACCGCATGGAGGTACATTTGGGATCTTGGTTATCTGCTAACCCTGGGTCCACCTAGAGCAATGCGTTCCCTTTGCACGCCATTTCTTTTCTATAGATACATTGATGATGGCATAAGTATTCCTAACATGCCTGAGACAATTTTAACCCTGCTATTCAATTCACATCTCTACTACTTTTATCAACTTTCTTGACATAATTGTTACAACTCATCACTATTACCATTGCACATCTGTATGCTACAAACCTACTTACTAATGCACTAATTTTTTTACCTTTACACTTCTTCTCATCCACCTGCTTGTCCAAAAACTCTTTGTCATTCACTGATCATTTATTTAGATTTGGATGGTGAGTCTTCATTGTGTTGTCGTTCATGTTGTTTTCAGGCATTTGTTTTATTTATTCTCATTACACATATTTTTTAAAATTTCATCACTACAATAATACTTGTGTATATGTACTTCATTGTTACTTTAGGTGTCTTTACTGTTAAATGACTGCCATCTAATGCTTTCGTGTTAATGCCTTTATTTTTACTGTGTATACTGTTTGTCTTGTATTTTCTTGAAAAAGACCTTAAGACTGAAATGTTGAAACTGTCTTGTATACTGTTATCTGCATTTTTTCTTCCTGTATCCAATAGTCTGATGGTCTGTTCGTGATAAGCTGTTCAACTTTGTATTTTATTAAGTACTATTATTATTAGTGTCAATACTGCAAAAATTATGACTTTGTACTTATCATTATTTCTACGGGAACAATAGGGCTACTAGTTTTCAGTTATTTCTATTGTCATCAAATTCTGGCACATGAGACTATGATCTAGATCAGATGACTGATCCTAGATCTGTGGGCTCTCTGAAGTCACAGTTTTAGTTTAAGCTGTAGTTTATGTAGCAATTTGAATTTCTATTGGATTTAATTAAAAATTAAACACACCTTTTAACAACTCAGGAAATGTATGTTCATTTATCTTAATAGAAGAAATGGGGTTAGAAATAAGCCTGGATTCATTGGCAGATAGTACAAAATGTACATATTGATGTACATATAGATAGTACAAATTGATGTAAAGCAACAGCTACTGTCACATTTCACTGGAAACAATATGGTTTAACAGGAGTACAATTTTCAAAACAATGCTAAATTAACTATGTAACTACACATTTCTTTTTCTTCTTCTTCAGCATTCATTCTCAAACTCCCGCTGGATCCCCTTTGTAGCAGGACCATGGTCCTACTAGATTTCCAGCAGGATGTAGTCCTGAGAATGGAAATGCGTTGTCGCCATTTTATTTGCACCAATGGCCCGACACATCTGTCTTCGGCGGGTAACTACCGGTACACATATAAAATGTAACATCACAGCTGACAACAATATAAAACATGTTCAATGCAAACATTAACATTTTATACTTACAGAAGAGAAATCAACATTTGTATCATACTGAGATGAGTCATATCCCTGGCAGTCCTGTGGTGTACACACATTGTCAATATTCTGCTTGATTTCGGTTAGATTATCTCTTAACTGAGTGCTCTGATTGATCAAATTTTCCAGCAGTTCACTGACAGCATCCAGAACAACTTTTGTTTCATTGACTTCTGAAAATGGCCATAACAAGAATAAAGTGTCTTCATTATTTCCTCATACAACAACATTGATATATCTTTTAAATTTCACAATATGCACTGGCTTATCTTGCCACTATATACTGGCTCAGTAGCAGAGTGAATAATAAGTCACCTAGCAAGCCCAACTCATCAAATTAGCGAGTTTCAAACGCCAACCATCCCCAATACGATTTAATGTATTAGTGATGCCTTAAAATTCAATAATAGTTTAACAGCAATGTCCTGTACAGGACGTGGTTAGAAACCACGTCCGGACATTAAAAAAAATCTGGGCTGTCATTTCTCACTTGACACGACCACTAATCCAGTCGACTCAGCTGTAAATGAGTACCTGACGCATGAGTTAGAGAAGGAAAAAAAACAGCAAGAAAGGGAACTGGCCACCCCACCTAATAGTTGCTGTGGCTTAGCATATGAAGAGTTATCTTCATCCCGACGGCATATGCCATGGGACCTACCTTTACCGTACATGTACAGGGACTTCAAATTGTGTGTCTTATCACTATAATAACTTCTTCTGGTCTGTTGGGGAACGCCACATCTCTGCTCTGCTTGTTAAACCAACAGGTGGGAAGCATGTTCTACTTTTTGTTTATTATAACCACTTGACACATATCAGAAAAGTCAATCTTCAGCCTATTGTATAGATGGTAATTGAGTGTTATGGTGATCAGATTTGAGCCAAAAATAATTATAAAAAACAATTGTAATGAGGAGTGACTTAATACATGGGGAGATGGGAAGATAACTCTCATCATCTATCTGCACCATCTAGAGCTGTGACTTAATACATGGGGAGACAGGAAAGTAACTCTCACCAACTATCTGCACCATCTAGAGCTGTGACTTCATACATGGGGAGACGGGAAAGTAACTCTCACCAACTATCTGCACCATCTAGAGCTGTGACTTAATACATGGGGAGAAGGGAAAGTAACTCTCACCAACTATCTGCACCATCTAGAGCTGTGATTTAATATATGACTAAATTTTTTAATTGGTTTACAGACCCGCTCATGGGGACCACAGGAAGGTAACTATAACCACTTATCTGCACCATCTAGAGCAGTGGCTCTTGAGCTCTATTGACCTATGGTCCCATTTGGGACAAATGCTATTACGTGGGAGGCCCCCAGTAACTTTAAAAAAAATGTCCTGATCTTCCTTGCAATTCACCAATGCATTGTAAACTTCAAAGCTATTAATGGTGTTTGTCGTTCAAATAATTACTTTCTTTGGTCCCCATGAGCGGGTCTGTGACCCAATTTAAACATTTAGTTTTGGTCCTTTGAATAACCCTGATCTAAGATATGCTGATTTACTAATAATGAGAATTATAAAATGTTACATCTATTCTATAGTAATGTATGGCTATGAAACATGGACACTAAATAAATAATTTGCCAGTGTGGTGCCGGGGCCCGAAAGAGGAGCAAAGAATAGCAACAATGTTTACTTTCCACGCATGTCATAAAAGGCGACTAAGGAGGTTATGGGATGGAGTTGGCTGTCCCATCCCATATAGGGTAAGTGCCCCAAAGCCGTGCTGAAGTCGGATGTGTCAGGCTGAAAGGCGCAGATATCGCAGCAATGCTGTAAACATGACAAAACGCATTCCGTTCTCCAGACTACATCCTGTTAATCTGCAGCAGTTTGAGAACGAACGCAGAAGAAGACGAAGAAATAATTAGAAGAGAGAATTGATGCTTTTGAGTTGTAGGTATATAGAAGAATAGGGAGAACATCATGGAAAGAGAAGAAAACAAAGAGGTTCTAAAAACACTTAATATGAAGAGTTACTAAGAGAAATAAAGATCAGGCAAATAAAATACTTTGGACATATTAAAAGACATGACACCTTATTGACGACCTTACTTGAGGGTAAAGCCAAAGGGAAGCAAGCAAGAGGTAGGCAGAGATACAAGTGGGAGAGTAACATCACAGGATGGACAGGTTACAGTTTAGCAGAGTGCACTACCAAAACAAAAGACAGAGTATGTTGGAGATCTGTTGCAGCCAACTATTGTTGCAAAGACGGCACTTGATGATGATGATGATACAGTTCTGATTGCAGGGATACAACAAGATCTTCAAGCCCTGTTAGACATGGTAGTACAAGAAATTAAAAACAAAGGCCTCAGTCTAAACAAGAATAAAACAGAAGTAATGATTGTTTCAAAGAAATACACACTGCCAAAATGCAGTATTAATATCAATGATGCAAAATTAAATCAAGCTGATAGTCAAGTATCTGGGCACCATTAAAACATCAGATGGCAGGTGCTCCAATGAGATCAAGAACAGGATAGAACATGTCAATTCAATATTTTTTTTAATGAGATACATTCTGTGCAATGGAGTAATATGAATGAATAAGTGAGTTTGAGTGCTAGGATGTTATAATGAGCCAATCCTTCTTTATGGAAGTGAAACATGGACAGTAAACAAAAGTGCCCAAGATAAGCTGGAGGCAACTGAGATGTGGTTTTTAAGAAAAATGATGAAAATTTCATGGACAGACAAGAAAACTAATTTAGAAGTTCTCAGAATTGCTGGAGTGAAATGACAAATTATAGCGAAAATTAGAAGCAGACAATCAAGATTTTTAGGCATGTGATGAGGAAAGTAAAACATGAACATTTAGTAACCACCAGAAAGATTAAGAGAAGAGACAGAGGAAAACAAAGAGAGAAATTTCAGGATGGGTTGTCGGTGTGGCACAAAAATAAGCCACCAACTGAACTTATTAACGACACAAGAGACAGAGAGTTGTGGAGAAGCATGATCGCCTACATCACTCGACTGGACACTTGATTGGTTGCTTGATGTAGCACAACTGCTGTCTGTCATCAACTTGACATTTGCTTCCTCCCTCTTTAGAAACTTTATCTACTTCTTCAAAATCATTGAAATCTTTAAACAAGCTATTTTGCCCTTCTTCAAGCACTGCTGAATCTTTACAACATCAGAAAATCAATCAACATTCAAGATAACCATATTCACTGACTGTTTGAATCCTCTACTGTATCACAAAACAGCACTAGAATAGAAATAATCAATAGCTACAAGAATTTAAAATGCAGTTTTGTAATATTTAATATCATCAGTTGTTGTCTTCAGCATTTACAGTCACCTTGACTTACATAAAATAAAGGCGTTTACATCCTGAACATGGTAACAGAATTGATAGTAACGCAAAATGAGGTAAACAGGTTACTAAAACACTTTCGGCACCATCCACTTTGTCGGACACCCTCTGACCATTTGGTTATTTATATTTGTAACAGAATTGAACAACATATTGTCTTACAGAGCAGTATATATGTAATTAATCAAAGACCATTACATTTGAAAGTGTAAGAAAGATAAACATGTGTAACAGGTACTAACAGCATACAGATTGGTCTAAACAAGTATGAACATCATTACCATGATGGAGCCTAAAGAGGAAGCAAAGAATAGTAAAAACTGTGACCATTAATTCATGTCACAAAAAGCAAATGAGAAGGTTTATAGGTGGAGATGCTGGTCACATCTCATGGGCCAAAATTACCAAAATACTTAAAGCTGAAGTGTCACATGTACCACTACTTGAACTTAGCACTGCCCTCATAGTGATGCCTTCACTATGTACTCAATGGACAAGACTTTTTTCTCAGGAGACTTGTTCTCTGATCTTGCTGTCATGAGCTATAAGACATGACAACCTAGCTATTTAAGCCAGTCACTGTCTAACACTGTGCTGCAAGTATTTTAGCTGTAAGGACTGAGAAGTGACATTCAGATATATTTTGTATTGTTCAATCAATTCTCATCTCAAGACTACACTGTTGGGACAAAATCCCAAAGGCAATAGACAGGTGTTTCACACAAACTTTGTAACTGCCTGTTTCCATAATTCCTCAACAGGAGTTGCCTTTAGGGTCTTAGCTATGTGCTAGTCCTGGGAGTTGCACATGACCAGTTCAAAGACTGCATCCCAAGTTAGAATTTCTTTCTCTTCTTCTGTGCTTATTGAGCAGGAGTTTGAAAATAAACACAGAAAAGCATAAGAGAATTATAGTGTATATTTCAGAATGTAAGCTGATCTATTTATAAGCTGAGGATGTAACTTATATTGAAAATGTGACCACAGTTGGAAACCCATGCATAGAATGAGGTATAAACAAATAATACTGGTAATATTACTGTGGAATCTCATTATTATAAGGATGAAGAAACAAGTAAAATATTGATAAAAGGAAAATAACACAAATTTTAGCAATAGTAAGGTACAAGGATATCGTTTTCCATTTGCTCCATCCTACCAGTACTCACATAAAATACATCAAGGATAATATAGTGTGATCTTTCGCAGGAGTGTCCTGAGCTATTGTATTCATTCATTCATTCATTCAGTAAGGTTGACTGCAACAATAGCATCAACCATTTTGGTTAATTTAAAGCCTAGTCAATGAATGGATCAGGTCAACTTTTAGCTTGGCAAATATAAGATAGCATTAGCCATTACATTCAAAGTACATTTCCAAACTGATCAGTGAAGAGCCATTATAATGGATTTATAGTTGTTATAAGTGAATCTAGTACAGTCGTACCCCCACGTAGCATATCACTGTATAATATAGTAGTGCTTATAGAGTATATAAGAATAATGCACAAGTTAAGCTTTCAGTTCCTAAATGTGTATTGTCATTGTGTTTTACTTGTGTTTTATAAGAAGGATGACTGAACAGAAAAGAACATCATATGCTGCTAGTTTTAAGTTGGATGTTATTGCTTTTGCTGAGAAATTCAACAAATCTGGCTGTTCATCACTTCATTGTGAACGAAAATCAAGTACGAGAATGGAAAACAAAAAAGAAAGAATTGTTTCTGATATGAAGGACAAAGAAAGCATCATGTGGTCACACAGTGCACTGGAGGAGAAATTGTCATAGTGGGTAATGGAGTCGAGGAAAAATAGGTTAATTGTAACCTGTACAAATATTTGAATCAGGGCATTCACCATATTAAAAGATCCTGCACTCCAATTACATAATCTGTGGACTTTGCTGCTTCAATGGTATGGTGCAATTGTTTTATTAACAGTAATCACATGTGTCTATGACAGTGTTTCCCAACATCCCACGCCCCACAGGGCGGCAATCTGACTGTTCAGGGGGGCAATTCGAACAAGTTGTTATTAGGCTTCATTTAGGGAATAATTCAATGTTTGAATACCGTTAAATTCTGAATATAAACCCATCCGATTGTAGGCCGATAACCTAACTATCCCTTCCCAAAAGTGGAGAAAGTCGAAAGTCCGACTATAGACAGACATCCCCAACTTAACAAAGCCGGCAATAATGAACTTCATCATCATAAGAAAGAACCGACATGCTAATTGGAAATTAACACAAACTTTTGCAACTCTAAGAAAATAGCATTCCTTTCATTTGCTTCACTCACTTAACTTGAATGAATCAAGGAATGAAACCCCGGTGGCTACTGTATTCTGGATCAATATATCCGAAAATAATGAATACCTGGTAGGCTGACTTCCCTATCCATGACTATAGATGGTTTATGAGGTGGCGAGACTTTGGGGAACAAAGTTTTTCCTGAATGAATTGTCTGTGTTGGGTGTCTGGGCGTTATGACACGGAACAGCCCTAGTGAATAGTAATTACTACATAACTATTATGTCACCGGCTTCTGGCAGTGACGTTTAAGTGGGAAATGATGAAAGGCAAGACAGCGAGATCACCTTTGTTTTTATAAGATACAGAAGAGTTTGAACGTTGTTCCTGGTTATGTTTACTGTGTGGGGAGAATAGGGTAATAAAATAAACATAACAGAGGATTGTGAAATTGATCTCTTCTTCCACTACATGTACAATGGTTGGGGGAGGGAATCAATTACAGCAGCGCAATTTTACTACAAAATGCCTATGATGTGTTGTGATTTGGAACCCATTTCAAATCTTCTATAAAGAAAGATTGCATTTTAGTCACTTATCTGAATGGCATACATAATGTGAGGGAAACTTGGATTGGTTGAGCCGATTGAAATGGGTAGGGCCAGTAGTCCATCTGCAGCCGGTATATAACTATTTGCCACCAAGTTCTCACAAAAATATTGCAGACAGTCAATCCCTGGCTTTGTTTTTAAAAGATACAGAAGAGTTTGAACTTTGGGTGACCTGTATGTTTACCTTAACAGTAATATAAACATGAGGCACAGCTCAGACAAGTTTCACTACCTGTATTTATTTCTCTCCCCCATCCCCCCAACACTGCCTAAGTAGCAAAGTTTTGGATGTCAGTTACGTGTTTGTGCAAGACCGTTTGTGTAGAAAAAGACCTCTGTACAGAATTAATTAGGACTTCATTCTTTATGTTTCTGATTATTGTCTTGGTCACTATTTATATACTTGGAGTCGCATGTTAAAAATTGGCAAGGCCGACCAGCACATGCACGGAAATACTCAAAATCTGCCTTTGATGTGTTTTTACATTTTCTGTACACAGGTCTTATAGCCTAGTAGACGGTCAGTAACTGTTGTAACATTTGCTTTACTCAAAATGAAAGTGTGTGACAGTGTTTAGACTACTGGTAGTTGGTGTTTCCCTACACAAACAAGACTGGGCCTTGATGATAAACATGTGTTACTGGTAGATCAGCTTAGGCTACGGTATTTCGTTTTTTCACAGACCATTACCGTATTTTGGTCAATATATAAGATCAGATACTGGTATACTTTTCTGACAAATTTCGACTTATGATATAAATATATTTACCGGGTAAAAAAAACGGTAATACCCATTGCTAAAAATAGCATTTCCGGGGAAATTAAGCTCAGTAAAAATGGCGGGCATGTCCGAAATAACGATATAGACCTAGGAAGTGAGTTTTATCAAGAAATATCAGAGATTTCGAAGGAAATATTGTATGATATATAGAAATTAATGTAATTAGAGGCCTAGCATTATGGTAGTACGCTCTAGATTGCTGGAGAGCCCTAGTCATTTTATGCTGGCTTAATGTATCGGGACATATGAGTTGTCACTGGCATTTTTTTTAAACAGTGTTTTTCTCCTTTTTTACTGTGATTTGGACGTAATTTTTTTTTTAAATTTGATGTTACTGGAATATAAGACGAAGAGTATGAAGTCATCTCTGTTTTTTGTCCAAAAATTCTCGGATTATACACGGAATTTAACGGCAGTTTAAAAAATATGTACATGTTACATAGAGGGGAAATCAGAATTTTAAAAAGACTTAAGTGGGGCATGGTAAAATAAAGGTTGACAAACACTGGTCTACGAACTCACATCAAGCTTGCACAATAGTAGCTGAAATAGCTAGAAACAAAAATTGATTTTGCACTGTGAAACAAAAAGGTGTGAAGACAGTTTTTAATAAAGACAACTGTACATGAGAAGGCATGTTTCACTGCTGTTATAGGTTGTATGGTAGATGGGACACATTTGCCCCCGTGACTATTTGTAAATGCAAGACTGCCTATGAGGATGAAATTCCCAAGTAGCATGCTTTTGTGTGTCCACACAAAAGGTTGGATGGACAAAAGTGGCAATCTGGAATGGCTGAATAACATGGGGGGGGGGCCTCTATATAAAAACCATCTGTGTTAGTCGTGGACTCATTTCAGGCATATCTCGCCATGAAAGTGGAAAAACGATGCCGTGAAATGGGGCTGTCTGTATCTATAATTCCAGAGGACCTTACTGATCTCCTGCAGCCAATAGATATTCCCTTAACAAACCATTTCAGGACAGACTTCAAACAATATGGAATGACTGGATGGTGTCTTCCGATTTAGTTGGGATAAAGGGTGACAACGTCAAAAAAGTTGACATCATCATAACCGCTACGTTGGTAGAAGAATTGTAGTTTGATATTCCATCCGAAATTATTGCACGATTTTTCAGAAAGTGTTCCATAAGTAATGTAATTGATGGAAGTGAGTACAACGTTATCTTTAAGGACGATGCCAACGAAGACAATATACACTGATGGTATCCCATGACAGAGAATGAAATTCACGAACTTTTTCAGAATTCAGACTGATGCAAACTTTGAAGAATGTGAAGACTGTACATACTAGAAAAATTTTTCCCTGTGAAAGTATTTGCCATTATTCTGTGTTATTGTTTTTGTGTCTCTACCTTTTTTTTTTAACTTGTATTGTTCGTATATAAACTTAAAACCCCTACATCAATAGCAGAAAAAAATACTATTCTCAATTATATTAAGAAATATATGGTTATTTATTTGCTTGTAACAACCTTGCTACTTAACACAGAGAAAAAAGGATATCCTTCCTTTGTCATTGACCACTTTCTGAAATATGCCCCAATTGTTCATTTCCCCCCAGTTACTGCACTACTACTATCCTTCAAGTAACCCTGGGTCTTCCATATTTATGTCTTCCCTCAGATATTCATTTCAAGCAACAGACCTACCTTTACTGATATTAGAAGCATCAGCTAGAAGTGCAACAGCATGCAGCTGTTCCAGCACCGTTTCCACAGCTCCTGTAGCTGAATCTGTAAAACAAAGAACAAAGCAAAGATTGTATATTGTTTATTTGCTTGTTTGAGGAACCCCAGGAATTGTGAGCGATTAGCTCTTACTTCCTATGTGCAGTGGGGTGGTTTTTCTGAGCTTTCTTTCTTACTCAGGAGACTTCACCTTTCAGCTTAGTACAATGCCTATTGAAGGAGCCTTCTACTCAGAGCAGGTCTATAATTGTCTAGATGACATGCTACAAAGCTTCCATAAGAGAACCTAAATATAACGGCATGTCATTTACTAAGGTTTTGTTGCATGGGTAGTTTGTCTAGTGGGCCATTGGCGGGACCCACAGACACAACCACATGCATCAAAGATTGTATATACATGATAGAGAATCAGGCAGAGAATATTCAACAAGATGATCAGTTTGAGACTCAAGCAAGGAATAACATTCAACAAGACAATGAGTTTGCGATCAAGCAGGGAACAGAATGCAACAAGACAATGAGTTTGAGATAAAGCAGGGAATAGCATTCAAGAAGACAATGAGTTTGAGATCATGCAGGGAATAGTATTCAACATGACAATGAGTTTCACACTCAGGCAGGGAATAATATTCAAAAAGACAATGAGATTGAGACTCAGGCAGAGAATAATATTCAACAAGATAATGAGACTCCGACATGGAATAACTGAACAGACATATTTATTTCCCACCTGTCCATTTTATTACCCTCCTGGTGGGGTGTCAGTGAACAGAAACACACTGGACAAACGTTATTAGCAATTACTTGAGAATTGTACAAGTGAAAATCCATACAGCAATTGTTTCAATTTTCTACTGAATTGTTCAGCGTCCCTGAATATTTCAAACAAAATCCTGCAAGATTTATTCTATTTGTGAATTACTGTGCACATTATATATAAATAACCAAAATGTCTGAGGATCTCTGACAAATGGAGAGTGCCGCAGTAACCACACAAATAAGTGATAAATACTACATAAAACACAAAGACTACCTTTGTACTTTATGTAGTATATACATTTACATTGTACAGGTAATACCTGTTTTTTTTATATTGTTGTTAATTTAATAGTGACATTACTTTCAGTTATTCCTAGTGTCAAATGTTAGTATTCGTTGTTAGTGCATTTTATAAAATAGACTTTCAAAATAAAATATTAACACACCATTAACAATAACAAAATTTTCTTTGATTGACAAATATATATTTTTTCTTGTTATAGTAGGATTAGAATTATATATGGTCCATATTTAGATAATAATTAAATTAATTCTTTGTAGCATGCACTAACTTGTTTTCTGTGGCAAAAGTTTCTCAATTTATATCGTGGTTGTAAATTATACTCAATATTATTCAGCCAGTAGTTTTATTAAATAAAAATTACCTCTTATGGTGAGATATGCTACTATAAGTCAGTTCTTAAGTCTTGGAATTTCAGATGTCCCTTGAATTGGATTTGTGCATACTGACTTGTGCATGCTCATAAAATTACCTAGTGACACCTCCCATTTCTTGTTCCCCATGCACACTCACGCACATACACACACGCCATAGTTTTATCACTTGATAAAACTAAAAGAGTACCAAAGATCCACTGTGTGAAATAAACTTACCATTCACTTGCTTCAAGACTTTCTGAGTTGTATCTTTATAGACATCCAAAGCATAATCTGCGTAACCCTAGATGAGTCAGAAAACTTTTTTTTAAATTTTTTAACAATAACAACCTAAATTTACAAACTGATGGCATTTATTTAACAGTCATAAAAATGAATATATTAAGCTGTAGACTTCTACATTTTTTTCAAAATCCTGAAAGTTAACAGGATAGATCTAGAACACAATATGTGTGTTGCATGATGCTTTATAACTTCAATGTGGTACCTGCACTTTTCAGCCTTACACATCCAACTTCAGTACTGACTTTTTATCTCACTTTGATTTTCAATGAGATAGGGAAACCAATGACTTGTTAGTCATCTCTTATTATATGCATGACAAATCAGTGTTACTTTTATTTTTACTCATCTTTTTGGTCCCAACAACACAGATGACTAGAAAAAGTTACTGTTACATCCTACAGAAATCATACTGAGGAAATCTGTTAGCATTTGAAAGGGTTGAAAATGCAAGAGGATTGACATCCTGGTACTCAGGTGTCTCCATATGTAATCATGCTTCTCAACAAACAGGATCCTACCTGCCAAGAGTATCACACATAGCTCCATAGTTTCAAGCAATAATCTCCACGAATAAAAAAAAAATCCATTTTGTAAACAAGACATCATGAGGTGGAATCAAACCCATGACCTATTGAGCACAAGGCAAATGGATTAATCTCTACACCATTAAGATTCCCAGCATTAGAAATATTTATCCATATTGTGTGTGGACATGATAAATTCAATCCACCATCTATATTGTTAAAAATAAAATGAGGGAGTAAAAAAATATTGCCTGATATCAAAGCAGATTAAAAACAATAATCATCAAATAATCCACATAAACAAAGGAAAGCATCACACACAATCTAAATGTTAACAAATTACTTTCTGTTCAGAGAATAGGATTTTCTCAGTCAATATCTCTGGTTTATCATCCAAAACTTATGGATTCAAATCCTGAGATGGTCATTCAATGGTCGAACCAGCTGTATCATCCAAATAAAGGTATATCCAAATAAGCTAATGAAAAAGAGCTGTGGTCCCAGCCTCACCTCAAAGAAATCTTTGGCTTAATACTATGAGGCACATTAGACTTCACATCCCTATAGTATGTGTCATGAACAACCTTTACCTTAATTTTCTGTTTTGCTATTTTATGCCAAATGTGCTTTAATAGATTTACATTGTTTAAAATTATAGTAACACCATCATATCTGCACATTAAATTCCAATCCCTGTATATAAGAAGATGTCTGTTTGTCTTGATCCCAAGAACTTATGAGCAATAGAACAGTTGCATCCTTTTGTGATAAGGGGAAGTTTCTTCACAGCTTTATTTCATAACCAGAAGACTTTCAGTGATGTGCAATGCTTTGAAAGAAAGCCTCTTACTGAGAGGGTTGCTGATAACATATCTTATTCAGCATGTAGCGTTAAACCCAGCATATATACATTCAGTAGGTTGTCATTGCTTTCTGAACGATTGGATGCATAGTTGAGTGCAGAAGAGTTTCAACCTGGTACTTTAGCTATCAGAGATGTGCTCTGTACCACTTCACCACAGAGCTGGGATAAAAAAAACAATTCTACAGATGAAGTACTAAAGGGCTTCCAAAAGAGGAAAGACTCACAATAGAGTCATCTCTACTGGGGCAGTAGTTCCCAACCTTTTTTCAAGTCTAGATGTTAGACCCTTCTTTTAGAAGAAAAGGAACTTGCAGTTCCATTTTATATAGGCTCATTTATATAAATATCACTATATATGTAAAATAGGTGTTTTGATAAGGTTAAAAAGACCACATTGAAAATATATAAATAGATAATTACCACATTCAAAATAGATTGTTCATGATAACATAATTTTAACCTATGACATTTAATGCAATTATTGAAATTGTAACTTGTTAACAAGTTTCAAATTTGCAGTGAATTTTTTTTAAATGCCAATCTCAGATAATTCTCAACATTTAATCTGTTTCTTGCTATGGTTTCAAATGAAGAAGCATTGAAAACCCACTCTCACTGAAATGTAGAAGCACAGTCAAATGAAAATTGCTTTAAAATTAATATTTTGTTTAGTTTACTGTTTCAGCCAGTGACTCAACAAAAAAACTCTTCGACATCCAGTTGGGATCAGAACCCATGGATTGGGACTTGCATACTAGAGGTCTGATGTTGCATGATGGTTGATCTGAGGACAACTAGTGGTAGTAACACATCCTATACGGGTTGTAGAGATAAACCCAAAATTGTTTAGTTGTAGTGATTTTCTAGGTATTTAAATATGTCCAGTAGCCTGCCATTATTTTCAGAAGTCTGGATGCACAGATGCTTACCATGGGATTTGAACCTGGTATCTTGGCCATCCAAGACATGCTTTGTACCACTCAATCATAGAGAGAGGTCTTCATAAATTCCATATGAGGATATAAACACAATAAAAACCTGTGCAAACTAAGGAAAATCTTACAGGACAACTAAAAATCCACAAACTAATGTATACTATTTACATGCTGATATGGAAACTCACATCGACAGCTGTATTGATAAATGATTCAACCTGCTCAAGAGAGCCTTTCAAATTTCCAATAGTTCCCTCATTATTGTCATTTTGTAGATGCTTGTAGACAAGACTATTGCAGAGAAATGCACACACAATCCCAGCTCTGAAATATAACAGTGTTTTCTAATAATATTACAGTCTTCTGTACAAGTAACAGGATGACAAATAAGTTAAATTTTTACTCAATCAGCATCTCAACCAACTTGTACATTCCAGAAGACATCAGGGAGTATATCCTTAACAGGAATTAACAGTTAACACAATCTTTCAAAACTCCAGCCAGTCTTAAGCTAATCTTCCTGCTTCTGTGGAATGATATTTTGTGTACATTTCCTCAATTTTCACCACACTGGCATCATCTTCTTCTTCTGTGTTCGTTCTCAAACTCCTGCAAATTAGCAAGATGTAGTCTGGAGAACGGAATGCGTTTTGTCATGGTTTACAGCATTGCTGAGATATCTGCGCCTTTTGGCCTGACACATCCAACTTCAGCACGGCTTTGGGTCACTGACCCTATATGGGATGGGACAGCCAACTCCATCCCATAACCTCCTTAGTCACCTTTTACGACATGCGTGGAAGGTAAACAGTGTTGCTATTCTTTGCTCCCCTTTCGGGCCCCACAACACACGGGCGCTGGCATCATATCTTCCATTCAATGTTGTCATGTGGTGTTTTATATGGCCAAAATATTGTATTATTCTATAGTAAATATTCCGCCGAAGATGGATGTGTTGGGCCATTGGTGCAAATAAAACAGCGACACAACACATTTCCATTCACTACATCCTGCTGGAAATCTAGTAGGACCATGGTCATGCTACAAGGGAGATCCAGCAGGAGTTTGAGAATGAACGCTGAAGAAGAAGAAGAAGTGAATATTGTCGCTTTGCCAATTTTTTTTTTACATTCATTCTTCTTGGGATGATCCTATTGATGGTCTTTTTGGTCCATTGTTTTCTGAGGATTCATCTGGTTAGGAAAACACTGACATGATGCAGTTGCTCACAATAAAAGAGGCACTGGAGTGCAAGGAAAACAACCACGTGAAAGAACATTAAGATAAGGCAATAGCTGGGAGGAAAGGCAGAATGCAGTGAACACGAACCAAAGTAGAAGCAGGGCATAAAACGGGGGAAAATAAGGGGGTGGGGGGGTTTAACCATGACTACAACCAAATGGTCATAGAGAAAGATAACAGGATGAAATCCTAACATGGCTTGCTTGCTACAATGGCCCAGGCCATTTATCTGGCCTCTACTATCCACTTTTGACTAGGTTGTCATACTGTCTGTGACCATTCGTTTCCAGGAGTTCTGAGCTGTCGCTATCTCAGTTAAGCTATTTTACTAGTTTACCTGCATATATCATCACCATTATCTGCTCATATTTTCCTCCTGCTGTTTTTTCTTTCTCATCTGTTTTTGCTGTATTGGCCTCTTTCTCTCTCCCCTACTCTCTCCCATCTGATCTCTCACACCATCTCATTGTGCTCTTCCCTTACATTATGATTGTATGTTTGTAATACTCATTGCACGTTTCCACTTTTAAGGTAATTATTTTAATTTACTTGTTATTATATCTTGCCTTTTTCCACTTCTCACTTTCTTCTGTCCACTTTCCTCTCCTCACTCACCACTATCTTCTCCCATACCTTCTTCTCTCCTGTCATGCTGCTCCATGTTTGCTTCCTCCATTATCTATCTGCTATTGTCATCCTCTCCTCATTATAACCCTATGTGTCTCCATGTAAGATTTGTTTTATTGTGGTCGTTTGTTTGTCCTGATGAAGGCTTAATAGTTGAATCGTCTGTCCCTGTATCTCGTTGTTAGGTTGTTTTATGTTTTATTTTGGTAACACATGTACCTATTTTTGTTTATCTTGACATATGCCATATGTTACTCCAGCCACCTTTTTCCTGTTTAGGGTTGTTACCCTACACTGGAAAATGTATCCCTTTATTGTCTAACACACAGGGATCTGTATGAGAGTAATGTGCATCCCTTATTTCCCAAATTAAAACTCACCCATTATATGTGACAACTGTTATGACAAAGTGGCATTTATTTTCACAGCTAAGATCCTTTCAGCACACATTTAACATTTAAAACATGCAGTACCAAAAGTTTTAATCCAGCAGTACTGGTGTAGTTAGAGTGCTGATTTCACAATAAAATTAGACAGGGATAGCTTCCAAGTGTAGAAACATTCCAATTAGCATGGGTGTAACTTGGTACCTAGGTTATTGAGAAGAAATTTTGCACTGAGGCAAACTGGCCTTAAGATAAGACTTGACAATGGTGGACCTCTAAGATTTCACACCTCTATTGTATTATATGGTATTACTTTATTTTTGAAATATCTCCATTGTGCACCAAATTACACTGTCAGATTTTGCTTTGCTTCCCTTCATTGACTTTTGTCCCCTTCGCACTTATATTCGAACATTGTGCTCCACCATATCTTCCCTCTTGTTCCATCGATCTTTTCTTAAACTACCCTCTTCCCACACGGTTGGTTGACTTCTATTTAACTCATGTCTGCATAATCTCAGAACATCTACATTCTATATCTACATTGTTCCAAATTATAGTAGCACCATTATATCCTGCAAATTCAATTCTAATCACTTCATAAACTGTAAACAAATGATTGTTTACCTGTTTCACCCCCCAGAAAATATGAGCAATAAAACTCTTGGGTTCTATTGTGTGATAAGTAGGCTTAATGCTCCCCCATCAAGGCCAGCACCGTGCCGTGGTGATGGGGCTTAGTTCAGCCATTAGGGGCTGGAAACTAAGACTGGTCGGGCAGTCCCATTCGAGCAGAACCATAGTCCTGCCCAAGTAAGCAGAGTGCTGAAGACGGAGGCATCCAACCAAAAGGCGCACAGATAATCAGGATGCCACGCACAAAACACAATGGAAACTGTAAACAAATGATTGTTTACCTGTTTCACCCCCCAGAAAATATGAGCAATAAAACTCTTGGGTTCTATTGTGTGATAAGTAGGTTTCTTCAGAGTTTTGTTTCATACTGAGAAGACTATCTCTCATAGTTGTGCAATGTGTTGAGAGAAAGCCTCATATTCAGAGAGGGTAAAAATGAAATTCTTTGGTGAAAGTGCTGTAGAGCTTCCACAAGAGGAAAATCTCACTATGCTAATGTAGAGGTTAATATAAAAGTGATCAAACAGTCATGCTGAAGTTGCATGTGTCAGACTGAAAGGTGCAGATATTCCAGTCAAACTGTAAACCATATCACAATACATTCCACTGTGCGGACAACATTCTGCTAATATGCACAAGTTTGAGAACGAATGCAGAAGACAAAGAAGAAGAATACTAGAATGTAATCATAGTTTTATGACCATGCTTTGGCCCAACATGACAGGATACACAGGCATGGTAAGTGTTAAAATTCTAGCTAGTGAGACATGCACCTCCAGAACTTGTCTGGATTTTAATCTATGCATATGCTGTCTTCTAAATGACAAACAACATACTTTGTGCATACTTAGTTCCTGTGTGTTGTCGCGGCCTGAAAGAGGAGCAAAGAATAGCAATGCTGTACCTGCAATGTATGTCATAAGAGATGACTAAGGAGGTTTTCAGATGCAGATATTGCAGCTAAGATGTACACCATTATTCAATGCATTCCAATAACCAGACTACATTATGTTAATCTGCAGTAGTTTAATAACTAATGCAGAAGAAGACTACATGACTTACTATCATAGTTCTCACCAAATCCTTCTCCAGATATTGATCATGTGGACTACATTACCCATCTTGGCTGATCTGACTAATCCAAACTTTTCAATTGGTCATTTTGTGTATACTTTGAGTCACCAGCCAATGAAAAACATAAAGTAGTCAATGATCAGCCAACTAGTGTGGCCAGTCTGCAGAACCTCCATCTGGTAAGGATTTGGTTATCACTTGTCCCATTAATTTTATCTACTTAAGAATGCCTTCTTCAACTAATCATGCCTTTTAAGCATGGAGTAAAATGTACTAAGAATAGAAATGGACTCATTGCAACCAATGCGACACATCTGGCCATAGAACGAAAACTGAGACTCCCATCTCTATAATTAACAGCAAGTGTGGATAATATAAACCATCATCCACCTGGAAAAAGGCAGTAGACACAAAAATACAATAGTCACACATCCTGACTCCCTGATGAATTCTTTCCCAAATAATTTTTCTAATTTCCACATAGTGGCAAGGGCAATAGACAAACTGTCTCTCCTTTTGACTTTTACATTTGCTACCTATGTTGGAAAGATAGGTTCACAACTGTTTAGAAAGACAAGTAATGGAGGGCAGAGCACCAGGGCAGAGGAGGAAAGGCAGACCAAGAAGATGATGGGCTGATGACATTAAAGACAACATGAATATGTCATTGGAAAATGGAAGCCACATTGCCCAAGACAAATAGGGGTTCCGGGAATTCATTGGGAAAACAACGAATGAAAATAACATGACCTATGTTGGTAAATGGAAAATTTGTTCAATAATTGTGTGATCATTATTACAGGACCACAGATAAATTTTCAGTGAGGGGAGGGGAAGGGCTTGCCTATTTTTTAAAAAAGCTAATTTCCTTATATTTGGGGGGGGGGAGAGAAATTAAGAGTGAAGGTTTTACCTGCTTTTTTTTGGCTTGCATCATAGTTGTCAATGTCTAGATCTGACTTCCTAAGAGGGAATTTAGTTTTAACTCTCACGCCCCCCCCCCCCCCAAATTGGTTTGCATTATTAGTTGGTTTACTTTTCTTTTCCTTTGCTGCTGTTTACTCATATTCCTGTTTGTTTGTGTCTATGACTAAGGCCCATTGTCCAAAATACATGTGACTATTTTTCCTTGTTCCCCTTATTAGGTGTTAGTTGTACGTCCTTTTCCTTGCCTGTCTGTTTGACGTTGGTAATATCCCAGTTATAATTATTTTAGTTAATGCTGTTTACAGTTTAAGTCATTGTCCCCAATTTTATTGGAGGACTTCTGACTTCTTCAGAAACAGATTATCTCATCACATTTTCTCTCTATTTATACACTCCACTAGTAATTATAAAAACTATACTTATTTAGAACTTACAGTGCAATTGTAGTGAGTATTGTCAAAACAGTACAATATGCCCTTCGCTTGCAGTTGGCCCGATTAAATGTCTTTTTCCCAGGTCTGGCCCCACAGCGACCACTTAGGCGACAGCAACAGAAGATTAAGCCAACTATTGGCATGACCACAATAAACACAATGCCAATTGCAGCACAAACACTAAACCCAATCAGGTATTCTAACCACTGTGAAAAATAAAAATACAAGATATATATATATAATGAGGATTGAACAACAATTAGAATGTGCTAAATATTGGGAACAAACTGCTTCAATGAAGTGCAAGTGTAGCTATTCACCACACATAGAGATAAAAAGAGGAGTACGGCAATGATTTATTTTATCACTCAATCTATTTAACATCTACACAGAGAAAATCATTAAAATTAGATTGAAGCAGGCCAGGCTTCAAGATCTATGGAAAAATAATAGACAATCTTTGATATGCAGATTACTCACCATAGGAGAGAATGAGCAAAAGCTACAAAGACTAACATAGCAAGTAAACAAATAATGTAGGGAACATAGAATGGACAGTAAAATCCAAAAACATAAACTGTGATAATCAGCAAAATTGAAGAGAAACCAATATTAAACATAAAAATATGTGGAGAGATTCTGCAATAAGTTAACAGTTTCCTAATCTGTGACACACAATTACAAATAATGGTAGATGCTGCAAAGAGAAGTTCAAAGATGAATAGGAATGGTCAAAATTACTTTCAATGACATGAAAAAAAAATTACTAACATCCAAAAAAATAAACTAAATACAAGAATTTTAAAGTGTTATATTTACTCTACATTGTATGGTTCAGAAACAGTGTGTCACACATGGCTAAGATGTTAAGTATTGGCCTCACATCCGTGAGATCCAAAGTTTGACTCCTGGTAAAGACTGGGTTTTTTCTGTTCTTGGGCAATGAGGGAAATTTAAAAATTCACCATGTATATGATGTGGCGACAGCAAAGACATGCTGTCTATATCAGAGAGTCACAAGTATCAACTCCATGCAACTCCCTAGTGAGAAATATGTAGTCCATTTTCGGAATGCTTTTGATGAGGATGATCTTCCCTAGCCTGTATCGCTAGACGATGGATGTGTTATAAATCGACTCTTCGCTAGAGTTTCTGCAACTGAGACGATGAAAGGGGTGAGGGGATAACTATCAACATTATCAGACCTGGTATTGTATCATTCAATAACAACATGAGCACTCGTCTAAGTCTGAGCTTCTGCACATATCTAAAAGTACAGGGGGACATTTTCTGCTTCTTTTCTATTAATTGTAAGTGGGTACCAGACTCACGAGTTAGGAAAGGTAAACACAACAAGGAAAAGAACAGGCCAGCCCACCTAATACTCGCTGCGGCTTAATACATGAAGAGTTATATTCATTCCTGATGGCAGGTTGCTGCCATGGGACCTACCTTTAGCTTTCCATGAGACATTCTTCTTGGGGGTAGCTAGGAGATTGTTCTCTAGCTGAACAGGGCTTTAGTTACCATTTTCACATAGCGGTTTCTTCATTCTATTCGCACATGAGGCTGACATTTAGCTCTGTGATGCCATTGTACTCTCGTTGTACTCAATATGTTAGCCTTATGTCTCTGGTGACATGCTCTCACGATTCTCAATATTCATGATGACATCATATCAAGACATCGTTATTGGCCACCCTTACGAAGCATCGGCATTTCGGCTGAACTAGCCGGAATGCCTTGTATCAATGTGTGTCGATAGTACTGCTAGATGTGTTGGTGTAGAGATTGAAATATTGATTGTCTTATTTGCAATCAATTCTCATTTTATCTACAACCTTCTCATAAATGGACATGATCCCTAAAAGTGTTGACCAGGAACACAGCATGAGCCATTGTATTTGTTTCAAGGATGCACAAGAGGGGGTACCTTTTGTATTTTGGCTTATTGCAAACCCTGGGAATCATACATGAGCAATACAAAAACCTTTGCACCCCATGACATCTGATTCAGATTTAATTTCTATGAGATCCCTGGAGATCATAACACTGGTCAACATCAAATTTGCTGAATATGGTGTTTTTTTTTACAGATTTATGATAAATTTATGGTACTGAATCTAAAAATCATATTGGTTTTGCTCAATCAGGTCAGATTTTTTTTTATCTAGCAAATCATGATTTTTTTTTATAGGTGGGTCATATTACATGTCAAATCAATCAGTAAAACAACAACTGATTTCCACAAATTTGATCAAAAGTGTGTGTTTTTTCCTATTTAAAAGAACAAATGATATAGAAAGCAAGTATTTTATTGTCACATGTATGAATATTTTCATGCCATATGTTGCAAAATGTCTTAATCTATCTTGGAATATACAAATTATGAAGATTTCACATGTTTAATCTTACTAGTATTGCTAATTTTTTATTTTTTTTTTGTATTTTTTTAAGGTTTCAAGTGATTTAAATGGCTTCAACTAGAAGATCTTGCAAAAATACACGCATCACTTTTTATCGCAACAGGAATCAAGAGTTCCTCCATTTTTTCTTTGTAGAGAAGGACTTGGTGTACTGTACAGATATTGTTCACCTTCTGCAGAAGCTTGGAGTGCCACATTATGAACCCAGAGATTGAAGACTGTTCATTGACAGCTGCAAGAGATCACTAAAATGTGTTCTGCTTCACAATGTCAATCAGTTTGCTTCTGTAACCCTTGCTCAGTCGACTACACTGAAGGAGAAATATGAAGAGGTGATGTATGTGCTGGATAAAGTTTCTTATTATCAGCACGAGTAGTATATTTGTGTTGACTTGAAGATGATGAATTTCCTATTGGGACAACAGTCTGGCTTTACAAAGTACCCCTGCTTTCTGTACATGTGGGATAGTAGGGACAGATCTCAGCACTATACCAAGAAGGACTGGCCTGCACGAGAAGAATTGGTGCTGGGTAGATCAAAGAACATCGTCAACAATCCTCTGGTAGACAGAAACAAGATACTATTCCCACCGCTGCATATCACGCTTGGCTTGATTAAACAATTCACCAAAGCCCTGGACAAGGATGGTGGCTGCTTCACTTACCTATGCAGCGCTTTTCTAGGATTAACCATAGAGAGGTTGAAAGGTGGCATTTTTTATGGTCCTCAAGTTTGTCAGCTCATCAGAGATCCTGAGTTTGAAAAATCAATGAACAAATTGGAATTGAAAGCATGGAAGGCCTTTGTTCTGGTTGTGAAGAATTTTTTGGGCAACACCAAAGGCAGTAACTATGAAGAAGTTGTCAACAATATGCTGACTGCTTTCAAAAACCTTGGATGCAACATGAGCATAAAAATGCATTATTTATTCTCGTATATGGATCGGTTTCCCGAGAATCTTGGATCACTGAGTGACAAGCAGGGAGAGAGGTTCCATCAGGACATAAAAGAAATGGAGACCAGGTATCAAGGACATTGGGATACAGTAATGATAGCTGATAACTGCTGGACTCTGAAGAGAGACATCCCTGCTGCTGAGCACTCTATAAAGTCAAAGAAATTGAAGTTTATGTCTTGAATTTTGCTCAGTAATGACATAATTTACATGTCCTTACCTTTTTTAATGTCTTCTCTTCATTTATATAATTCCATGTTTGTAACATTTAATAAATACATTCTGTTAAATACTTTTTATGTGAGAAATGTAACACATAAATCCACTACTAATATCACCAAAATGTAGTTATGAATAAAAGGCTATAGTCAGAGAATAGAATTTTTTTTAATCGATTTATAAAAAAAAAATGACCTAATTGAGAAAAATTGATGTCATTTTTGGCTTCAGTGGCACAAAATGCTTCTAATTTAGTTAAAAAAATTATAGATAACTTTTAACTTCATTTTTTTGTAAACCAGTGTAATCTGAATTAGAAGTTACATGTTCTGAGCATTACCTTCATAGGTAACTTACTATTCCATTGAGGGGGAGAGTGCTTATAGGCAAACCAGAGTACAAGCAAGTCAATGCTCTACAACTTTAGAGAAAAGTCTACTTCATTCATATTGCACAGTTGATAAGTCAGTAACAGGTTTTATCTATGATTGGAGCTGTTTATTAATCACATGTGATGCTGTTACAAATATCATATCCTCTGCCTGGAACACGCTTGCAGAGAAGAGAGTTCAGCTGTAAGGTACCACACATTTGAAACGTGTTGTTTTAATTGTGTTCTGATAGTTTATTAAATTATGAACTGCATAATAAATCAACATGATCATAAACTCACTTTTCTCCAGTCATTAACTTGATCCTCATGAAACTTTCCATTCTCAAATACTGCTGAAAGATCTGAAAATAAATACAGATAATGCAATATTTAAGACCCCAATCAATGAAATTAAATCATAGAACTAAAAAAAATTTAAAAACTTATCAAGAACAAGGATCTAAACAAGGATGGAACAGGATAGGAAACAAATATATGGAAGCAACCAAAGCTTATGTTTAAAACAAAACTCAAAGTATCCAAAACAGACAACTAAGGATAATGAGGTATGATCTGCACATTTATACCACTACTTGTACTCTGTTGATATTGAGAAGTCATTGTTTTTTGTTATTAGAAATCAACTTCATGGCACACTTGACATTCCCATTAGTGCTCCGCTCTGTTCCAGCAACCATTCAACAGTATGCAGACTAAAATTACCAGTCTGATGTTGATCATGTGATCTTCTGATCTTTCAAGAAATAAAACATTTTCTCCTCTCACCCCTGGTCATTTCTGTCATTCTTTGTATGTACAAATTATCACTTCCAGCATTGCCTTCCTCACTCTGTAGTAAATCAATGACCTTCCTCATTAGACAGGCCCTATCTCAACTCAGTACTGTGCCTTCAATCCCAGAATTACCCACCAATGAGTTTGCTGGGATGTCATCAGCTAGAATCTATAAGTGTAAGTTCAGATGTTTTCAATTTTCTAACAAACTTTGTATGTTTCAGTTTCCACAGTTCTCATAAAGCAGTTTAGTCATTTATTCACAAATTTCTGCTGGTTAGAATGTTCAGAAAATTCAATGATGTATTTACAATCTGGCAGATATATGTGCCTTATGCCCCAACACATCCAACTCATCTTGGCATTTTGGGTGACTTTTACTGTATAGGGCATACAAGAATAGTAGCTAACCATGCAAATCACATTTTACAATAGCATGGCAGATTGCAGCACTAGCATTCTTTCAAGTCTGGCTACAGAAGTTAATACAGCTGTTCATTTTAATATTTAGAATTCGTGAATGTTTGGCTCTTATCTCTAGTTTTAATTTCCAAATACTATTATCATTTTATTTCAGTCCAAGTAACCAGGATGTGATCAGTGCACATTTTACACTTCAAGTACACATCTGACAACAAGCTTGTGTTTAAAAAGATGACTAATATTATTATGAAATATGCACATTCATGAGTGTGCAACACTATAAGATTTATGCTATACAAATAAGCTAATGTGATCGCTTGTGTTGAGGGACCTGAAAGGAGAGTAAAGAATAGAAACTGTTGCATGTCACAAGAGGTGACTAAGGAGGTTTGGGGTAGCTGTCCATACTCCACAGGTCAAAGAGACCCAAATGATATGCTGAAGTCAGATGTGTCGGAATGAAATGTTCAGATATAAGAGCTAAGACGTAAACAAGATGTGGGCAGCCCTTTTGGATCAGTGGGTCAGATTCAGTTTTTTTCTTTTGGGATGGGAACAATAAGCTATTTTTAGTTCCTGAGAGTTTCAATTAGTGTTTTCTGAGCACAGAGAGCAATGTTTGTTTGTTTTCCATCCCGAAAAATATAGAGCAACGTTCTCTTACTTCCAATGTGCAGTGGAGTGTTTCTCATATCTTTCTTTCATTCCCAGGAGACTTCAACTTTTGCCCACCGTTGCTGTATAGGCCTATAGCACGGAACAATCCATTCAACTCTCTAGACTACATCCTGCTGACCAGCAAAAATGTTGAAAAAGAATGCGGAAGTGAAGATGTGCACGATTAATAGGCCTATATATCATGTGACACATTCTTTTTTCAGAACTTAGTCTTCCTTATGAATCTCCTGAAATCCCCGCTGTCTCTGACAAGTTTTCCCGCTTCCTCTGGCGACATATGCATGCATTCCTGAATTTCTTTTATCCAATGACGTCTTGGTCGGCCTCTGCCCCATACTGCCTTCTATCGACCCTTCCAATAACACTCTTTCCATGCCATCATCACATGGCCGAAAAAACCTCATATCCTTCTTAATAGTGTGTTAACTGTGTTTAAAAGCCAGCCTTATTGAACGTTAATTTTTCTTAGCACGCCTTGGTCTTGCTTGCTGTCCTTGGTATTCTTAGAACTCTGCTATAGCACTTCATTTCGAAGGCCTCTATTCAAGAATAATACTGGACTAAATTCATTTTCTAGAGAGGAAATTAGTTTTATATTCAGTAAAGATTCAGCCAGAAAGAAAGCAATCACAGAAAAGCTTGAGCTTAAATTTGGATGTATCGACTAAATGTGGTAAGGGGCAGTGTGTTTTTCAGTAATCTAATAGGCCTATGTCTGCAGCATTTACGGACTAAAATCAGATGGCGTCATCAGGCAGGGTCGTAAAGATAGCTCGTTTATAAATAGGATCTACAAACATTGGGTCAAAGCACTTAATTTTTATAGTGACGATCCAGTGAATCAGGAACAGGTCTATCAGCCATACTAGTCGGTTCTGCGGTGGTGTGAAAAGTAAAGTTGAAAGTCGTGTACTTAATATAAATTAACGTGTCCCGGGGGGCGGTACATAGTACTTAGGTTTGACAGTTGATCAACACGAGAGGCAGAAAATTGTGTACACCTGTCGCAACAGTGTTACCACTGATGTTTTTGGAATAGGCCGAGATCGCCCTAGAAAAAAACAACCCAGATCTTGTCATTTCCTATGCACTAGTGCCGTGAAGCGTCGTGGGGAGCTTAAGTCTTCGATCTTTAGCCAATTGTACTGCGTTGTTGTTGTGATGTCATACTGTTGTAGTATGTCTGATGATATCAATCTATATATCTCTTGATCTTCCTCTTGCTCTGTAACCATAAATTCTTTTGTTGTATGCTATAGATGTTAGGCGATCAGGTTCCATTCATCATAAGGTAGCCGAACCCCTTAATCTGTTCTCTCAATATATTTAATGCATTGAATAGTTCCTATAAAATGTATGTCTTCATTTCTTTTTCTGTCTTTTCTATTGACACCAACGATTTTTTTTTAAGCATCTCATTTCACGGTTTGCATTTTTTTCTCTCCTGTGTTTTGGACATTTACCAAGTTTGAAATTGGTAACATAAAGTTGGTATAAATATCATCATCATATCCAGTGCCATATCCGCAACGAAGGTTGGCTGCAACAGACCTCCAACATCCCCTGTCTCTTGTTTTGGTGGTGCACTCTGCTAGGCAGTCCATCTTGTGATATTACTCTCCCACTTGTGTCACTGCCTACCTCTTGTTCGCTTCCCTTTGACTTTACCCTCAAGTAAGGTCTTCAATAAGGTGTCCAAAATATTTAATTGTGATCTTTATTTCTCTTAGTAATTCTTTCTTCATATTAAGTGTTTTTATAACATCTTTGTTTGTTTTCTTCTCTTTCCATGATTTTCTCCCTATTATTCTATTGGTATAAATATAATGTTTATCAACATTTGTTTAGAGTTCAGACTTATGTATGGGTGCTTGAGCAGTGGTATCAGTTGGTATGACACAGCATTGGCTTTTTGGCATCATGTATCAATGGATGTCAATCATGTTTCTTTATCTAGTTTTCCGTCTTTAAAGATCATGCGTTCCCGTGTATTTAAATTCCTGTACTTGTCTGAGAATGTTTTTGTTGATGTGGATGTTAGTCGGACCAAGTGATCTTCTGATTTTCATAGTTTCTGCCTTTGATGTGTTAATTTTCATGTTGTATCTTTCACAAGCTGAATTTAGTGCCTGTAGTTGTGTTTCGCCCTCATACATTAAACTTTTGCTATCTGCAAATAGCAATTCTTTTATTGAGTTGTGTTCGGCTGTGTAATCGTTTATTTTAGTGACGTCATCTTCTTCCTTCATATCTATACTAGTCTCAATGGTGATTCTGCCCATATATATATATTTAAAAGCAACAGTGTTAGCATACGCTTCTGTCTAACTCAAGTATTTATTTATTTATTTAAAAAACCCAGATAACCTCAGGATATACAGTTCGATATATCCGATAAATAATACCAGGACTCCAGTGGGGGGGGGGGGGGGGGGGGGGGAAGCGAGCATAATTTTAAAAAAAACATCATTCGCCTATTTTTGTGCGCTTTCCATAGTTTCCATGAGACATTTGATTACCTTTCTTGAAAATCGTTATGGATGGGGAGAGTTTACCCGTCCTTTAGCTAAATTCTTAGAATTTCCAATTTAAAAAAACATAACTAAAAACACAGATTAAGGCAAATTAGGCCTTGTCAGTCATAGCCACGTAGATTCATCGAGCTCATCATTCAAAAGTGACGATATTTGACTTATTTGCGTGATTGTCGTAAGTCATTTTGTGTATCCTTTGTTCTAAGGCACACACACACACAAAAAGACGTCTGTTTCAGACGTAGGAAAACTGCTAGATATTTTATTGAGAAAACTGTTAAAGCAAATGTTGAAACAAAGCAGTACAGTCAAACATTCCCATGACAGGAAACCATAAGATACAAACAACTAAGATGAATACAGAGAATACAGATAAAGAAAAACGATAGGCATTTTAGATTCACGGGCAAAGTTGAATACAACATAAGATATCATTTATGGCGTATCTGTTGTATGTTCAGAGAGGATCAACATAAAGAATAAGCTAAACTGTTTAATTCCCACTTTAAAAAATGGATAACATATCAAATTCAGGATATAGCTATCAGCCCAGTATTTTAGGCTGCAGTTATTTTCTTCTTGGTGGTATTTACGTTCAGTAATTTGACATTTCCTTCTGAATCGTACGAGTGCGCAATTGCCTGCGGCGAGATTTGAGTCCGATATTTTGGCAGCCACAGACAATTCTGCACCTCGCCACCACAGAGCCGAATCAATTTATACTACGTCCACAAAATATATCAGCCCGTGATCGTCTGTGGCTATGTCGATAAAAGATTTGATCAAAAAGGTCACATACATTTTTCACTACTAAGGTCAAACGTGTGACCTTGGCTAGCTTTGAGTTTGGTGACGCAGTGGTTAGCGCACTGGCTTCGCATATGAGTTGTCCTGTGTTCATTCCCCAGTTGAGGCGGAAATGTTTTTAGATCGCAACGGCTCCCAGGTCGACCCAGCCTTAAATGGGTACCGGATTAATCCGGGAAGTAAAGACTGCGAGGGAGAGGAGATGGCTACCGCCCTCATTTGCAGAGCCTGTGAAATGTGAGATTGCTAACATCTTACACCCCTACGGCATTAATAAATGCTATGGGTTACTTTACTTACTACAGCTGGTTCACTATACTAGCGAAATGATTACAGACGCCCGTTGTTCAGTGTAAGTGGTAACACCACTGAATATATTAGTTACCAATACTGAAGTCGGATGTGTCATGGCACTGGCACAAATAAAACAGCGAAATAGCACATTTCTGCTCTCTGGATCGCATGCTGCTGGAAATATAGTAGGACAATTGTCCTGCTGTAAGAGATATCCTGTGTGAGTTTGAGAACGCACGATAAAAGGATCACTATCTAGTGCGCCGACTAGTGCAGACGTAATGTGGAGGACAAAATACAAGCATCAAACGATAGGAAAACTAGGACATCAGTAAGTATATAGAGAGCCATCTGTCTTCACTACGCATGTTGTTTGCGTCACATGTCTATTTCAATTCTTGTTTGTTCGCTTCATTCCCTGCGCAAATCTTCTTTAGATTTCTCTTATTATAAATCTGCATGTTTGCACCATTTATTGCGCCTTACGAAATAACTAACGTTTCAACAAGCGATATCAGGGATGTGTCACTCTAGTATTAGCAGCTGTTTCTGTCATCATAGTACTCTGCTACTGAAACATTATTTCATGACTATGGCATAAATGTTCCAGTGTAGGGTAATAACCCTAAACAGGGCGTAAGTGGCTGGAGTAACACAGGGCCCTGTTTATCTTGATATTTCATGATAGTGTTTCTTCCCTGCCTTTGTTTGTGTGAAGTTTTCATTATTTTTATATCAGTCAATTCTACGCCTCAGAACAGGACACAGCCGACTCCGCAGTCACATGTATACAAAGTTCAAGATTGGTAACACGGCCATGTGTACATATGGACAGACAGCACAGAGTGTCAAACATATACTTCAAGAGTGTTCTGAGCATGAAACGCTGAGGCAGACATATTGGCCAGAGGAAACAACACTGGAATCAAAACTCTATGTGCCATTGTATGAACTACAAAAGACAGTGATTTTTATTCAGGAGACAGAATTACAGATATAGACATGTTTCAAGTGAACGAAAGAAGAAGAAGAATATCAGTCAATTTCAGCCTGGGCCGCTCTCAATCAAGATGCCATCTCTCACTATCCCAATTCGCGACAACTAGTTCCAGGTTCGTGCGAAGCGAATTTCTGCAATTTACATGACACGCAATGCGATTGGAAATATGAGTTGTGTATAAAAAAAATTTACAATTATTGAACAGTAATAGTCATATACACTTAAAGCGGCATGATGATAACGAAAGGCTGATTCTAGAGGGCAGAGTGCCAGGCGAGAGAAGAGAAGAGAGAACCAAGACGACGATGGACCAGCGATATCGAAGAATGTATGCACATGCCTCTGGCCAATGCAGGCCTGCTTGCCCGGAACAGGAAGACGTTCGGAGTATCCACGAAAAAGACAACGATCTGGAAAGAATATATCACTTGATACATAATCATATACAAGGCATACTTGAATTAACTATTCTTATTACGGAGATATGATATGTAATTACTAGTCGTGGTACTTGGCTCCAATTACAAATTGAGAGTAAAGCAAATGGCTTCCTTGTTAACCCAACCATGAGAAAATTAATATCAGAGCAAATATTGGCAAATTATCATCACCAGGGTGCAGTTGTTCACATGAAAACACAAGATACAAATATACAATGTTCAAAGCGCGTTGATCATTGACTTCAATGTACTAGGCCCTCTCCCCTTCCATATTTACTCTGTCCCACACAACGAACGGCATGCTGCCTGCCGACAGGACCACACATTGCACGTAATTTGACGGCTTCAAGCGATAATAATCAGGGATCTCCGAAAAAATGCATCCCTTTATAAACAAGACATTGTAAGCGGGATTTGAACCCGCGACCTCTTGAGAACAAAGGAAACGGCTTAATCACTACGCCAAAGAGATCCCGATAATAATTCTGTTGGCGCAGGCCATGGGGATTGGTCACACCTATTGGCTGACCGTTGACTGATCCGTGCTTTTCTCTTGCTGGTAGCACAAAGTATGCGCAAAGCAACCAATGAAAGTTTCGGATCACTCGAATAAGCCAAGATGAATGATGCAGTCCGGAGAACTTATATTTAGATAATTATTTGGACAGCATCGTGTTATACTAACTTCGAGTCTTTGTTACCTCTAATATTTTATGGTAGAGCGTCCTGATATAACATAATTGGACGTTTTTGTCCCGCTGGTTGAAAAGGCTCGCCTCTCTAAAAGAGAAGCACACTCATGAACTATCCACACCGTCCTATCTCTTCATAAAGATCAATGATTTTTTAAAAATTGACATTTCTTTACAAATTCAGCGCTCAGTATTATCTTCTCGGCTGCAGTTTTGACACAGTTCTAGTGACATGTCTTTAGTACAGTAGCTATTATTTTGGACACGAAAACATTGTACCAATATGGCATGCCTCCATATGGAAATACGCTCCTCTTGATGTTTCTGAAAGAGACAATTTCTATCCAAAAGTACATAGTCTACGCATGCACACTGTGGTGACGAGCTATATGGCGCCGGTTTTATCTATATCCGTATTTACATTAGCGGGGATGGCCTCCTGCTGGTATGCTGGGCTGTGCTTACAGAAACTGCTGATGCACGTTGTTTATAAAAGTATGTGCCGTAACTACCTCACTTCCCATTGTGATTTTTAAATTGGACCAATTTGGAGATATATACAACGTCCAATAATATAGGAAACTTGAGTTAAAGTATTCACACCTCCCACCCACCAGAAAAATGTAACATGATAACAAAAACACTGCATAAAAGTCCCATGGCAGCAACCTGCCGTCGGGAATGAAGATCACTTTTCATGTTCTAAGCATCTGCAACTATTAGGTGGGGTGGCCAATTCCCTTCGTATCTATGTTTATCTTCCCCGACTCATGCATCAAGTACCCATTTACAGCTGGGTCGCCTGGAGGAGCTTTTGTGTCAGGCGAGAAATCACGACCATGATATTTTTTGTCTGAACGTACAAAACAAGTAAGAAAGTAAGCTACCACACTTGCAGTAAAACTACTGGAAATCTATTGTTTTTTCTCTGCGTTTGATGTACTGCGTTGCATGATTAAATGACGATTGGTTTTGGGCTATGGCACGTTTGATCATGTGATATTCAGTAATATTGTGACGTCTCAGAATGTTGGTAACTCATTCTTCTTCTTCAGCGCTCATTCTCAAACTCCCACTGGATCTCTCTTGTAGCAGGACAATGGTCCTACTAGATTTCTAGCAGGATGTAATCCAGAAAATGGAAATGCGTTGTGTCGTCATTTTATTTGCGCCAACGGTCCGACACATCCGTCTTCGGCGGGGTAACTCATTCAATCCACTTTCTTCTTGGTTTTTATCTGCATCGTGATGTTTCCATTTTCATGTTGTATGCTCTTGCTGCTGGCCAATAAGGGTTAAGTCTCATTAAGTGGTCGAACCATTTCAATTTCTGTTTTTCAATATACTTGACCACAGCAGATGTTCCAACAGTTCTTGTAATCTCCTCATTTCTCACATGATCTATTCTTATTCTGTTTGCTGTTTTACTCAGATATCTCATTTCACACGCAGTAAGCTTTCTCTCTTGTTCTTTAGTAGTGTAGCTGTCTAGTTAAAATATATTGGTTTCCCAAAATGCCTAACTTTGTTTCTTCTTCTGAATTCGTTCTTAAACTCCAGCAGATTAGCAGGACATAGTCTAGAGAACTTAATGTGGTGGATCATAGGTTCCAGCTTGCTTTGATATATGCGCCTTCCGACTCGACACATCCGACTTCAGCATAGTTTCTAAGTCACTTTAACTCTATGTGATGGGAAAATCAACTTCGCCCTCAAAACCTCCTTAGTCACCCTTAACAACATACATGACAGATAAGTGTCACTATTCTCTGCTCACCTTTCGGGACCCGATAGGACACGGGCAAATCGATGTCTCTAATTTCCTACATATATGTCCATAAAAATTGAATATTTTGAACTTTTTGGCCCACAAACATGAACTTCTATATCTGATGTTTAATCCCAAAACAAGATTTTGATTGCCAAGATATATGCCCACAAACATGATATATTGTATACTTAATATGCCCACATACAAGAAATAAGTATACTCTATTAACATACACTTAGGTACCCAGGTCCGTGGATAAGAGGGGGAGGGAAAAATTCAAACAAAAGAGTCATAATAATTTTTATCAAAAAGAAAATCTAACACATGAATAACTTGTTTTTTTTTAAGGTAGCCCTCCCCCTCCTCATATGAGGAGAACCTACGGCCCTGTGGCCTGCATGTACCTCTATGGTTCTAGTACTTTTTAAATTAATTTATACAGCCTGCTTTGTTCCCCAAGTTCCTGTGGTTAAAGGGACGTATTCATCATAAAGGAATTCCATTCATTGTCTGCTACAGAATAACTGCGATGTCTAAGGTTTTCGGCCCGGCACATCCCTCTTCAGCATGACGTTGGATCATTTTGAAGTTGGATCATTTTGACCTAGAGAGTGGGGCGGTCAAATCCATGACTGACCAAACATCCTTAGTAAACCATACGCATGACAGCTGACATGTTTATTTTCTATCGTTCTTAAACCCCACTGAATCTCTCTATTAGCAAAACAAGGACCCTACTGTATTTTCAGGAGCATCTAGTTCGAGGTGAGCAGCTTTTTGAAGCCGCGAACCGGATTGAGCTTTTTTGTTGTTGCAATGAACCAGCGTGATATTTTTAGTCCATCTGAGCTCCGATTTTTGTTTTCCGAGCTCAGGGAATAGTGCATGTTGCTTTCAAGTCATACTGTAGGAGGGGTAGTCAATGTGGCTATGTAAGCCGAATTTGGCCTGTACATAATTTGTCCATCTAGTTGTGCTATTTTTTTATCTCTACTTTGTGTCCAGCGATAACGATATATCAATCGTGACATCCATATCTCCTATGTTGACTTGTTCTTACTAATCACTAAGATAATAAATTCGGTATGCGACATCATAGGAATATAGTAGCATCGGTAGTTACGTGTCAGTGTAAGATAACGGTTTAACTGTGTTAAAATACATAATGATATGCGTGAAAATTGGCTGATACATACGAAAGTTACACCACGGTTTATGGTTGGACAATAAATATGAAAGATACACAGGTCGTGATGATTATGACAGTAAATATTGATACATTTCTCTGCTTATTAATGCACTATTCATGTCGTGCATGATCAGACATAATACATATGAATGTTATTACTAGATCATAGCAAATATACAGACAATATATATCAAGGGACATATTCTTTCCAGACCGTTGTCTTCATTGTAGATACTGAACTCATCTCTGTCCCAGGCAAGCAGGCATTGGCCAGAGACATGTGCATACATTCTTCGACGCCGATTATATATATCTTATATTTTCACTAAAGTGGACACAGTGCGTCTTAAACTACGGTTATATAAGGTCATAAAACGTTATGCTACGGCTTTGCAAAAATAAATGAATGATACTTGAAGGTCGTGGTGACTGGATTACTAGAACCGCGATCTCCACTATTTTTAATAGTTGTAAAGCTCTGATATAACCAAATTGGACTATCGTTGGTGGTTGAAAGTGGCGTACATTACCTTAAGAGGTGCATTTTACTTAACCAAACCTAACCAATTTACACAACCAGGCAGTTGTCAAGAAGTGTTGCCAGGATGTCCTGTCCTTCAACTATTTTTTCACAAATATAGCTGGAAAATGTATGAAACTCAAGTACACCAAGCCATTCTCCCGAATAGTCTTGAGTGTTGATCACACGAAGCGACACTTATCTTTGCTTATCCGACTTTTTCCGTACTTTCATTGGCTGTGGACACAAAACACGCGCAAAGCAACTAATAAACAGTCGTATCAGTGTGATGATGCGCGCCCTCTTAATTCCTTTGAATTTGATGGGGCCAAATCAGTATGGTCGCCATGAATACTAAGATGTGACCCAACTATTCCTGCTTTTTATAGGTCACCGTGAGCGCCAGGTAAGGAAGTTCTATGGTGGGCCTTTCCCATTAATGTTTCATTTGTATGTATATCGATGATAAGATTGTTATCACCGACATGGTTGAGGCTGATCTGTTACGCTTCATTCACTTCATTGATAATTCTCACCCGGCCATAAAGTTCACATCCGAGATCTCCACCTCCCATGTGAACCTCCTGGATTTATCCATCACTATCCAACCTTCCTGTCTCAGTACATGGGTACAATACAAACCGACTGATGCCCAAATCTTTCTCCTAATATACCTCCTTTCATCCCTCTGCCTGTCGCGATTCCTTTCTATTCTCTCAACTTCTTCGTCTCCGGCGTCTATGCAGTGGTGAGAAGGATTTTCTCGAGAAAGTCCACGAGATGATGGACTTCTTCCTTGAACAGGTCCTTCAATCTGCCCTGTCTCGAATGTGCAGCCTCTCTCGCCATGATGCCCTTTCGAAGAGTAGGATGTCTTCTTCCTCTGATAGGTCAAACATGTTCTCACTTTCCACCCGCACAGCGCTGCTGTTCGTCATGTCCGATTCCGTCATCCAGTCATCTTATGCCTGACGTCCTAAATCATTCTGGAACGTTCTGCTGCAAACTTCCTGGATGCTTCACCTGTCCGTATGTAACCTAGACCCGGTCCGTCACATTCCCCAAGTCCACCTTTACCATTGAGGAGAGTTTCTCGTACGTCCCGCAACGTCACCTATGCCATCATCTGCAAGAACTGTACCATGACGTACATAGGTGAAACTGGCAGGAGGATTGCTTGTCGATTATGCGAACTACAGCATAAAATATCATTCTGGTTATCCTGTCGAAATTCACTTCAATGGCACAGGCCATCAGGGCGCCCGCGATATTCAGGTGGTGGCCTTTAAGGCGTGCTTCTCCGATGACCGGATCGGTCTCGTGTTTGAGAAGCGCTATATATATATATATATATACACACACACGAATTTGGTACCTTTAAACCTTTAGGGATTAATGAGCGCCAGACATATGCATGATATCGGGTTGTTCCGTCACATTTTTCACATTTATTTGTGTTTGTTTTTGTATATTTTCAATTTCTGTACATTTCTTGTGTCACCTCTGACATAATTTCTATCCTCCCGGCCACCCCGACAGCACGCTAGTCATGTGAACGCCATTTGTGTCGTCCCTGCTTGTCGTTTTTAGATGTATACGTGTAGGTAACCTTGATAAAGACATTTTGGTGATTGTGTGTGTGTTTCTAGTTATTAGCAAAACTTCATTACTCCGTTTCTAGTTTTATCACTCGGCAGACAGCGTTGGCCACATTATCAACTTGAACGACGGTTATGAGTTCGTCTCAATAAACTCTATAATTGTGACACTAATTACTGATTACTGACTATAGTTTAACAATATGAAGCAATCTAGATGCGTTATCTAATCATTTAACTCCGGCGACGCCCGAACTTCACACATAAAGTGCACGCTATATACCAGCATGAGTTCACAGAATGTTTGATGTGCACCGTACGTCTGTACAAGTTCTGAAGAAATCAATCATTTACAAGTGCAAATATGTACCGTGGCACACGTTTCCTGTCAAAGTAAGGTAGGTTGGTGGGTAGGGAAACAAAAAGTCTCATTTGATCAAGCATTCTCAATTATTGAAGCCCGGTCATGTTCAATTCAACCATGGCTGCAATCCCACATAGGTTATGTCTGGGCAGAGGATCATATACAATCAATAGAGTTCGTAGTTCAGGTAATCCTGTCAACACAGTTCCCGAATCGCAATATCCTCGTCTATTAGACTAAGGAAACAAAATGTAACTGCATATTAGCGAAGGGAGTGGGTGCAGTTAGTGATTCATGATTGAAAGTAGAATGCGGCAACCTTTCTATGACGGAGACATGGGATAAAATGCAGTTCGGTTGCAGCCTCAGCTGTACAATTTGAAATTGATTGATATTTTTTATACACAAACATTCTATGATATATCTTTTGGTCCTAAATTGGCAAAGAGAACGTATGTGTTCTCATATAGTCATATACAATCGGATGTTTCTCCTGAAAGCAACGGCAAACTACAGGAGTATTGTATTAAGAAATTCCTTTTGGGTGTGTTGAAATTTTTGTTTGCGTATTAAGACAGAAGTTGGGTTTTTTCGACCATGTGAAGAGACACACTGGCATGGAAAGTGTGTTGCTGGAGGGGGCGATAGAAGGCACATGCTGACCAAGACGTCGCTGGACAAGAGATATTCAGTCCACCGAAGACGGATGTGTCAGGTCATTGGCGCAAATAAAACGGCGACAACGCATTTCCATTTTCTGGACTACATCCTGCTGGAAATCTAGTACAACCATTGTTCTGCTACAAGAGAGATCCAGTGGGTGTTTGAGAATGAACACTGAAGAAGAAGAAGAAGAGATATTCAGGAATGTATGCACATGTCGCAAGAGAAAGCAGGAAAACTTGCCAGAGACAGCGGAGATTTCAGGAGATTCATAAGGAAGACTACGTTCTGGAAAGAATACGTCACATGACAAGCATTCTATAAAATAATATCAGTAGTTTAAGCTGTGTATTGCCGAAGCCTGGCATGGAAGCAAAGAATAGCAACACTGTTACCCTTGTAATGCATGTGGTAATAGGCAACTAAGAAGTTTTCGAAAATAGGTATGTCCCATTCCATAAAGAGTCAACGAAATCCGAAGTCATGCTGAAGTCGGAGGTGTCATGTCAAAAGGCGCAGATATCAAAGTCAACCATGACACAGCGCATTCCGTTCTCTGGACTACATTCTGCTAATCTGCAGTAATTTGTGAACTAGAAGAATACCTGCGGTTTGACATTTTATAACACGCTCTCAGACTTAAGACAATCATTATTTCCTGGTGTTGTGGTATTCATAAAGCAATATTTTATATAGATCTACCTTTCATGAAAGTGAAAGAGGAGAGAAGATTGGCGATACATTGATTTTCTTATGGTATGCACAGCTGGTGATGTGTATGCATCTGTATACGATGCATGTGCATGAATATAACAGTGCTCCAGTCATGTGTAAGAGTGATACTTCTATATTGTTAGTTGATCTTGTGTTGTAGTTTCATATCTATGTTAACGGAAATAGCTGCACACTCTTTGTTTCTCCACACTCCCACCTTCATCAAATAAACTCAGAGTTGTAACATGCATATTTGAGACAATGTAAACTGAAATGAAATGTTGAAATTACATGTATATACGAGTGTGTGTGTGTGTATGTAGGTATAACAACTAGAAACATGATACAGATAAAACAAAACATTGTAATTTAAATAGTGTGCCTTCTATAGCACAGTTTCCCGAACTTATCGAGAGATATCATTTTATAGAAGTAAAGTGACACGAAACACCATTTTATAGAAGTAAAGTGACTTGGGACACCATTTTATAGAAGTAAAGTGACTTGGGACACCATTTTATAGAAGTAAAGTGTCATGGGACACCATTTTATAGAAGTAAAGTGACACGGGACACCATTTTATATACGTAAAGTGACACGGGACACCATTTTATAAAAGTAAAGTGATTTGGGACAGTATTTTATAAAGTAAAGTGTCACGGGACACCATTTTATAGAAGCAATGTGACCTACTACCCGAATACTTTTTAAAAAAAAACATTTCAATGGTTTTTTTTTTAAACATCGAAACTAAATTTTGTTCAGTATAATATAATTACATATAGTTTGAACTCACAACATATTTAATATAATGATTGCCTCTGTAACTAATTAACAAGTTTAAACATTCGCGTTTTAGTCTTGGTTAATGCCTCGCGTTAATTAATATTAAACATTTATTATGTTTCTTGATTTAGTTTTCAAAGGAAGAATCGTTGAAAATCCACTACTAAAGAGATATGAAGAAGCAAAGCAGATGAAAACTCCAATGAAAATATCTATAAAATCAATAATTGTATTATGATGTTTTCGCAAGTGGCCTCACAATATGCTCTTCAAGACTATGAGATGGGAACCTGAGTTCTATATGCCAGTGTTTTTCAACCTTTCTATTACTGTGACACCCTTTTGGGACATGTCCCCCCCCCCCGTATCTTCCAAGGGTTCTCAAAAAAATCATTGACTTTCTTTAAAGCTAAGCAATGTTGTTTGTTTAACCGAGATGTGATTTTTAAGAATGATGAATATTTCATGGACAAACAAATGTAGACGTTCTCAGAGCTGTAAAATGTCAAATTATAGCGAAAATTAGAAATAGACAATCAAGATTTTTATGACATGTTATGAGAAAAGTAAAACTTAAACATTTAGTAACCATCGGAAAGATCAGAAGATACAGAAGAAAACAAAGAGAGAAATTTCTGGATGGGTTGTCACAAGAAAAAGTCATCAACTGAACTTATTAACAACAAAGGGACAGAGTTGCAAAGAAGCATGATCTCGTCTCCTACGCCTCGGCATGACACGTAATTATTGAATGCTATTTAGTTTTATTGAGATATTTGGTATTAAATTTTGTTCAAAACAAACACCGTCTCGTGAAGAGACTACGACCCAGAAATGAAATATATATTTGCCATTGCCCCGTTATAAAGGGATTGGAACATCTAATCAAGAACACAAAGAAATATAGCGAAGCATAAAACTTGTACTCGTATTTAAACACGCAAAAAGCAAAAATCATGTCAACAGATATAACAACACAACAACCATAAATCAGAATAGACAATACAGAGATATAATGTGTGGATAAATCTGAATACTTAGGAGCAAACATCAACGGTGCAGGAGACTGCATGGCAGAAATAAGGAAGAGATTGGCAATGGCATATTGCAAAATAACACGGTTAAAAAACATATGGAAAAACAACAAAATAGAAACGAAAGTGCTAATGTTACGAACTTTTATTTTTCCGGTTGCAACATACGGCTGTGAAACATGGACCCTAAGTAAAACAGCGGCAAAGAAGATCAACACCTTCGAGCTGAAATGCTACAGAAAGATACGTAGAATATCATGGAAGGATAAAATCAGAAACTCAGATATTATAAACACATTGAAGATTCCAGAGTGTTGGTTACTAAGCACAATAACAAAAAGAAAACTACGCCTGGTTGGTCATAAAAAGAGACACAACTGTTTAGAAAGACAAATAATTGAGGGAAGAGCACCTGGGTGGAGGAGACAGGGCAGACCAAGAAGACGATGGACTGACGACATTAAAGATAACATGAATACATCACTAGAAAATGCAAGCCACATCGCCCAAGACAGATAGAGGTTCAGAGAGTTCATTGGGAAAACAATGTTCTGAAAAGAATACGTCACATGACATTGCCCCATACCGCGGGGCGGAAGGAAGTTTGAGAAATATTGATCTTAATGACCTATCAACATATACAGGTTTGCTACACGATACCAACATGTGAATCAATGAGTTGGTGATTAAACATAAACCAGTTGACTTTCTGTTCTAAACAACAAGCTTAATTATCTTGTCAACAATAATCTTCGGTGTGACAATTCTCACTTTCATTCCGTTGGCACAAAATTACGTGTTTAAAAAAGACTAAATATTGTTTGGATGATTGACGACTAAGGCACTGTGTAAATTGGTCAGATCAAAACAACATTCAAAACAAGCAAAAGTGAACAAGCAAGAATGTGGTACTATTATTACATAGAAATTCATAAATAAAATAAGAAGATATTTTACTCTCAGTAAGACTTCGTTTATACTTGACTTTAGCTACTGCATGGGTTTCCTCTTATTGGGTATATGGACTAGTTTTGTCTCTGTATATTACAGGTCACGTGTTTTATTGTCGTCAAGGCGTGTAGAGAGTAGGGGTTTTTTTATATATCCCCGACAGATAAAATCGTTATCTTTCGGGATCTGTTCAGAAATTACAACTATGTTTCCAGTTTTTCCTCATCCCAACGACCCCCCCCCCTTTTTGTAAGCAACTTCTCAACAATTCAGGGACACCAGGCCCTCCGCCCACAATTTAATTATGGCTAACACCCACCCACAAACCAATCTAAACAAAATATGCTGTATAGATGCGAAAATAATTTCATGATTAGTTTCAACTTTTAAAATAATTATATTTCAAATAATTTAATTGGTTTATAAAAATATAATGTTAACGTCAACTTTTGTCAGTAGACAATAAGAAGTCTTGTAGAAAGTCAACCAATATTTTAGGCCCCATATGTAAGACAAAAAAATGTCACAAAAGGGAGACATGTCCCACATTAGTTGAGAACTAGTTGTCTCGACTTTCCAATAGCGAGTATAGAATATTTATCTCGACTGTCCAATAGTGAGTATATTTCGTAGTATTAGTCTAATTCAGTAGTGGGGAAAATAGGGCCCGCCAATCTATTTTTTTCTGACCCGTCAGGCTGCTCCAAAAGTACTATATGTACTGACATCAGACCCAGAAAACACTACTTGAAGTTCCAAAGGATTTGTTTTAAAAACAAGCCTTTTTCGTCCCATACCTCAAGAAGTCACAACAGGCAAGATTGAAGGAAAAAGAAACAGAGGGCGACAACCTGAGAAAATATTAGACAGTTTGACAACCTGGCACGGCAGGGAAACAACAGCGATCTTGATACATAATACTAGAGACAAAGAGCTGTGGAGAGCAATGATCGCCTACGCCAGCCGGCATGGCACCTGATGATGATGACCTCGAGAAAAAAGTAAATCCGAACTGCCGATCTACAAGTATCGCACACCTCTGATCCAATTTATTTTCTTTTTAAATGATTGTGTATAAGAAGCACGACCTATAAAACTTAAAACGATTTATAAATTGTTACTGAACCTGGGAAAACAGTAAATTCCGTGTATTGCAGTTTAAAAAAAACAACAACAAAACAATTATCTGCTTGCTCTAGACATCACATCTAATAATGGTCAGTACGCTAAATTACTGGATGTTTCATATTGTTTTTCTCCACATTGTTCTATATTATAAAAGTGGAGATAATTTAGAAGTACAACAACCTCAATTATTTCTTGATGATCACAGATCTGGTGTAACCAAATTTGCCTAACGTCTCGAGTTGAAAGGTATTTGGACATGTTCCTCGCCATTAGAGGTACATTTTTATTTTCACTAACTCGGGATTGTGACATCGTCATACAGTTTGTCCTTCATGTATGTTAGGGAAAGCCGCATCTTAGCTCGGACCTTTTCATGAAAACAACTTGGAGAACACTTTCAATGCTTCTCATTATGATGAAACCACTAATTAAAATGTCCAAATTCAGGAGAGTTGACTCTTGCTCTGGTTATGTCCGATTTATTAAACAAAGCAAACATCTATATTGTAAGCCCACTGACATTTAATTAAGCTCTTCTTCAGAATGTATGTTCTGCTCGCTGATCCCACATAACGTCATTTCTCTTGGCTGATCCGAGTTTCTCGGAGTCTTTCCTTTGGCTGGCGACACAAAGTATAATACACAAATGACTAATGATCAGTCGCTTCAGCCAAGATAAGTGGTATCATCATCCAAGATAAGTGGTACCATCATCCAAGATAAGTGGTATCATCATCATCCAAGATAAGTGGTATCATCATCATCCAAGATAAGTGGTATCAGCACACAAGATAAGTAGTATCAGCACACAAGATAAGTAGTATCAGCACACAAGATAAGTAGTATCAGCACCCACAAACTATACTCTGAAGACTTGCATCTAACAGACAACTAGTTAAATAACAATCATAAATTATTCCACACTTTACAAGTCAGTCCAGAATAACAAAACCATGGAAAGGGTATAACAAGCCGGACTTGTTAGATTAGTGTTTTTGGAGGAGTTCATGTCTCACTTCAACATGTCAAAAATGTTTCACAACCTCCATGCTTAATACTTAACCTATTTCTGAGAAAAGCATAACATAAAAAGGTTAAATAAAAGAGGTGTACTTCCTGTTGCACCTCTTTTCCCTCCTCCACCCCCCCCCCTCTTTTGTTGTTGTTGTTCGTAGACATCCTGCGTGACCATCTGAAATATAACACCATGTGGCTAACGGGAAAGCAGCCTTGTAAAATGACACATTTGATTTTTCCTTTGAATTGCATTGAATGTCACACAAAATATAATCATCGTCACCAATGAATATTACGAGTCACATGAGTAATTAAGCAGGCTTGTTCCCACATTAACCAAGCTTGTTTTCTCATTAACCAATGGGTCTAATATTGTCGACGGTGACGCATCAGGAGATGTAGCCTACTTTGCATGATAAAATATGGACTACAGAATAGACGTAGCAGAGCGTGCAGTACTTCCTGGTTATGTTTAGGGCACTTATTAACATTTTCTATTTACACAACAGTATGTTCTTTCAGTTCTATTTATGAGTCTTGTATATTCCATCCTGGATGAAGACAGTTTAGTCAAAACATTAGACGTCATTCAACTTGTGTACAAACTTATTTCCTTTCATCAATAGTGTTCAGTTTTACTGTGGTTCACCCCGTGTACCCATCTACTAAACAATCTCTTAATGTGTTTTGTGACTAAACTGTTTGAATATAATTGTCGCGCTCCTACATTAATTGCATAATCACGAGCCGTGTTATCTCCATATTAGATTTCTTCGGGGAAATGTTACAAACGTGACACAATATTCATATATAAGCCGGCTATTATAGCCAGGTACTATACGACAGCATGTATCTAGAAAATGATTCATCAAGCATGAAATTATGTATATCCTCAGCAGGTGATGTGCCGACTGGCGTAGGTGATCATTTATCTCTATAACTTTCTATTTACAGTATCTTTTATCATGATCGTTGTTGACTTACGATGTCAGACTAATATATTCTCATGCTGTCGTCCTATATATCTCTTGCCCTCTATCTTGCACGTTGTAACTATCTTCTCCAGACTCCTTTGTCTCATAATGTGACCACAAAAGATTGCATTTTTGTGATTTTAAGTAAACCACAGTCTCTCGCATTTACTGTTACAACACATCCTCGTCAGTTTTTCTAGTTGTTCGCGGTATTCTCAGCATTATTTTTTTAGAACCACATTTCTGTTGCTTCCAATTTTCCGCCATCATGTTTATTTACTGTCCAAGACTCGCATCTATATGTTAGAATCAGCGTTATTTACCTCTGTAGAACTCTCCCCCCATACCCTTAAATATAGGGATATATTACATAATATATTCTTCATTTTTAAGAATGCTACCTTAAAATGCTACCAAAGAAGAATGCAAATAGGGCCGTGTGGTAGATTTTATCAGTATGATGCAAGTCATCGAAATGCACCACTTTAAATGGTTTTTCTTCGAAATGAACCGCCGACAATATATTTTTATTAGTGCCGCCTGATGCGGCCGTCTCTCTGCGTCATAGCACGGCACGGTCCTGGACGCGAAACTTCACTTAATCATGGTGTCTTAAATCTTGCAGTATTATGGACATAAAAATGATTACAAGATTTGCACTTCGTCTACGTCGACGTGTAGTCTGAGCAGTAATATTGCATGTTTAATACAGTCAAAAGCTATTCTAACTTGGTCTGAAGTTCGCTATACACAGTTTAAACAATACCCACCGAAGACGGATGTGTCGGGCCATTGGTACAAATAAAACGGCGACACAACGCATTTCCATTCTCTGGACTACATCCTGCTAGAAATCTAGTAGGACAATGGTCTTGCTACAAGGGAGATCCAGCAGGAGTTTGAGAATTAACGATGAAGAAGAAGTTTAAACAATAAATACAATTGGGCATTTAGTGTTGCTAAAAAGTGGGTTTTTTTTAAAAAATATAAGGATGCGCTATGGATGGATTCCACTGTTGTGAATATCCACAGTTGATAATGGTATATATATATATATATATATATATATATATATATATATATATTGGAGATTATTGTTACATATATAATATATATATTTTACAATATATATATATATATATATAGTTGTGGAATTTAAGAAGATTGTATTCAAATATTTGTTAGAAACTGGTAAATTATAAATTGTCTTGTGTTATTGGTAGTATATCATATTCAGAAAGCAGCGATCAACCGAGATATTTTTTTCTGTAGTGATTTTATAAGAAATATTTTACGTAATGTAGGTTGTCATTAGTTTATGAGCGGTCCGAATGCATGATTGTCTGCGGCGGTGATTGAATCTGGTACCTTGTCGTTCGAAACGCGCTTTATACCTCTCCACAATTTGTGGTCATATGACAAAAAATAGCCCTGACGAAAGCCTGCTTATATGTGTGTTACCATCTGATAATGGGCACCCATTACACGAGAACATTCTGACATCAAGTGAAAGAGAATAAAAAAAAGAGGGATGTCTTGGACGGCACAAGTGGACATGACAATTGGGAATGTAGATTCACACAAGTTCCTGCAGGGCAGATAAATATATATGCATGTTGGCATTCATGGCGCAGCCATTCTCTTTTGATCTTCCGAAGCATGGACCTAGGGTCAGACACTTTAACAGTCTTGTTCAACGTGGTTTCAGGTAGTCATCGTAAGACTGCCGTAACTGCCTTCACCTACATTCTCAATGACTACAGTTGTGACAATACTCGGACGAGAAGAATGATTCTACACGGGTAAGAACATGACAGTCTACCAGAAGGTCACAATCGCCCTTAGTATGGAATGTAGAGAGTGGAGCAATGGGAAGGCAGACATTGTGATAAAGCGACTCATAAAGGACAATGTAGGGAGTGAGGATACAGTCGTATTATTATGTTCCGGCGTTGAGAGAAGTCCAGATGCTTCTCCTATGCTAGAGTAAGAGGAAGAATCGCAGATGAACAGAGCGGAGCTTATGTAACAATAATCTCCAGTATGAGAATGGAGGTGGAGGCAGTTACATCAACTTTACTATGGCTCACGGAAACCACGCTGAACAGGGCTGTTATTGTGTTTAACGCTCATTCCATACTTTGGAAGGTCAAAAGACGATGGTTGCGGCGTGAATGGGCAACATTCATAGATACCTCTACCCTCCAGGAACTCGTATGGATCTACTGTCCAGGTCATGATGGAGTGCATAGTAATAACTACTCACGTTGGCTACAATAGTACCTGTGGTGGGCACTTTGAATATGGACAATAGTGAGATATTGAAATGAATATTGTATCGCCTGTTGAAGAATGAAAATTCACTGGTCCAATCAGTGTTACAGAGACTTAATAATTTAAGATCAAGCGTGGGGCAAGCAGTGAAGGACGAGAGAGTGGTCGAATCAGGAGCAAGAAAAACCAGCGCCTAACGAGAACAATAAGCAAACATACTATTCACCAACTGCTAAAAGAAATTATGGGTCTGCTGGAGTGCAATAAAGCAATTTCTTAACTACCTGAAATGATAACCAAAGAAAAGTGTAACATCTGTCGCGGCAAAGAATCATTCTTCCACAAACGTATACTGGAGCTGTCAATAACTTTCGTCAACAATTAGGGAGTGGGATGGGGGCTGACAAAGTTGTGAGTTATTGACAAGTGGGAGTGGGGTTGGGTTTGACAACGGATGAGGTCAACAATGCTGTTTTTAAACACCAATTAAATAGTTTAAATTTGAAATAATAATCTGAAAAACGACATGCTTTTTAAATCACTTTTCAATATTTAAAAAAAAATTTAAGTATGACATTACGCAGGGGTCCATGAAATCTTGACAGTTGTGAGCAGGGGTCAAAAATTCACAAAATTAAACGTAATTTATAGACAACCCTTAAGCATAAGCAATACATTCAGTAGCTATGTCACCGGCCAGATTTCACATGCAAAATGGTAGAGGTAGAATCCCACAAGCCACCACACGTCTGCTTAAATAAAGCAAACATGACAAGCATGCATAGGGTCATTAGAATAATCATAGAATAGCGTGTCTACGTAAACGTGACCATGGACAATATAAGTCATATGGACTAAATACGGAATCATTCTTCTAGGGTGACTCATTTGATTTTTCCCATGATTTTCATTGAATGTCGACACAAAGTATACAGAAAATGACCAATTAAAATTTCGGAAAAATGCGTCACTGTAGAAGGATGATTCCCTGTGATCTAGCAGTACTGTATAATTAAAGACGCTACGGAAACCGGGTAACATAGTCTTAAATAATGATAGACGTTATGTCAACAGTGGGAGATAGCACGCAGCCAGTCGGTACAAGATGCCCTTACACTTGGATACACCACACATTACATTTATCTCGATCGTACTGCATTCACTACTGTGGTGAGTCATGGCTATGTATCAATTATAAAAGCATGATCCCTCTTTCACTACACATTAAGGATACATACATTGAACTAATTTAACAGACAACAATATTCTCTAGTTACTTCTTCTTCTTCTTCGTTCATTCTCAAACTCCTGCAGAATAACAGGATGTAGTCCGGAGAACGGAATGCGTTGTGTCATGGTTTACAACATTGCTGCGATGTCTGCGCCTTTCGGCCTGACACATCCGACTTCAGCATGGCTTTGGGTCACTGGCCCTATATGGCATGGGGCAGCCAACTCCATCCCATAACCTCCTTAGTCGCCTTTTACGACATGCATGGAAGGTAAACAGTGATGCTATTCTTTGCTCCCCTTTCGGGCCCCGGCAACACACGGGCGCTCTAGTTACTGATGTTTACTATATAAGAGTATATGTGTGGTACCATTTGTTAGTCACTGACATATCACTGGATGACTGCCTTCCAGTCAATACTCCAGGAACTAAACCTTGTCTTAACAAATATATTCCCTCCCCGTGTAAATTTCACTTAAACTTTACACACCAGCTCTTCCTTAAATTGAGCAACAAAATACTGGTATCCAAGCTAACACACACACACACAGATACATATATATAATTTAAATCAACTTGTCTCCTTTCCTTGCGATCACCCCCCCCCCCCCCCCAAAAAAAAAATAATCACATTTCCACATGATCTAAAATAGTATTTCTCTTCTTCTAGGGATTACAAGCTTGTTACTCTTAATTCATGTGCCTGACATGGGAATTCAACATTCAGGTTCTGATCGATGTTTCTTCTGGCACTCTGTCCAACGAAGGCTTCGATTTCGTGGTTTTCCTTCAAATCCCTAAGGGCTGGCTTAGCTCTACGATTGTGCTAATCTTGATTGTACAATCTAGATGTGATTATAGAGTGCAATGACACTGTCTTCTGCTCTGGAAACAGATTCTGTGGTGATTCTATTGGGTACAAAAATATTGCAGAAATGTGCTGAATGAAAGGACGTCTATGTATTCTTCACTGGCAGCTTCTGTAGTAACTCTATCTATACTTTATCTAACTTGTATACGTGGTTATTGATAAGTCCTCTTAATATACAAAACGTTTATTACATCAACATAAGTCTTCAACAATAATCGTTACGAAATATAGAAATCATAAGATAAAGTTTATGCCTCTAATACATGAAATATTCTAATGGTTCAAGAACAGTTCATCTTTCTTTTTCTACTTCTTATAAAAGTTCCGTTAATCCATTGGAAATTTCTAGGCACAATATTCCCGTAGGTTGCCATTACTTTCGGGAAGGAACAACCGTTAATTGAGCACCGTAAAGAGAACACATTCGTTCTAGTCGGCCATTTTGGCGGAAGACCAAGAAGACGATGGACTAACGACATTAAAGATAACATGAATACATCGCTAGAAAATGCAAGCCACATCGCCCAAGACAGAGAGAGGTTCAGAGAGTTCATTGGGAAGACAACGTTCTGGAAGGAATACGTCACATGACACTTCTTATAACTTCGTATATATGACATTGCATCTATTTCTGCTATCCAGATCATGTCGCAGGATATTGTTTCGATAGCTAACCCCAGATTATATGTTATAGTCTAGTTCTTCAGCCGTTTCAAATCGTCTTAGTGAAATCTCAAAATCTCTCTATTTACATGCTCAGGACAACTATTCGGAGTTTACTTCTCCGAGCCCTGTCTTGGGCTACCGATCTGGCCAGGCTCCAGACTTCGATTCCCCGGAAAAACGTTATTCCCAGTCCGATCTCAACTCAAACCCATCCCATTTCTTCACTTTTAGCCAATCATACAAGGAGTCTGTCACTTGACATCAGAATCCAACTTTTTCTGTCAGATATCTTTCAATAGGAAAGAATTTGGCATTAACTTTACTTCCTTGTCTGTGTCCAGTCTTTTATCACTGAGAAGAAATTCCTGCCATTGTCTCATTGCTGTATTGACTTACCATGGCAACTATTCCAGCTATTCGATCCTCGCTAATTTAAATGGCCTCATCATCTCAGATCTCCGATGAAACGCCGACTTGCCATTAACGTGTTTCCCAGAGTCCATTTCACAATGAGTTCTATCTTATGTGATCTCTTGTCTAACTAAATCTCTTGTCTAACTTACTTACTAAAAATGTATCCTCGGCAAAACTAGCCGTCTGGTAATTTGCACTTGTTGACGGCAGTCTGAATGACAACGCCTCTGGTAACTTTCTGGGAGAATTCTGTATCCAGTGTTTTATCTCTACTGCCATTTAACGTCCTTTTGTGACATACTTCGTAGCGCCGTCTTGGCTCCAACAAGTCTGTATAACAAACGATGGCTTTTATTTTATGGCTTATTATATTACACGTATCTACTGGACTTCTGTCCGTCCGAAATCGTCGAATTATTCGCCGCTGCTTCCTCTTCTGTTACTCACTGTCCGTTACATATACAATCTCTCTTTCGCTGCTACTTCTGTTATACACTCTCTGTTACAAAAATGCTAGCTGAAAGTAAAACACATGGACATACTCCTAATGTAGGTGTCGAGTGGCATCACCAGAGGTAGAGATCATGCCGATCCTTTCTTCGCAATAAATCAGCAAACATAGCGGCAATCTGGCCCACATTAGCTTCTCTGCAAAACAGGTTGTGAGTATCACAAGATGACCTAATACACACCGCTCTATACATGACCAATATTGGACTGAGCTTTTAACAATTGATCGTAGAAGAAGTAAGCTTCAGCATAGTCGGAGGACAGAAGCGGTGATTTAATGTCACGCTTAAGACAACAATAATTCAACTGAATATAGATAAACTCGTAGGAGAGGTTGGCACAATACAGATCTGACTGGTGTCGCACAGTCAAGATTGGTGCAACTGCTGAAGGTGCAACTCAGACAAGTTTTGAAATAGTTCTACTCAATAAAAACGCGTTAGAAGGAAGCAAGACTTATTCGATATCTCAAATATTCGAAGTGTTGGATGAAATTTAAGGCATGCTAAAGACTCACCACAGCCAGACACTGCAGTTATCATCGCCGTTTTCATCCCAATTTATCATCGTCGACTACGACAGACAAACAACAATAATAAATCATCCGAGTCTGCTGATACAGATCCTTGTGTAAAGGTTAGCAACTTCTTGGTCTGTGTAGCTCCTGGAAATAACTTTTCTTGAAAGGATTTTCTTGAAGAGGGATCTTTCTGGTGCAGTGATTTATTTGCATTGTTCTCAAGAGCTCATGAGTTTAAATATGACTCGTTTATACAGTGTATATTTTCGGAGATGGTTGGGGTCTATCGCTTGAAGCTACGGAGTGCGTGCTATGAGTATACTCCTGGCAAGTGGCGTGTCGCTTCGTTGAGAGAGACAGAGCACTTATGGGGTAACCCAAATATAATTCAGTCAATGCGTTATGTCTTTCGCTTTTTTTTTTTTTTTTTTTTTTTTTGGTGGGGGAGGGACACTGACGCAGTATATTGGTTTTTTTCTGTCTTACAATACCAACGTAACAAGATTACCAGATTCACGCTGGCAAGCACTTCTTCCACACAAAGCACTTTTTCAAACGTGTTTTATCAATGCCTGTCAAGCTTTAGTTAATCATATACATTTTTCCGTTAACTGAATTATCCCTACAATAAATAAGATACATGTATTGTGAGGAGAAAACCTGCCCTAAAATTTATCTGTGGGAGGTAGACACATACAGTACATTAAATCTTGGAAAAAGTCGTACAACGTACTCGATAAGTATTCAAGGCGTGATATTTATATATGTACAAGTTGAGACATTTATTCAGTGTAGGTGTTGACATACGATAAACATTTGACCCATGCTGATATATTCGATTCATCAGTATATACAGTTACAATAGGTACCCTGACTTTCTGAGTCAGACAGAAAGTATGAATCATCGCTGGAGATAAAGTGGTCTGGTGGTGATACTTTCTGCTAAAAATGTGTTTCCCAACGTGAGGCCCACACCCCACAGACGGACAATTTGATTGTTGGGGGGGAGGGGGACTTGATTGTTCAAGGGATGGGGGCGGGGCATAAAAGTTTTAGAAAGACTTAGGTGGGGCATGGTAAAAAAAAAGTTTAGGAAACACTGGGTTAAAAGAATGAAGTTATACACTAATATGCGTGACATGAGCGTAATGAACGGCATTTTTCTTACCAGTCTCTCACCGTTATTTTTTAGCTTTACTAATTCACGATGTTGCATAGTATGAACGATTCGTGTATTTTATTGAATTCAAAACTCGTCCATATGTTGCCAGACCCGAAATGGAAGCAAAGAATACGAACACTGTTAAATACTATGCATGTCGTAAAATGCGACTGAAGAGTTTATGAGGTGGAGTTGGATGTCTCATCCATGTAGGGTTATAGTGGCCCAGAAGTCATGCTGAAGTCAGATGTGTCAGGCCGAAAGGTACAGATATCGCAGCAAAGCTGTAAGAAATGACACATCCCATTTTATTCTCTGAATTACATCCTGCTAATCTACAGGAATTTGTGAACAAACGCAGAAGAAGAATTATATCAGTGAGGTACAGCAACCATACACACTTAACAAAGTTGTCAAAATCAACAATTGCACAAAGTATTTTCAAAAATCCTTCCCTTTAAACAGAGACCATAATACATCATAACATATTATGATACGACATTTTCTATGTGATTCTTTCAAACACGTTAAGTTTGACAAGATACCCCAATGATATTGTCCATATATTTATTTATGAATGAATAAATCCAACATCATAATAAAAGACATGAATTGTGTATAAGAAAAATTGTTTAAAAAGAATGTCAGCCCTTCCCTTCTCTTGAGAATGATATGTGCTGTTGAACACAAAATATCTAAATTGGTTGGTCATGGTAATGGCAAATTCATCGTGACCTAGACAAATACTAATATCATGGTTGGAAGAAAGAAGTCTGAGCCATTAGCGCACAGGTATAGAGACGCTGTGTGTTTTTAATGCTTTCAAAATAGCACTTACCAAACTCAAAAAATAATAATTTTCTGAGGTCGTGGTGATTGGATTACTAGAACCACGACCTCCATTATTTTATGATGGTTAAAACTCTGACATACCCAAATTTGATTAACGTCCACTGTTAAAAGAAACATAGGCTCCTACATAAAAGGTATTTTTTATTTAAGCAAAAGAAGCTTATTGCACTCAGTTCCCTATATATGCTCAAATAACTCTTCTGTGTAACACAGAATACTGCCTCCTACCCAGAGTATCGTTTAGAACGCGCCACTTTGTAACTCAAAACATAATATCCAAGGACCTTATAAACATATAATTGTAAACTTGAAGTCACAGTCAAATCTTAGAGCAAGCAACAGCGTGAACACAAGGTGCATTACTTCCAAAAGGAGAGCCTCTTAATGGTATCAAACCACATCAAATGATGGATGTGGACAAACCAGAACCACCAAAAAAATATGATGCTTTCTGACTACTATAGAAATTGATACTGTGTTCTAGAGATGATGTTATTCAACATTTAACAAAGAATTAATTTTTTTTTCAAAAGGCTCAAAATGCGTAGAGGATTGACTTCATTGTACTCGGGTTGTCTCATATGAACTCCGGCACACCTCCTGCCGATAGTATCACTCATACATAACTATCCTCAGGGATCTCTGAACAAATCCTCATTATAAACAAGACCTTGCTAACAGAATTCAAATACACAACCTCTTAATTACAAAGCAAACAGCTGAATCACTAAAGCAAGAGAGATCCTCCAAATATTATGATCCCATTATTAAATTATCTAGCCACCCATCATTCATTAAACCTACCATACTCCAGAAATAACGTTCAATGACTATCACTAGGGCAAGGTTGTGTTGTCACACATTGTTTTACTTCAGTCTTAGAAGCAAAGCCTTAAAAATATAAGTACTAATTTATACTACTAGAGATTTGGAGAGCAATATTTTAATACAGATGACCAGGTCTTGTTCTGTAAAGTAAATGTTGCTGCTGAAAAATTAGTATAATGGACAACAATTTTGAAACATTTCAAAGCAGACAGGCTTGCTAACATTATGTGTCAGTGAAAGCAACAACTGTCCAAAAAAATCTACAATTTTAATTTTAGATAATTGTACAATTATCTAACATTTTTATACTAAACATAACTTCAGAATATTTTAAAGCTTGATCTTATACAGTGTACTATGATGTCAGTTGATATAGCTTTGTATAAACTCCAGTGATCAACATTTACACATTTTTCAGAAGGTACAACAATTGATAAATCCCAGTGGAACAAGTCAATAAAAAAAATCTATACCACCGGCTGTCACCAAGATGTATTAAATAGCAAAGGTTTTGCATTATAGGAAATAAAACATATTTCCATTGACAAAAGCAAGTTATCTTAGGAATTTAAGAAAAGACAAAAGTGAATAAATATTTCCTTTTCTTATGGAGTCTTAAAGATGGTAACCACTCAAACATTGATTAGAATTCTTCTTTTGCTATGTGGCTCATCCATTATCCTCTCGATGTTCCACTATAATCCTCTTTGTTCTGTGCAAGTTGTCCTCTTTCCTCTAGTGTCATATTCAAAAGGTGCTAAATTTTCTGAGCAAATCAACATATTGAGCATCTCCTTTTTCTTTTCTTAATGTTTCCCTCTATGATTAATCTTTCTAACCCATTGTGTCTTTTTATACGCATAAAATATATTTTATCGCATTTTTTAAATCGTTTTCAGGAGGCAATTTTCATCACTGGGTTTTTGTGGATATCAATATTAGTTCTTTGTCCATGGTATTCTTAGGACTTTTCTATAGCATTTCATTTCAGATGCTATTTTCTTTTCCAATCCTAATGTCATTGCTCAAGCCTCAAAGTCATATGTATCAACTGGAGAAATGAACTTCTTGAACATCAAGAACATATCTTTTTTTTTTAATTGGACATTTTGTGCATACATTTCTAGAATACAACCACCAACAAAAAACAGAGAACAAAATAAAATAATTTGGTACAGGTCAAAGTTGCAGGTATTTAAATATTGTTATCTAAATATAATGCAACCTGCTGCTGTCAAAAATAAATTACCATCTGGCATATTCTCATCCTTTTATGGAAATAGTTATATAATTTGTGTGCACAATTAGTAAAATCAAAGTCATGTCTGTGGGAAAAATTAGCTGTGATGAAATAATCTACTTATCTATGAGCAGATAGCTGTTAACAGCCCATAGCCTTTCTAACAAAATCACAGATTCTTCTCAGTTGTGTAACTGACGTGACACCCGAAGTCATATAAGGTAGAAAAAATACCATGTAAGGAACATGCTAAGAAGAATCTAAGAAATGATAGGGAGACTACCTGTTATCTTAAAACCTAGATCAGAGACTCGCTGTAGTCAAGATTAGTGACAAAAGAAATATAACAAATGGTTTATTCAGAAGGAATTTGTTTAAGAGAAATAGATCCTGGAATTTCTATAGTAGCTGGGATACATGATGTGAGACATCATAGTGAATTTGCAGTGGTGATGTTGAACATCAAATACAAAGCATATAACTTAAGACCGGGTTTAATTTTAGGAAGCGTGGTTGTAAGTCATTTAAGGTGTGTTTATGGATGCATGTTTAGTCCCTGAATGGAGCCATTCCAGTGTGCCAGTATTCCAAGATTACCAGGCCCTGCCAGAAGCATACCACACACTTCTGGGCCAACTATCTCATCAATTTTCTGTCAGATTTGTTGATCCATCAGTGATGGCACATCTAGCATTCCCAGTCACCTAGTAGTCTGTCACATAAATACGAAGCTGAAATGTCTGCTATAGCTTACATCTTTTCCTCATCCATGGGGATTATTTGATAGAAAACAAAAGTCAGAAATTGGAACAAGATGTGACAATGATTTTTTTACAAGTAGTATAGGTCAGCCTGTACCACAATTTTATGAAGTTATTTTCTACAGCATGCCTGGAAATAAGACAGTGACCCCCATTCTTTGCTCCTTGAACTAAAAATCCAAGCCCTGGTTACCACATGAGCTAATGACCTATGACTCTTCAATATCAATATTGCATGCAGTTTTTTATTTACTCTCTGACAAAAAAACTAGAAGTCCTTACCGAGAGTTGAGCCCTGACCTCATGTTTATAAGACAATTACTCCTTACAAGGTATGTTAATCCTATTCTCATCTCATTTTCTTTAGGTATTGATTATTTTTGTCATACTTTTTATATTCAACTTCTACTTACAGTGCAGAACTGTTGGTCTACATGCATTTGCCTCTAAATTTATTTTGATAAATGTACCTTCTGTGCAAAACTGAAATCCAACAATGTAAAGCTAGGAACAGGCAATGTAATCAAGATTTGCTAATCACTGGAAACACAAATAATTACACACAAACTAATGTTTTGACAAAAAGGTCTTTATCAAGACTAAAGTATTATGTAGTTTTGATATAGGTCTTTTTGCCGAAACGTTTATTATGTGTGTTTCCAGTGATTAGCAAAACTTCATTATCCTGTTCCTAGATATACTTGCCTAAATGTATTTACATATTGAAACTCAAGACAGCATTCACTTCTACAGATTTTATGTATTTTATACTCAGGTTTCATTTGGCATTGTTTAATTGAACAGCACTTACCATTAGTAAGGTACTCTTTACACATAAATATACAGAATTTTATGATTATTCTGGGCTTAAATTCAGTTGATACTTATTGAACTGACAGATTTAATGCTTTTCTTGTATATAGTAAACAATGTATAGTCTACTTCAACACCTGCATACACAAAAAAAGTGTAGATTGTATAGGGTTAAATACCTCTCCTCCAAGGCAATATAACATGACATTTAGCGCTATAAAACTAGTAAGCAGATGGTTTTTCTTCATCCCCTTTCCATAAAATATCATTAAAAACTCTTCCTCAAGGAAGGCAACAAGCTTTTTATGAGGATTCTTTCCCCTTAACAAAGGTGTATGTAGGCCTATCTATATATCTATGTGACATGTCCTTAGCAAGACATTGTCCTCACTGCCCCTCTGTAAGCCTTCCAGTTCTGTACTAGCTGTCCAACCTCTTCCAGTGTCATATTGAGAAGGTCTTCAATATATGATGTGTCCATCATAGACGTGGTCTGTCTCTCCTGTTCATTTTTCCTGGTGACTAAGGAAGTTATGCGATACCTTATTACTTTTTCCGACATGACATGCATGGCAGGTCATGGTATTAATGATATTGTTTGCGCCATTTTAGGCCTTGGCAACAGACAGATTGGTGAAAGAATGCCAAACTTGTCAGACATTTTTTGTATGTAAGTGACAAGTGTATGTCACATATTAATGATATTAAGACTACTGATAAATAGTCTATTTTCATGTTCTTAATTATTTTTTATTATTACATCACCATGTCACCAGCAAAATATAGACCTACTTTATAAATAAAATATAGTAATGATACTGAAATAGGCCTACACTACTATCAGGGCCTAAGTAAGGTGATGATTTTACATAAAGTGAAATTTGTCATCAGAAATGTGATGACCTTTTAGTAAAAATACAGTATGAGCAGTGTTTTACCTATCTTTTGTCTGAATTCCTAGTAATACAAGGTCATGTTAATTTTGTTATGGGGGTGTCCCATACATAACCCCCCCCCCATTTGTTATATACATCATACTAATAGATTGTTCATGATATATATATCCTTCCTGAAATGATAAATGAATGGTCATGCAGCGTTGTATAAAACATTGACTATTTACAAATGTAAACAAAATATACTTACTTAAAAATGAATTTGATATTTTTTTTGTGTGTATAACATCACCAAGGAAAATGTTCGTCATGTCATACAATATTCCCATACCCATTTCATTGTCATCAATTGTGGCACTATTCACAACAGCAGGCAACATCAACGTGGCACAAACGACACACGCAATCATATTAAACGAATTCATTTTCTGGGATGAATATGACTTAAAATTCTGATTCTAATTCAATGGTGTAGTGTAAAATAGGATTGAATTAATTCGACTTGTTTTCAAAGTATACTGTATGTATACTTTAGTATACTATCACTACACAGTTAGACAATCAATCAAGTATCAACAAGGGTTTCTTGATTTTAGTTATCTAGGTTTAGTTGTAAACAATTGTTATTCCAAAATGTGCGTAGTGACTACACTGTAGTCTTACTTTTACCGTATGATTACTGATTATTACTAGGTATACGTAGTCTACTTAGTCAGTCTAATAGGCCCCCTATATTTTTTAGCTATTTTATTTCCAGTTGCATTTCATTTCAACAATCATCGTGTTGAATGCCTAATCATCCTAAATACATCAAAACTTGCGTATGAGTTAATGGTAGTAGTCACAGAAAAACTACTGCCTTAATTTAAACCGGAGAACCACACGGCACAGGTAAGATTTAGATTATTTTTTTTTACTAAATATAATAATTACTTAAATTACTAGTCGTTGTAGTTAACTTAAGTTTCCCAGTTTCTGTTAGATCAATCTGAACTCACTAACACTTTATTTTCCGTACTTAGGGCCTATACTACACTAACACAGCGTTTATCTTCCTAAATCACTCAAAATATACATTTGTAATATCCTATCCAATATCCTATACACATTTGAATGATTTCTAAATTTGAATTATGAGTAATGGTATCTAGGACATGATCCGCGGATGTTTGTCCCTTCTGTTTTAGTTCCTAACAAGTATTTCTTTTTAAATTTATCTCCCTTGCCGGATCTATTGTGACGTCAGGCATATGCCACGCCTCAAAACAAAACTCTTGATTGGTCATGGAGTCACGAGCTTTTAGAGGTGTGCCTGATCCTACTTAATTAAGGTGTCTTCACTAACATGTCCTTTCGTCTTCAATTATTCAAATCTGCAACATGGATCTAAACATATTGATTCATATGAGGCATAGCTGCAAAACAAACATTAAAATGTGCAAATATGTATGTAGGACAATACATTAGAAGAGATTCATACGGACATCATCATCATCAGGTGTCGTCTCCGCAACAAAGGTTGGCTGCGGCAGATCTCCAACATCCCCTGTTTCTTGTTTTGGTAGTGCACTCTGCTAGACTGTAGCCTGTCTATCGTGTGGTGTTACCATGCCAGTTGTATCTCTGCCTACCTTTTGCTCGCTTCCCTTCTACTTTACCCTCAAGCAAGGTCTTCAACAAGGTGTCATGTCTTTTAATGTGTCTTAAATATATTATTTGTCTGATCTTTATTTCTCTTAATAATTCTTTCTTCATATAAAGTGTTGCTAGAACCTGTTTGTCTTCTTCTCTTTCCGTGATGTTTTCCCTATTCTTCTATATATCCACATCTCAAAGGCATAAATTCTGTCTTCTAATGGTTTGTTCAGTGTCCATGTTTCTGAGCCCATACATTAATATAGAATAGAAATAGAAAGCATTTTATAATTCTCTTTTTTTTATAAATATCTGTAATGTGTTTGAATAAGCCTATTATTATTGTCCTCATGTCATTGAAGGTACTTTTAGCCATTCCTATTTCTCCTTTTAACTTGTTTCGCATCTGCCGTCATCTCTGATTACGTGTCAAAGGTATTGATAATGTTCTACTTGTAGTTTCTCTCCATGTATGTTTAGCGCTATTTTTTTGTGTGTGACGTTGCTGATTATTATGTTTTTGTGTTTATATATATATATATATATATATATATATATATATATATATATATATATATATATATATATATATATATATATATATATATATATATATATATATATATATATATATATATATAAAAGAACATTGCCTTTTTTTAATTAACTCATTGGGGACCAATCACCACTATAACGGCTTTATAGTATGGGTCTACAGGACCTTTCGCCACTTTAACGGCAGTGATTTTAGATCGATCATATATTGATCAGTTATTTACTGTCCTTGATAGAGCTGGTATCCCCAGTATTGACACGATCCTGATGCAGACACAGATTTGTTGGGCAGGTCATTTGGTGCGTATGCCAGACCGTCGTCTGCCAAAGATACTTCTCTATGGTGAGCTGGAGAAGGGGCACATGATCTCAAGGTGTCCAAAAGAAGCGCTACAAAGACTCGTTAAAGAACTCACTTAAAGCCTTTGAAATAGACCACGATACATGGGAATAACTTGCACAAAATAGATTTACATGGCGTTCTAAAATCAATAAGAGCGCATCATCTTGTGAAAAGAGGAAAAATGCAGCAGGTCAACAGCGGAGAGTAGCTAGAAAGTCACGGATAAATCAAAATCTATCTACAGTGGTCATTCCATGTCCGAACTGCCCAACAACATTTACAGCTCGAATAAGGCGCATTAGACATCTACGAACTATTATATTAGACATGGTCATAATTCTAACTGAATTTTCAAAAATGGATGTAAAAAAATGGTCATTTTCACTTGTGATGGACGAACACACACACGCACACATAAACATATATGTATTCATTATTACATGATGGTCAAGCAGTCCCTTGTGTAAACTTAAATTTGTGTGTGTCATCAAGGAATAATTTTGACCACAATATGTTTATGTAATAAATCTCTGTTTTGTCATCCTCATGTTTTGTTATTACTTAACCCTTGTTTGTACCACAAACTATGGTATTATTGTAATTAAATTTTATTTAAGGTAACCTTATGGTGAGACGCGCTTCTTTCAAACGCTGACATGGTCGAATTTCTCTCCTCTTCTTCTGCGTTCATTCTCAGACTCCTGAATATTAGAATTATGTAGTTCGGAGAACAAAGTGCATTATGTCATAGCTTATATCTTAGCTGCGATATCGGCGCTTTTCGGTCTGACACATCCTACTACTTTGACCTTTTTGTGGAGGAAACAACCAACGCGACCCCAAGACCTACTTAGTCGCTTCTTACAACATAATTGGCGGGTAATAATGTCGCAATTCTTTACCCACCCCACCCCCTTTCTTTCTGTCCTCTGGCAACACACGGACGCCAATTTGGTTATATCATAGTTTTTTAACCATAAAATAATATAATAGAGTTCTGGTAATCCAGCCACCACAAATTCGAGAGTATGTATTTAAGGTAGTGGTGCAGAACCATAACCACCGAGTTATTTTTCCAATACGCTTTTGTCATCACAATGTTAATATTGGAATCATGGTGACTGGATTATCTGAAACAGTAACCCTTTTTTTGTGGCTGAAAAAGCGCATACCACGCCATAAGATACTTTCTTTTTTTTTAAAAAGAAAAACTGAAGAAAGGTGATTATTTCGGTAAACTGTGAATATACTATATATTCACAAATATATTCATAATTTTCGTATTGCAGGAATGGCAAAGAAACTAACAATATATATGGTGTCCCTATAAGCTACAGTTTACTCAATTTGTGTACTTTGAATCGCAGGTGCTTAACATGACTAGCATACCACCTAAGGACAAAGATGGTGCAATAGACCTCACACTCTAACATCCAAGTTTCATTTTCTCACTTACTGTCTTTGGAATAATGAAAGTGATAATTTGTCATGTGTATCACGTTACAGAAAACCCAAACTTATCATCCATTACTCAATAAATTACAGCGACCATGACTAACCCTTACACATAATAATAGTAGACAACACACTGTTGTTATTATTATAGTCGTTACAACTCTCCCACCTGTGTTAAAATTATATTCCTTACAATTCTCCCACCTGTGTTAAAATTATATTCCTTACAACTCTCCCACCTGTGTTAAAATCATATTCCTTACAACTCTCCCACCAGTGTTAAAATCATATTCCTTACAATTCTCCCACCTGTGTTAAAATTATATTCCTTACAACTCTCCAACCTGTGTTAAAATCATATTCCTTACAACTCTCCCACCAGTGTTAAAATCATATTCCTTACAATTCTCCCACCTGTGTTAAAATTATATTCCTTACAACTCTCCAACCTGTGTTAAAATCATATTTCTTACAACTCTCCCACCTGTGTTAAAATGAATAAATGGTAAAAGTTTCTCTTGCAAAGAACCCCGGAAAAAAAGCGAGCACAGGGTTCACAAGAAACAATAGATTAATGTTTTTGAGATTGTTGAATAGTCCAATGTCAGATGAATAACTTCTAAATCCATAAATGTGATCCATAAATGTCCAGTAAATCCAAGGTGGAGAAAGTGAACAATGTATAACCCAAGTATGTAATTATTGGGCACTGTGAACATTCTGCAGTTATGTTGAATGGTGTACATGATTTTTGATTTATTTAAGATCAAAACTTGCAAAATGAAATGCCTGAAGAAGGCCATTGGAATCACCAGACTCAACCAAAATGTGCAATGAGAACATCAGAAAGATAATAGATAAAACACCATGCATAGAATATATATATAGAAACAACAGATAAAATAGTTTGGACAATGGAGGGAGGGGGTTTAAATGTAAGTAATTATTACTAATATGGACGTTTTTATAAGAATTGTCTATTGTCATAACGTCCACACTTGCCGCTGAGCGTAGAGGTTTGTACAGAAGATGTAGTCTGTGTTCCAGAGCCAGGTGTATTGCTATGGTTGTAGTGCAGTCATGTTTATTCAGGATGGTCTTGATGTCTATCTACCTTTTCCTAAGTCTGCCATTGGCTTTGTATCATTATTTAAATCTTGTTATAAGCTCTTATGGGACCGTTCATCCCCATAAGACGTCCAAACAATTTTATCTGTTGTTTCTATATATACTTGATGCACTATGTTATACTTAGTATACGTCCGATGTTATAATTGCGCACCTTGTCGAACCTGGTGAATCAAATAGCCTTACTTAGAAACTTCGCAAGTTTCGATCTTTCTCTTATGTGTAGGTGTTAGCTGCCAAGTCTGGCATTGGTAGCATAGTGTTGGCACAAAGATGATCTTACTTATGTGTAGGTGTTAGTTGTCAAGTCTGACATTGGTAGCATAGTGTTGGCACAAAGATGATCTTACTTATGTGTAGGTGTTAGTTGTCAAGTCTGCCATTGGTAGCATAATGTTGACACAAAGATGCTCTTACTTGGTTGTTTCTTTACTTCCATGTTGTTGTTTTTTGGGTGCTTTAGCAAAAGTGACATCTGGTATATCACAATACTTTCATTTTGACATCTTGTTTCTATCTCTCGATTGACTCGTCCGTCTTCTGTGAAGATTCTTCGTAGGTACTTGAACTCTTTGACTGGCATTATTTTTGTGTTCTCTATATGAATGTTTAAATGCACTGTTGATCTCGTTATTTGCATAGTTTCTGCCTTTTGTCTATTGATCCGCTTGTTGTATTTATTGCATATTCTTGATAGTGAGTTGATGTGAGTTTGCAGTTTTTCTTCATCATCATACATGATGTTTTTATCGTCAGCAAAAAGCAGTTTATTGAGTTTGTTTTTACGTTGTCAATTCTCTGCTGTTTCATAAATCAGAAGTTGTATAAGAATACGCATATAAATTCTTCTACATATGACTGTATATAAAAATAAGATGACAGCTATGTTGATGGAAAAGATCTAAAGATAGTAAGAAACATGTATTGGAAACAAACAGCTGTGTCGAGGGTTGACGGTATTGTAGGAGAATTTCAAAAGATAGAGATGGGCATCAGACAAGGATGTGTAATGTCACCAGATCTTTTCTTTCTGTATACAGAGGATATTATGTGAGACTTGGAAAGCATGCTAGGAATAGCAGTTGGAGGTTACAAAATCTGAATAATCTAAGAGATGTTGACGATACAGTTCTGATTGCAGGGAGAGAACAAGAAATTAAAACTTGTTAGACATGGTAGTAAAAACAGTGAAAACAAAGCTCTCAGTCTAAACCAGAAGAAACCAGAAGTAATGGCTGTTTCCAGAAATACACACCGCCAAAATACAGCATTACTATCTATAATTCAACATTAAATCATGGGGATAAAGTCAAGTATCTTGGCACCATTTTAACATCAGATGGCAGGTGCTCCAATTAGTAACAGTAATTGCAGCAAGAGTAACTGTAACAATGAAACTGTAACCCTATGATTTTTTTAATTGATAGAACAAGGGGATCTCATCCAAATTTCGCGGTTTTGTATATAGGAAACAATAATTTGTTTTAAATATTTTAGACAGATGCATACAATTAAAAAAGAACACACTAATTGGTAAATGCACGTTTAAAGTGAAAGTACACCAGAAGTAGATTTCTCAACTTTGTTTTGACACAATAATTAATTAAAACAAATCTGTTGACAACTGTGCATATTATCTCCCCTTCATTGCATACGTAAAACCACCTTCTATAAAGTGGATTTCTATAAAGTGGAAAGTTCTCTGTTTACTGTGACTAAATTATATTTTATAAATGAAGCATTATGTTTAGTCAGTGTGACTATCTAAGACACAATAGTCAAGTTTTCTTCCAGTAAACAGAGCCCTATTTCTATCTCGTGAACACAGTTCACGAAAGTAAGATTGCTCTTAAAATGTCAACATTTGGACTAGTAAGAAAAACTAAAACACATACAATGCGTGGTGTGGACTGTGCTATGTGGTTTAGATCAGTGGTGCCAATGTGGTGTGGAAAACCAAGCAAAGTTAGTGGTACTGTTATTGTTGCCTACCATACACATCGTGAAATGTGACTTAGAGGGTTGGGGGGGGGGGTGAGTTGGCTCTCCTATTCAATAGATGATCATGTTATCCAGAGGTCATGCTGAAGTTTGGTGTGTCAGATCGAAAGGCACAGATATCGCAACCACGATGTAAATCATAACATACCACATTCCATTCTCTGGATTACATCCTGATAACATACAGGAGTTTGAGGACGAACACATAAAAAGATGAAGCAGATAAAGATCAGTGGTTCTCAAAATGTAATTAGGTCCACGTTTGGGGCTATATATTTGAAGGGAGGGGGATAATTGCACCCAAAAATGAAACTATGGCGCAGATTATTCCAGATCTGCGACATCATTATAAGTTTTTGAATGCTTCTATTCTTTTACAAAACTGCCCACTATATCACAGCACAAAGGGAAAACGATGGCTATCTGAAACAGCTCTGGCGGAAAGCTCTACTGCACTGTCTAACTGCTGCACTGGACCTACTCTTTGAACAGTTCAGTTCTTTGATGGAATCCATATCAGCATCTGACCTGCTGGAAAACGAGGAAGAACGAGAAAAGAATTATGCGACGCATAAGATATACGATAGTAGTAATCCTTGAGGAAAGATGACAAGCATTTTTTCTGGTCTATAGGAATTAATCTCTAGTGCGGGAACAACACATTGGCTGGAAATACGAGGTCTGGGGCAACACAGTGCAATATAAGGAAAAACAGATTTATATACAAATGTTGTCAATATGTATACACACGAAATACTAGCGAATAGAAGCAAAGACATACGACGTTTTGAATAAGAAACCATCATCAGGACAAACGATAGCTGACTAACAATGAATAGAAAGACACATATGACGAAATGGGAGGCAAGGGATGATGAAAGTGGGAGAGAAAGAAGTGAAGCACAAGTGGGTATTAAGGGAGTAATATTACGGACGATGTGAACAATCCTGGTAACAAGAGATAAAAAGGACATTGAGATCTGATCAACAAGACATAGATGCATTCCATCTTAGTTCTCACTCTGGATAATTGAGTATCTGCGTGTGTTCTCAAACTCCTGCAGATTAGCAGGATGTAGTTCATAATGCGTTTTAGTCATGGTTCACAACATTGATGCGAGATCTTTGCTTTTGACCTAACACATCCGACTTTGAAATGGCACTAGATCATTTTGACCTTATATAGAATGGGACGGACAACTCCACCATATAACCTCCTTAGTCGCTTCTTAAAATATACATGGAAGGCAAACAGTATTGCTATTCTTTGTTCACCTCTCGATGCTTTAAAAAAAAACCAAATGGTGTTTGACTTTTTATAAACAATTTGTGTTGTCTAGTGCTTTTGACGGAGAGTTGGTAGCACTTGCCTAAACACAATGCGTATTAAAAGATGGTTATTTTGTGCATCAATCATTCAGGGCAATAAACTGCTAATTTTCCCAATCAACTTGCATATCATATATTAATAAAAGAAAAGTGCGAAAACCAGAATACTGGTTTCATTAGTTATTATACAGATAAAGAATGCAATAGATCGCATGTAACCCATGTCTGCTGAAAGACACAGTACAAATAGAAATGACCGGAATATACCGGTGTGGTATCAAAAATTCCCCATTACACATTGTTTACTACACTGTATAATCTTGTCTCTCAATTAGTTGTGTGGACTATTTGAAAATAATCCATCTGAAGTCACATTATTTAACCATTACAGTGATTTTCATTGGTCATTTTTGTATACATTGTGTCGACAGCCAATGACAAATCAACGTCAAGTAAAGTCATTTAGAAGAATGAGTTCACGTGACTGTATTTGACGGGAGACACGGTACAATAAGTCGATATGACCTAACAAAACGTTTACAAACAAAAATGTAATAGTCATGATTGAATGATTGTCCAAACAAATGTCATGTGTTTTGTTTTTGCGAAAACTAATTGTACTTGAATTAAACTCATAACATAAAAACATGGATCTTTTTGTACTTGAAGTTTTAAGAAGATAAAAATTCGATTGCAATGGAACAATGGGATAAAAACTGAGGCTCTGTATGGAAAAATAATTTTGTGAAATATATTTTGAGGCTCTGTCTAGGATAGCAGGGTTATAGAGAGTGGACATTTCCATTATTCATTAAGGGTCATAACCCCGCAGATACTATCAGTTAAGGGGATGTAATACATGTGAAATGTATTAATATGTGCAAATATATTAATAAATCATAAGAACACAAATATTTTGATCTGATCATGTGGTAATATCATTTAAATAAACAACTCTCATTTATCTTGAGTGATTTTATGTAACTTCTCCGTTCTACTATTTATAAAAACGTTTTTTTAAAGCAATATGCACGACATTCTTCCCTAACTGTTGACATGGTGAACAAAAGTGTGGCACATAAACTTTTGGATGTTAAGGGATAATGTCCGTATAAGGTTCAAGTTCCCCGCGGAACTTTACAAAAGTTGGCTCTTGACTTTGTATGGGAACTAGTGTCAGTTGTCCGTTCACATGTCTTAGACTCCACCGCGGGGTCAAGGTTCAGCCAGTGTCGAGTCAGCTCGCTCGTCACAGTACCGCTTGGGATCTAGGCTGGTTCCTCCCCATATGACATGTTAAGACAGGACGAAGTCACCGGGGTGAAGTTTTCGGTCGTACGGAATGTTAACAGCATAAACGTGCTCAGCTGAGTGGTGAGCTATACTCAGCGTCCGAGTGGCTTTCGAATGTCGGCGCCTGCTATGTCATACCGCCTCGAGAGAGGATTACGGGGGTATAGGAGAGCTGCTTAGAAAGTGCTTCACTCGACTTTTTTGTCATGAAATAACTTTGGAATTACTTAAATTTTATTATTATTTGTATTTACACGGTTACACTTAAACGTATTTTTGATTTAACATTTGGATACTGCTATTTATTGGAAAGAATAAATAAAGTATTTTGATAAAAAGTAGTAATGTAGTCTTACAGTTTTTATGGCCATAATTCTTAATTCGTAATTTAAAAGATATTAATTATCTAATTATAATTTCGTTAACAAAAGAAAATAAATTTAGTATTCACGAAGGAAAAAAAATGGGATTGCATTTGTGAGTTTTAAAACGCTTAATTTTTGAGAGAAAATTTACTTTCAACAATAACGCAATTTCACAATATAACGACATCCACATGTGTCAGCTGTGTTTTAAAAAAATGTAAGCTCAAAATATTTTGACTTGAAACATTGCTTACTAAAATTGAGGAAATAAACATTTGTTTATATTAATGGCACATATGTATTGTAATTGTATGTATTGAGTTGAGTTGTATTGTATGTTTTATAACACTGACTTATATCTCGCCCTGTTTTGCCTATGTCCCAGTTTCTATAACAGTTTACAAATACAACGAATGTGTTACGTGTTCAATTCAACACACTTGATCTCGCTTCCTTCAAGCGAATAAACACGCTTGGTAACCCTAAATGCAGTCGAGCGTGAAGACTTTGATTTATTTATATATAGATTAGTGGTCATAAGGTATTTTCGGTAGACGTATTAATTAATTCACAGTATTATGTGATTGCCATTTGTCTTCTGTCGCGATCATCTAATAAATAAATTAAATTTCCAACACAGTTTGCCTGTGTTCTGTGATATAATTAAAAAGAAAGAATCTCTACAAGAATCTGTTTCTATTTTGTTTTAATCTGAACGTAGTGATAGCTAGATAAGCTTAATTTATAAGAGAAATCGTCCTTGGTTGGCGGGTCTGAAAGGGGAGCATGGAATAGCTAAACTGTTACCTGTCAAGCATATCGTAAGCAGCAACGTTTGTTGTCCCATAAAGGCACGTACATAAGGAGGTTTAAGTATTCAATTTCCTACCCTTTTAGAAAACTGGAATAGTTTGGAATAGCCTATGACTTTTAGTATTAGAAATTTGCCCAAAATGCGGATAAAACGACCCTTCCCGCCTCCCCTAGAGATTTTCACTAAAAAGAACATAACATTTCACACCAAGAAGATCTGACACCGTACACTGTCAAATTGACCTAGAGGCTATGCTGAAATCCGATTTGCTAGTTAAGCTGTCAATTATGGAACAACATTTATCTGGACTATTTCCTGCTGATCTACAGGAGCTTGAGAATTGACACAGAAGATGAAACAATAAGCTGAAAAGATGTTTACACCAGAAGGCATCGATCGTGAACAGATGTGTGCACCAGAAGGCATTGATCTTGGTGAAGAATTATTATCTTTTCAAGACTATCTTTGATATCATTAGAAAGTTCATTGATAAACATATAAATGTGAATGAATGCTGTGTTCACGGAGTTTATCTCCGAACATTTTCATGACACGGATGTTGTGAGACACAGACTATCAAAATAATCCACAATCTGTGGTTCGCATGGCTTTTACCACCAGATCACGTGGAAGAACAGTTCACGAAGTCAGTGGAGCCTTCACCAAACAACAAGCAGCCTAACGATGTGTGTGTTTGCTGTAACGCAAGCAAGTACACTTGCTAGAAATTGAAGCCTATTTCCGCTAAGACAATATCAACATCATCATCAGGTGCCATGCTGGATGGCGTATTCGGTCATGTCTCTCCGTCTCCAGTATTAAGTTCGCTGTTGTTTCCCTGCCATGCCAGGTTATTAAACTCTCTGTTTTCTCACATTGTCGCCCCCTTTCTCTGTTGCCTTCAATCTTGTCTGTTGTGACTATATTCTCCAAACCTCCTTGTCTCATGAAGTGGACAAAATATGAAGATTGTCTTCTTCTTATATTATATAGTCAGTTTCGCATTTGACTCTTTCAACACTTCCACATTAGTTTTTCTGGCAGTCCATGATATCAACATACCTTAACCAAAAGGTTTTAATCCCTTATCGATCAATCATCAACTAAGGAGACATTTATTCATGCACTGTAAATGTCACGTGAATGTGTCTCCTGTGTAAATCGTTATTACACGTTTTTGAGTATTCCTGTATTTATCGGTTGTGGGTTTTTGTGTGTTGGTGGGGGTTTACCGTGAGGATACAATGAGACGATTGAACTGACTTATTTATTGAGATTCTAAATCAGGGTTGGCACGTACTTTAAAAAAAGGAAAGTGACATTTCCCCGTAAACATGACATAAGTTTAACATTACAATAGGCTATTCATTTAAGATGGGGTCCGTCTTCGCACGAAAGGTTAGCAATAGTCCCCATTTACCTCATGTTCCTTTCCCTGCTATCACACCATACTATAAGCTTATAACCCAGAGTTGTGGCACACGCCCCACAGATGGAAACGGGGGGGGGGGGGGGGATTTCATTGTTTAGGGGGACATTTCGAAAAAAATATTTTTGTACTTGAGATTTAGTAGTCTATTATATGTTTTGAAAATTTAGCCTATTTAACTGGGTTTTTTTTTCCTAATAATAATTTGCTAGTGCTTTCTTCCTAAAACCTAAGTCTTGTGTCCTGAACAAGTTATAATTAGGTTTCATTTATGGAATAGGCTACTTCAATTTTTGAATAGACCTATAAAAAATGTAGGGCCCTTTATTTTTACATGTGGGGGGGGGGAGAGACATAATAATTTTTGAAAGATTGAGGAGTGGAAAGGTTTAAAGAAAAGGTTGGGTAACACTGCTATAACCTGCCAGGTTCACATGAGTACCACATTGGATGAAATAACACACAGAGTTCTCCAGCAAATTCTATCTTTAGCAACGCAGATGTGAAAATATCTTGAACCTATCCAGCACTTGATGCTGCCTGTCCATGATTTTCTTAGTCTTCGTCTGCTTCTTCCAACTTCGACTGTTGCCTGTAGTAGGCCTATAGTTTATGACGAATAATCATATCATCACACGTCCAAAAAAACCATCAGGACCGTAGACAAGTTTTCATTGAGAAAGGGGGTTTACCTATAAAATAATGTAAAAAAAGGCATTCGTCCATTTTTGTATGTAATTTGCTCTTTTTGATGCGAAAGCGGATGACTTTTTTGATGCGAAAGCCAATAACGTTTTTGATGAGAAAGGTGATGACTTTTTGATGATAAAGGTGATGACTTTGAGAAAGATGACCTTTTTGTGAAAAATCGTTAATGTAGGGGTTTCACCCACCTTTTGGCTAAATTCCTAGCAATAAAAACATGTTAGGATTTCCTAAGGGTGAGAAGGGGAGTTGAACACCCACCTCCCTTAACAACAGACCTATAAACCATGCAAGTAGGTATATTTGTTGATTTACTATTGGCAGTAATGATTCTTATAGACCTGTATGAATCTATTTTATTTCTAACGTACACATTTGTCGCTAGATGGACTAGTATTGTGGCTTGGTAAAAGCTCACCAACCAGGCTTGTTGACAATATGAGTGGCAGAGGGTCGTGGAGAAACATGATCGCCTATGCCATTCGGCATGGTACTTGATTGATTGACACATTTGTCTCATGCTCTCTATAGGAGATGCGCAGAATTCGTCTGTAACATTTGTATTCGAAGGTTTATAACCTCTCTCCATGACTGCAGTGACTGTTCAGCTTTCACACCAACACAACACAATAGACAACATAAGTGAGTTTCAAAGTTAGTTTTTTACACTAACACTGATTTTGCTTTTCCCCATTAAAGTTAACCATGACATATCCGCTAACTGATGGGTCTGCCTTCAAAGCCATCATCAAAGCAGGTTATGGTGTCTATATAGAATATCCAGACAAAACATCTGATGAGTTGTTTGATGCCTGTGGGGAGATAAGTTCTAACTATGAAGCTGAAATAACAGCACTAGAAATTGCCTTGTACCACCTGAAGACCATATTTGATGCCTTCCCATCAAAAGTCCAAAACATTGTTATTTTTACAGACTCTATGTCTGCTCTCCAAGCATTGGAATGTGATGGACATTGTAAACCCGAGCTAGCTGAAATATACCACCATGCAAACCAGCTGCTCACATCTTATGATGTCAACATTGTTATGCAGTGGATTCCTGGCCACTCAAACACACCTGGTAATGATAAGGCAGACAGACTAGCAAAGAGGGGAGCATAACAAGAACAGCCTTATACAGAAACAACAATGCACACAGTTAAAATGATTCTGAAATCTGTGAACAAAAAAAATTGGATGAACAGATGGGCCATGGGAAACACTGGGAGGGAAATCTATAAATATATGACCAGCCCAAATCCTAAAGACAATATCAACCTCCTGGAAAGAAAAGACCAGAGTATCATATTCCAACTGCGTACACAACATGTACAGCTTAACAATCACCTGAACAGAATACAACCACAACACACTCCAGGGTGCCGGCTGTGCACTCATCCATATGAAACTTGACTACCACCTTTTTGAATGTCCAATGCTCGATGACATCAGGAAAATGCTTCTCCCTCCAGGGCCAGATAAATGGAACACATTATATGGAACAAAACAACAACTCACAAACACATGCATATATCACAAAATGGCATTGGGTCAAAGGGCATGAGCCCATGGACCGCTGGATCAGCAACCAACCAACCAACATATCCGTTACATCCATCCCCAGCCTTAGGGACCTATCTCTAAGTCTGTTTTCCATCACTGCATAGGCCTATGCAGGATCCGAGGTATTTGAAAATATTCAAGTCCTCAAATTTATACCAATTTATCATGTTGTTGGTTTGTGCTTCTGTACCTTTGCTGTTAACCAAGATCATTTTTCATTCAGCGTTGATTTTGGTCTCCTTGCTAGCACAATGATGACAAAAATTCTGACAACACTGTGTATGAAAAAAATGATGGTGCTTTATGGGGAGATGTGGCCACATCACATGTCCATAGTCCAACTTTTTAATATTGTTAGTAAGAAAGACATCTCCAAATAATCACATGTATATTTTGATAATTTTGTGTTTCTTGTTTATGTGTGGAGCTAGTGGAGCGCATGGCCATGTTGTTAGAAATCCGCTCTCAGACACTTGATGTCCCGGGTTCAATCCACGGTTGGGACAGGATTGTATCTTTTGGAGGTACAATTAAAATCCTTCCTATATATGTTGAGGCATCTGCTATGGCAAAGCAGTCTTTATTTCCACAGCCCATAGAAAATTCTCTGCACTCCTTCACAGGAAAACATGCAGTAACAAAAGTTTCAAGTTTTTGTTGTTTATGTGTTTCTTGAAAAAGGTCCCAGTTGGACCGTAAAGTAGAAAAAAGGTCTTTGTTCTTTTGTTTATTACTATTTATTTATTTTTTACATTGATAGTTAAGCTATAACAGTAACCATTAGTATTTCATACAGCTTTTGTGACTTGGAGATTAAAAAATCACAACTTCTGCTGCAGATAAATTGAGCTGCATGCAACGCACTGAGGTTCTACTAGGTTCATATCGGGGTCCTCTCAGTGCGAAGAGTGAAGATAGTTGGATGTAGCGATTTATGCGTCTTATCAAAATTTCGTTTTGTTAACTACTGTATAGTGTGTTTAGTTACAAATGTGGCCACGTCTCCCTGTAATTAACCAAAATTTCACAATAAGAATTCCTAAGACACATTCATTTTTTGTTGTTGTTGTTCAGTGGGACAGTTTTTTAAACAACACCATGCTACCAATGTCATAAATGGTCTTTAATAGTCTCAGAGCAAAGAAAAATCATTACAAGTGAAATGACATATATGAGAAAAGCCGTAATGGTTGCTAAACTAGATAAAATAAGAAATAAAGCAATTAGGAGAAGGGTAGGTATAATATCATGTATTGAACATATCAAAAGACAGCAAGTAAAATGGTTTGATCAGCTTATGAGAATGAACCTAAATACCAATAAGAGCATATAACAAAAGAGTATCCGGACATAAAGCCACAGGCAGACCACAAAAACAGTGGATAGAAAAAATCAAGATAACCTTGAACAAACATGGACTCAATTCAACCAAGATGACACATCTGGCCCTGGATCAACAACACTCCATCCGAGTAGAACGCTCCTTCATTAGGCATTTGCATTAAGCCGACGTCTCCTGGGTATGAAAGAACGGTTATAAAAACCACCCCACTGCACATAGGAAGTAAGAGCTAATCGCTTGCAATTCCTGGTGCTAGAAAGAAAGAACGGCAGGTGTGAATACTATCAACCATAATTCACCTGGAGAAAAACAACATTTAACAAAAAATAGATTTAGCAAAGTCCAAGATGATTGGTTAAATGTAACTAGGGAGCAAGTCCAAGATGACTGGTTAAATGTAATTGTAGGGAGCAAGTCCAAGATGATTGGTTAAATGTAACTGTAGGGATCAAGTCCAAGATGATTGGTTAAATGTAACTGTAGGGAGAAAGTCCAAGATGACTGGTTAAATGTAACTGTAGGGAGCAAGTCCAAGATGATTGGTTAAATGTAACTGTAGGGAGCAAGTCCAAGATGACTGGTTAAATGTAACTGTAGGGAGCAAGTCCAAGACGATTGTTAAATGTAAATGTAGGAGCAAGTCCAAGATGACTAGTTAAATGTAGATGTAGGGAGCAATGCTAGGATCTGGGAAGTGTTTTACTTTAGAGAGGCCTTTGCTGTGACCATCCTGCATTTTTGAGACAAACTTTTAGGTAAAAAGGGTTGATTCCCTACCAGAAGTTCAGGCATGATTTCTTCCCAGAAGTCATTGCAGAAAAAATCATGGGGATTGGTATAGTGGAATTCCTCTATAGAGAATCCTCTTATAACACATTTCCCTATATAGCAACACATTTAAAAATCCCCAATTATATTTATTCTTTATTGTTTGTACTGTACATGGTAAATTTCTGTTATTACATACATATTTTGTTGGTCTGGACCAAGTTGTTATAAGGGGATTCCACTATAATAAACCCTACATCTTTAGTTTCCTCTCTAGCATACATGGCAGATTGTATTATTATTCGTCTTTGCTCCACCATTGAAACACAAGCAGTTAATTTTCTTTATATAAATATAGCATAACTTTCTGTAATATTTTGAATTTACTGAATGGCTTTTTGCATCTTGCAGATGATCATTAAGAAAACAAACAAAAACAAGCCAATGAGCCTTTTCTCTCAGTAATGGAAGACTTTCTAAGCGATCATGTTGTTAAAGCAACAGAAGATCTTTGTTTTCATCTTTCCCTTTATCTTCCATATCTTTTATTATATTGTTCCTAAATAACATCACCCCAGCCAGCATGCAGATTGTGCCTCCAGACAGCTCAAGTTTTGGCCAAGTTTGTCAGATTTTGGAGAAATCTTTCATTGAAGACTTACAAATGTCTTTGTACCTCAGCATTGGACTACCACAGGCCTTCAGAAGCGTCTCTGAATAGTACTTATTGTAGAATGCGACAGTTTGACATTCTGTGGACATGGTCTAGCCCACACAATCTATTTTTATTAAGTGTTTCCATGGCAGATGGTAGCTGAGTGTGGCATAAAAGTTCTATATTGGTGATTTTATCATGCCATTTAATGTAAGATTTTGCTGAGACATCTTAGCTAAAAGGTGTTTAGTCTCCTCTCATGTCTTGTGTAGGTTGTCCATGTTTCAGTCCATAATATAGTTTAGATTACCTTGTTGTGAAGCAGACATTAGTCATTTCAGCAATATTCTCTTGTACGGCTGGTCGATTATACTATCGATATAATCACAGACGTAAACTGTTCAGCAGATGTGGTAAAAACATTGAATGTATTAGTTACCAAAGCCAAAGGTGTCAGGCCATTGGTGCAAATAAAACGGCAACAAAATACATTTCCGTTGTGTGAACTACATTCTGTTGGAAATCTTGTAGGATCACTGTGCTACTATAAGAGATATCCATGGGAGTTTGAGAACGAACAGAATAAAAAATACTGACATAGTGTATAAACAGATAAACAGAAAACAAACATTGCATTTTTTGGTTCAAAATGTATTTAGATTTGCACACTAACTTTTCTTTCCTCACACACTAACATTAATTTCCTCATGTACTATAGCATTGTGAATGTTTATGTAGTTGATGCATCTGTTATTCTTATGGTGAAACCAATTCCATTCTTGATTGTTCTTCACATAAAACATTCAAGTAATAACTGTTTCTCATTGATGGTACCAAGACTTGTCTAGTTTCTCATTGATGGTACCAAGACTTGTCTAGTTTCTCCTTTTATGGTACGAAGGCTCTTGTCTAGTTTATCCTTGATGGTACCAAGACTTGTCTAGTTTACCCATGATGGTTCCAAGACTTGTCTAGTTTATCCTTGATGGTACCAAGACTTGTCTAGTTTATCCTTGATGGTACCAAGACTTGTCTAGTTTATCCTTGATGGTACCAAGACTTGTCTAGTTTATCCTTGATGGTACCAAGACTTGTCTAGTTTATCCTTGATGGTACCAAGACTTGTCTAGTTTATCCTTGATGGTATCAAGACTTGTCTAGTTTATCCTTGATGGTACCAAGACTTGTCTAGTTTATCCATGATGGTACCAAAACTTGTCTAGTTTATCCTTGATGGTAACAAGACTTGTCTAGTTTATCCTTGATGGTACTAATACTCTTGTTTAGTTTCTCATTGATGGTACCAAGACTTGTCTAGTTTCTCCTTTTATGGTACTAATACTCTTGTCTAGTTTCTCCTTGATGGTACCAAGACTCTTGTCTAGTTTATCCTTGATGGTACCAAGACTCTTGTCTAGTTTCTCCATGATGGTACCAAGACTTGTCTAGTTTATCCTTGATGGTACCAAGACTTGTCTAGTTTATCATTGATGGTACTAATACACTTGTCTAGTTTCTCCTTGATGGTACCAAGACTCTTGTCTAGTTTATCTTTGATGGTACCAAGAAACTCAAAATATAGTTTCTCAGAGGGCTTCTTCATCAATATTTTTTGTTTTGGTAGTGTATTCTATTCAGGATATAGCATCAACCCAGCATTTCTGGGCTTTATTTATTTTCTATGCAATATAAATACATTCAGTAGTTTGCCATCTCTCTGAACAATATGAATATATAATTGTCTGTGGTGAGATTTGAACCCAGTACTTTGGCCATCACAGACTCAAGAGTTTGTGAGCTGGAGAAAGTGGGAAGAAGCTGTGAATGGGTGGCATTTAGCAAAGATAGAAAGTTATTGACAACAGTTGTGATTTAGCTGTGACGAGAGTGCAGTGACTGGGCTGCCAACAGAACAGAAGGATGATCCAAGAACTCATACTGCAGCACTTGAAGCTACATATAATTTACACAGATGGCTCAGTAACACAAGAAACACACATGTGTGGTTGGGGTTTCGTGGCCTACCAAAATGGCAGAAAATTAGCTAAGAAGTGAGCTGCATATCCCACTATAACATCAAGTACGAGAATGGAAATAGAGGTAGTGACAGCAGATCTCACTTGGCTGGCGACGCAATCACCAACAACTCAGTGATTTTATTGAACTCTCAAAGTATGCTGTATGCCTAAAGAAATACTACAAAGGAGGTGCATCTAATGTAGTACCGCAATGACAGTGACAGATTATGGTTTTATGAATAGATAGTTCATTTGTCATGTCAGAGGTCTTAAGTCTAAGGCATATGGTTCTTACATTCCATGTACCCAGTCTGAGTATTACTGATTGCATATTTTGTCTAGGTACTATACATTATTAAAATCAGTTTTCCCATGTTTCATCTATTTCAATGTGTCCAATGAGGCAGGCAGAAATAATGGGCAACACCTAATAGCAGTGCAGATTATGCCAGGTGTTAGCTGACAGTACAACTAAATTGCTGCTCTCACTGAAATGAGTGACTTGTAGTGAACTTCCACCAATTTAAGAGAAATTGAAACTTGTAAACTGTCCCTTTCCGTGTTGTGTCCATTGACAAGAGGCGTTCTTCAAGGTATGGTGGAGGTTAAAAGAAGACTAGGAGGCCAGAAGAAGACATGGCTAGATAATATCAATGACTGGGCAGGGTGTGAAGTTTAAAAACTCATCAGGATGGTAGAGGATAGAGATGTGTGAAAATCTTTCTGTACTAAATTTATCAATGTGACACTCCTACGACACTGACGGACTATGGGTTTAATTATTATATCAGTATCTTGTGCCCACCTCATCTTCTCTTACCATTGCCATTTAACTATGATCAAATTTTATGACGCGACTAATGCATGCAATGACATTGCCAGTATAATGTGAATGATTGGCTTTCATCCAATCATATCGCCAGTACAATGTGAACGATTGGCTTTCAAACCACAAGCTAATTCAACCAAGTTGGGTCTGTGAAGTGAACCAAAAAAACCCCTCTACCACCGAGCCAACATATGGAGAAAATGTGTGTTTTCAGTGTTCAGAATAGAATAGACTTCTGGAGATAGTGCCCACTGCAAATGTTTGATGTTCAACACTGAAATTAAAAATTTTTACTTCCAAGGCAGGAAGTCTCCTGATGTTTTTGGCAGTTGGTGAAAACTGACTTTACTGGCGCTTCATAGAACTAAAAGGTTTAGCTTGATGTGCAATTTTAAATTTAGCTAGCTGACAAAATTAGGTTTGCCTCTTCTGCTCTAGATGTAAATCTGGTTACCAAATAATGTAGCAAATGTTTGTAGTGCTTAGGTGGCAGGAGTAAGTTCAGCCTACAACTTACAGCTGTATTTTTCCATGTGACAAGACTAAAAAACCTTGGCGGAGACATCCACAGAACTGTAAGTCAGTAAATCTTCCATTCTTACAGTGAGTTCTAAATATGACAGGTCTGAAAAAATCTTGGCGGAGACACCCAAAGAATTATACGTCAATAAATCTTCCATACTTACAGTGAGTTCTAAATATGACATGACTGAAAAAATCTTGACGGAGACACTCATAAAACTGTAAGTCAACAAATCTTCCATTCTTACAGTGAGTTCTAAATATGACATGACTTTTTCTAAAAAAAAACTTGGCGTAGATACATAATTAAAAACTATCTGCTATAATGAAGATTCATCTCCTCTTTTACTGGATCCCCTGTTATAAATCTGTCAAAATGAAACCTCTACAAATAAGTTGTTACATAATTTCTGTCAAAAATAAATTCTGTGATTGCACGACCGATGCCAATAGCATGTTGAAACCATGTCCACCCAATCCATTGGCAAAAGTGAAGTTTTTCAGTTAAGGATGAGGTCCAACCACCAGGTTCTGGTCAAAGAAATTGCAGTCATTGTAGCCAGCCCAAGCAGTTTTTATCTGAAAAGAGGATACAAGGTAAGAGAAATTATGAAACAAAAACCAAAATATTGGTTTGTAAATTCAGTATGCAGACAGATCAGATCATAGCAAGACAACTATATACACTAAAATGCAAAATACTATATCATTAAATTAATAAAGATAGGCAGGGAAATGTTACCTTTACAAACAAAATAAATATATAATAATAATAATTCAAATATATTCTGTAAATAATTCAAATATTACGTGTGCTGTCAATCATTTCTTCTTATGGTCCATGCCATGTGACATTGGGTATGTTTATCAACAGCCTTCTGTTTCATGTGCAGTCAATAATTTCCAATACGGATGTTCTTCCATTCCACAATGCTAGGTTGTCCAGCATCTTCTCTCTTTGTCTTCCCCTACCCTTCTAATTTATGAATGAATTAATATCAACAGGCATAAATGCACAAGACCTGCAATCCTTAGCAACTGACTGACAGGCATGGAGAACTATGACATCCGCCATATGTGCCAAACTTGGCAAAAGAGGAACTTACTGACTGACCCTTCTTGCTCCTCAACTTGTCTGTTGTCATGGTGTGTTCCCTCTTTCCTGTTCTCATGATAAGTCCAAAAAATGTGTACTGTCTCTTTCTGATGCGAGTGAGCTGCTTTTTAAAAAAAATTTTATTTTAAATCTTCTTCATTACGCTCTTTTATATGTCCATGGTGTTCTTAACATTCTTCTATAAAACCGCATCTCTGCTGCCTCAATATAATTTTTCACTATTCTGCACATTGTCTGTGCTTTTCAATTATTCTGAAATATTTAGGTACCACCAATGCATTCAATTGTACCACCAATACATCCAATTATACCACTATCATCCCTGTGTTGCCTGGGTCTAAAAGGGGAGCAAAGAATAGCAACACTGTTTACCTTCCATGCATGTCATAAAAGGCGACTAAGGAGGTTATGGGATGGAGTTGGCTGTCTCATCCCATATAGGGTCAGTGACCCAAAGCCATGCTGAAGTCGGATGTGTCAGGCCGAAAGGCGCAGATATTGCAGCAATGCTGTAAACCATTGCACAACACATTCCGTTCTTTGGACTACAATCCTGCTAATCTGCAGAAGTTTGAGAATGAACACAGAAGAAGAAGAAGATACCACCAATACATCCAATTGTACCACAATGCATTCAATTGTACCATCAATACATCCAATTATACCATCAATACATCCAATTGTACCACCAATGCATTCAATTGTATCAACAGCACAATGTTCATGATCAGGTTTTGAACTCCGAGTGAGTTTGACAGATTTGTATTTGTTAAATGGGTTCAATAATGATTCAGCTAACAAGTTGATGAATTACATTATAGTATAGATAAGAATTAATTCTCTGTTTTGACTTTTAACCCACTGGCTATCGCAGCCAAAAAGATATGTGAAACAGAAGTTAAAAGGAGAATCATCATCATCATCAAGTGCTGTGTCGAATGGCATTGGAGATCATATCTCTCCATGTACATAGATCCCCATATATGTCATCATCTCTGTTGGTGTCGTCAATTGAAGCCATTTAGTCAAATTGTACAATATCTTTTCTCTAGGTCTTCCCCTTGGTTTTTTTCCCCTCTATCATTCCTATTGTCACTATATTTTCAATTCCTCCATTTCTCATTATGTGCCCAATAAATGTTGACTGTCTTTTTCTTATATAATCAATAATGCATATTTTCACATCCATCCTTCTAAGACATTCGTCATTAGTAATCCTTGCCATCCAAGGAATGTGTAATTTTCTTCGACAAAATCACATTTCCGCTGCCTCCAATGATTTTTGTGATGTCTTATTTATTGTCCATGCTTCACTTCCATAGAGTAGCGCTGGTTCAATGTAGCATTTAAGGACACATTTTCTAGTATCCATTGATATGGACTTGTTGTATAGGATTTGTTGCAAAAGTAGAATAGGAATGGCTAAAAATACTTTTAATGATATGAGGAATATATTAACATCTAAACAAATTACAAATATAAATAACCCAAATATCGGAGGATGTCTGACACAAAGGAAGTGCCGCAGTAACCAGACAAATAGAGGTAAATGCAAATAAGGTAAATAGGTTACTGAAGAAAACTGTCAATATAAAATAATAAAATATAGAAAATAACAATAAAACAAAGAACAAATACAATTGTCAACGTGTCGGCCCAATTGGGACCTTTATCAAGACAACAAAAACAGTTAAGAAAACAAAACCATAGCGAATTCAACAAAAATGGCTGGGAGAATGATTTCTCTCACCAGGAAATCATCACCCAGTGACAAATCCAGCGCAACACAATATTAATAAATGCATATTGATGCGTTCAATATGTATAAATTATGAAATACTAAAAGATGAAAGATGCAAAACTAAAGAAAGGGGACACCAAATAGCATTGTCAAGGACGTGGGAGGGGGGATTAGTGGGGGACAAGAGACAAATGGGGAAAGGATAGAGAAAGATAGTGCACGCAGGAGCGCAAATAGAGGGAATATAGAAATGTGTAAAGAAGAATAGCATTTGACAGTATAGGATAGATAACACAACCAAATACAAATATGTATACATTCTATTTGATAATCATAGATAACTATAAATATAAGCACATATAGATACAAATATGTAGACATATATAAAAGTATATACTGATATCACAGCATACATAGGAATACAGACACATAATGTATATAGGTAACTTCACACAACAACATATATATATATATATATATATATACACACACAAATGTGGATATATAAATATATACATATACATAAGCATAACAATATATATACAAACATACATACAAATACAAGTATACTAGGAACACACACAAGGATATATCTAACATGATCAATACATAAATATAAGAAAGATACCCACACAACATGCACAAGCATGTAAATGTATCCAAACACGAGCTCAAACACGAGCAATAGCTCAAACAAGAATATGTGTGCATTTATCTATCTATCTATACGCTGTGGCCCTTGTTTGCCTTGCGGCATCAGGAGTGGAAGAGTTCTCTGGAGATGGCCTTCTTGTGTGCTGTTTGTAAGCTTCTTCCTGTGGCTTCTTTGATTTCTGTGATCCATCTTTTACATGGTCTGTCTCTGGCTGTATAACCGTTATGTCTATGTGTCATAGCCATTTGTGGCATGCTATCTGTCGGTAGTCTGGAAGCGTGCAAAAACCACTTGATCTGTTGTCTTTTGATGTGTTCCAATACTGGTATTGTTTTGGTTATCTGTCTGATGTCATTGTTTCTAATTCTATCTCTTAATGACACTCCGAGTATTCTTCATAGACATGTCATTTCTGTTGTCACTATTTTTCTTTTGTCTTGTGCTGTCATTGTCCAGCTTTGGCACTGGTAGCATAGTGATGGAATAATAATAGTCTTGTATAATGCAACTTTAGTGTCTATGTTTACATTTTTGTTCTTGAAAATACATGTCATCTGTCCTAGGATCTGGTATGTTTTGTTGCATCTATTTTGTATCTCTTTACTGGTTTTCCCTTCACTCGATATAATGCTTCCTAAGTAAGTGAACTCATTTACCTGTTTAAGGTGTTAATCACAGATGGAGATAGTGATATTTCTTTCTTTCTTTGCTATTGCCATTATTTCGGTCTTTTCAATATTGATCTTCATGTTGAATTTTTTACATGTTGTGTGGAGTTTGTTCATATGGTCTTGCAATTGTTCTTCTGATGTCGCTATTAGTACTTGGTCGTCTGCAAAGAGTAATTCGTTCAATTTGTCTTTTATGTTATCTTCTTCGTTGGTACTTGTTAGTTTACAGATGTGGTCGATATATGTTATAAAAAGTAGAGGGGATAGGACACACCCCTGGCGACATTTTCTCACATGAATACATATAACATGAACATTCGCACACATAGAGATATATACATGTATTTTTATACCCATTCGTTCACATGAAGAAATTCACACGTATTCCTCTAACACAAGAATAACCCCACGGTATTAACATTAATCACCGTTTTGTTTGATTTACCCACTACTTTTTAACAACCTCTACCCCCTATTCTTATTATATTATACTCCTATTTATTTTGTAGCCATATTCCTCTGTACCTTGTAATTGTTTCTTTCTGTGCACGCTCATCAGCAATTAGCTCTGTTTTTGTTAGATTTCAGTGTATTTGTAATTTGTCTTTGTTGTTTCTGTTGTTTATATCGTATTCCAATCTGTCAATTCTATGATTGTACCATATTTTTGTGCAATCGTATTACCTCATTTTAAACCATTTTTTTTAAATATAGAAGGGTACCCATACACACATATGTATGAATTTGTATATGCATATTATTTTACATGGTTTTCTGTATCCATACAGTTGCTTTGGGTCACGCATTTGCATGTGTGCATATTCTTGCGTTAGAGTAATACATGTTCATGTGAGCGAATGGGTATAAAAATACATGTATATATCTTTATGTGTGCGAATTTTCATGTTATATGTATTCATGTGAGAAAATTTGTATGTGAATGCATGTGTATATATTATGTTTATACTTATTTTGTGTCATTATGCACACATATTCTTGTTTGAGCTATTGCTCATGTTTCAATACATTTACATGCTTGTGCAAGTTGTGTGGGTATCTTTCTTATATCTATGTATTGCTCATGTTAGATATATCCTTGTGTGTGTTCCTAGTATACTTGTATTTGTATGTATGTTTGTATATATATTGTTATGCTTATGCATATATTTTATATCCACATTTGTATGTATGTATATATATATATATATATATATATATATATATATATATATATATATATATATATATATATATATATATATATATATATATA